>OY856412.1:1484320893-1484798393 GCA_963693085.1 Alisma plantago-aquatica | reverse complement strand
TAAGGAGTACTTCTCTTAGAAATCGTTAAGAGAAGATCGGCTGGCGATTGAAGATAAGAGGAAGCGAGGTGGGCAACACAGGTATACAGATTATTTTGCTACCTATGATACTCAGAGTGTTATCGTCTTCTTTCTGGATGCTAGTTTCTTACACTATGAATTTAATTATGTGAAAACCTCGTAATACAAAGAAGAAGATATTAAGAATCCGATCTAAAAAATGTAATAATTATAGACAAAATGATAAAGCTGAGAAAGCATACAACACCCATAAGGGCAGTTCGAGTATGTTTTCAAAGCATGATAACAGAATCAAAAATTTCTGCACCAACAAAGTGGTATCAGAGCCATGCAACGGTTCAAAACTCAAAGAAAATATTTTGATGAATGAATTTAACGATTTAGAAGATAATAACATATACGAAGCTTTAGATCTGGAATTTGAAGTTAATATTGAATAATATGTATAAGAAACTAGAAGTACAGGTTCATGAAAACCATTCGAAAAACTTTCAGAAAATCCAAGAAATGATAGTAGAATTACAAAGAACAATGGAATATTTGTATGAAAAACAAAATAACGAATGTTTATCAAAAATAAACTTATTCCAAACAAGTGGAAACGAAATAAGTTTATGTCCTCTTCAGATAGAAGAAACAGATGACTTTAAAATCGAACAATTAGAAAATAGATACTTGGAAGCCGAAGCAGAAGAATTAGACAGTCTAAGTCAAGAAATAATAAGATTAACGGAAAAAGTTAGAACGGTAAACATGAAACCACTACAGGGAGAAAGTTCTGGAAGTCAAGTAACCATGCCTATTCCTACAACTGTCCCTAGCGGACAAGGCAGTAGAAATGAAACACCAGAACAACCAGGGGCGAGATACTGGTCAGATCCTAGCTTTAGAAGAAAACCTACTGATAGAAATAGATACGAAGGAATAAATTGGGCATCTGATAGAAGACCAAGTAATATTGCTATAGAAACCCCAGTTGATTATATGAATCAAGAATATATTAGCACTAACGGAATTTATTTAAATTTAAATTGTGTAAGAAATATAGATGAAGCCATAACAAGATGGGCAAAAGCCACATATTTATCAGTTACGGCACAAAGTTATGATATTGAAACAACATCAAGATTTTGTCATTTAACCTTCCAAGGAATCGTAGCAGATTGGTGGAAAGGTTTAACTGACAACGATAAAGAAGCAGTAAAAGGAACAGCAACCACATTAGCTCAAGTAGTAAACAACTATGAAAACGAATTAAGAAGAGAATTTTTAGGAGAAACGTGGAATGTAAATAAAGACACAGAAAAAGAAAAAGAAAAACAGAGATTTATCTTTTTATTATATAACTTAAAACTCTGTGATATGTGCCGAATTGATGAATATATATGTAAATTCCAGGAATATTTTTATAAAATATATGACAGAACGGATAAAGAAAATGTTACCAACAAGAGTTTATTAAATTTATTTTATACCAAGGTACCCGACCCATGGGGATTTAAAGCGATGCAATTATATCCCCAATACATCGGACAAAGAGCAGATACATTAGGAGGACGAATAGAATTTTTAAGAATGAAATTAGAAGAATGGTGTGCAGAAGCCACACTAAGTAGAAAAACAAATAAAGTAGTAAAACAAGGACTTTGTTGTTCCCAATTAACTCATCCAATAACCATAGGATGTGAACCAATGAGGTACAATAGAAGAAACAAATATAAATTCAAGAAAAGGAAAAGGTTTGGATTTAAACCTAAACCGAAACAAAAATATTACAGAAGAAAGAAAAATTATAATAAAAAGAAACTAAAAGAATGTAAATGTTTTATATGTCAAGAAATAGGACATTATGCTAATGAATGTCCAAAAAGAGGATCTAAGAAGATTAATCAAAAGCAATTCGAGGAAATTATAGAAGAAGAACTTTCTGAGATCGAAAATATTCAAGAATTTGTCCAAACAACTGATGATGAGCAATCCGATGGATCAATCTATTATTTCTCAGACACAGAATCAGACTGAAGAAGAAATAATAGAAGAATATCAGGAAGAAGCAGGAAATTTCTTGCAAGAAGTATTAATAGATAGAAAATTATTTAATAGGATAAGAAACACCGAATTAAGATTAGAAAATTCTGATGGATTTAAAACATCAATTTTTGAGAAAATTACCCAAAGAAAACATATTTTTTATTATAGAATAACTAATAGAGAAATGCCTATGCAAATAGAATATACTAGAAATAGAATAAATATACCTTTACTACGAAAGGAGGACTTAATGAGGAAAATGGAAAAAATAAAAGATAGATCTAAAATAGGATGGATTCACATAGGAGCCATTCAAATGATGATCAAAGCAACTTTTAGAGAAGGAATAGATTCACCTATAAATATGGTATTAATGGATAATAGGATTAATGATAGAAGAGATGCTACGTTAGGAATATTACAAGGAAATCTTAGTCATCAGAAACTAATATTTAATATTTATCCAAAGATAAGTGTAAATATTAGAGATAATAATATAAACAGAACCTTAAGTTTAATACATGATTTTCAAAGAACGGAATTTATGAAAAAAGGATCTATTCCTTATTCGATAACATATATAATAAGCTATGCTCTTAGTAATACACATCACTCAGAAAAATTTGAAGATAAAGATATTATAATGCTTCCTAATATATTTAAAGACATAGGAAAAATTACTAAGCCAGATATAATATCTGAAATAGATATACCAGAAAACATAAACATAGATGTTTCAGAGAAACCCCTAGTAACAGATAATAAAATCCCAAGAAGATTACGATATGAGGGAAATCTATTACAATTAACAAATGGAGATAGAATAGAAGAAGCTAGAGCAAGCACAGATAGATATAACGGAAGATTACGACCAATATTAAGAAATTTGCCAAGAACGACAAGTTTAAGAATTTTAGCAGACAATAGAAATGCTAGAAATTATAAATTATATGGAAAATACTTCAATGGACAAGAATGGAATATGACTACAATATTAATAGATTCAGGGGCAAGAGCTTCATTTATTCAACAAGGAATGATACCCTACTTAGAAAAAATACCCATAGGATGACCTTATGCATATACGAATTTTGATGGACAAGAATATGAAATCACACATCAGGCCATTGTTCCAATTGAAATACAAGATATAAAAATTGATATTACGCTATATGTACAATCAGATAGTCGTAATGACGACATAGAAATTATACTAGGAATGAGTGCATTACAACAAATGGAACCATTTTCACTACAAAGGGAAGGACTATATTTTACACATAATAACCAAGAATATTTTTGGAAAAATTATTAGCATTAAAAAAGGGAATTAAAAAGTTTTCCTATTTTTTATTACCTAAAAAATTCCTAGTAAGAGTTGATAATACGCAGGTAAAAGCTTTTATTAAAAATAATTTACCATCCACGCCAGAATATAAAAGACTAAGTAGATGGCAAACATTCTTTGCAGAATATATTTTTGATATAGAAATTATTAAAGGAGAAACTAACGTTCTTGCAGATTTTTTATCAAGAGAATACAATGGAGCAGGTTGACAAAAAACTTGCAGAATTGGAAGCTCGACTACAACGAAATTGCAATTTGTTACAAGAAAATTACGTAGAATTAGTAGAGATGATCCAAAAGCAAGATAAAATTATTGATAACATAGAAGAAAGCAAACAAGACATTGCAGGAATAATTGCTGATTTAAACTGCTTCAGAAGGGAGATTAAACAAAAAGGATCAGAAACAAGGACGGATAAAATGACAGGTAAAAGGCCGATAGACATATCTCTCCAGATTTCTGATTCTGTCAGAAAAAATAATGAAAATACAAGCCTGACGGCAAAAGAAAGCAGCTTTAAAACTGCTAAGACCAGCTTTACAGCTGAGAATACTATCTCCTCGGAGAAAGAAAGTAGCCAAGTGGCAAGAAGCAGTTTTCAAACTGCTATTTCTTCAGAAAATAGTTCCCGCCTAACAGCGGAGAATATGATCTCTTCGGAGAAAGAATCCCGCAATAAAGCGGAAAATATAAAATTGATGCCCAAAAGGATATATAAATTCAAGGTATCTCAGAATGAGCAGGAGTATGACCTGCAATTGAGTCTTGCAGAATTTTTAGCAAAAAATGAAAAAGAATATAGAACTTTATTAGAGATTGTTTACAATCTCAAAACGACAGAAACATGTGTTCCAGATCATACGGGAATATATCCCAGGATTAACTTTGACAAAGGAGCGGATCTAAGAATCATCAGAGACTGTTTCAGAATCGGAGCTGCAAATTTAATATATTTAAGCCAAGACCTTGGGGAAATACAAGGACTACCCCAAGATATTGCCAGAGCAATTAGAGAATTTAAAAGCAATAGTCCACTAGTAAAACCTACTAGTGACATTTATATCAAGATTTTCTCAGCATCGGAGGACTGGGAAAAATTAAAGAAATTCAGTCCAATACACTGCATTCAAATTGGGGTCTCTTCCCCAGAATACGTCAAAGAGATTGATGCAGATTACATAAAAGAATTTGAAGAGAACAAGGTTAACAAGGAATTTGTTGAAACTAGAAGGGCATTAGGATTAAAAGTCCTTTGCCAAGTATTGGAAAAATTAATTAATGAAAATCGAAGTTGGCTTCATAAAGCTTCAGATAACACAATTATTCTATCCAATACGAGAAGAACTAATACATCCACAAAAATCAATTTAGAAAGGTTTCTAAAAAGAATAGAAACCGGACAAATCAAATCAAGCGACAGATGTCAGCAGATATTTTGCCAACTCAGAAGACATGAAGGGAAAATATGTCCCGCATGTCAAGATAAGATGGAAAGAGACAGCCATAGCAGCACAAGCCGATAAAAAGCATTCTAGAAGAAAACACGTCATCAATGACGTAAGAAGACACTTGCAAGAAGCAAAGAACGACAAAGAATCCTCCACCGGACAGATGTACGTTGGAGAAAGATTTCAAAAAGAAGAACGCTCGCCACCGGACAAGTGTTCGACAACCATGTAAAGAAAAAAGAGAAGCATCAATGTAATGTAACCGAGAGAGTCTCTATATAAACTCTCGAGAGATAGTAGTAGGGGCACTCGTAGTCGGAGAGCCCGAAGAGTAGCTATGTATGTAAATTAGGTTTTGCAATAAAAGAGCAGAGGCTCGATTCCCCAATTCTATTCCAGAATAATTGTGTATGTAAAGAACACTTGGGGTTCTCTCTTTTATTGCAAAAATATTCTTGGTTATTATGTGTAAAATATAGTCCTTCCCTTTGTAGTGAAAATGGTTCCATTTGTTGTAATGCACTCATTCCTAGTATAATTTCTATGTCGTCATTACGACTATCTGATTGTACATATAGCGTAATATCAATTTTTATATCTTGTATTTCAATTGGAACAATGGCCTGATGTGTGATTTCATATTCTTGTCCATCAAAATTCGTATATGCATAAGGTGATCCTATGGGTATTTTTTCTAAGTAGGGTATCATTCCTTGTTGAATAAATGAAGCTCCTGCCCCTGAATCTATTAATATTGTAGTCATATTCCATTCTTGTCCATTGAAGTATTTTCCATATAATTTATAATTTCTAGCATTTCTATTGTCTGCTAAAATTCTTAAACTTGTCGTTCTTGGCAAATTTCTTAATATTGGTCGTAATCTTCCGTTATATCTATCAGTGCTTGCTCTAGCTTCTTCTATTCTATCTCCATTTGTTAATTGTAATTGATTTCCCTCATATCGTAATCTTCTTGGGATTTTATTATCTGTTACTAGGGGTTTCTCTGAAACATCTATGTTTATGTTTTCTGGTATATCTATTTCAGATATTATATCTGGCTTAGTAATTTTTCCTATGTCTTTAAATATATTAGGAAGCATTATAATATCTTTATCTTCAAATTTTTCTGAGTGATGTGTATTACTAAGAGCATAGCTTATTATATATGTTATCGAATAAGGAATAGATCCTTTTTTCATAAATTCTGTTCTTTGAAAATCCTGTATTAAACTTAAGGTTCTGTTTATATTATTATCTCTTATATTTACACTTATCTTTGGATAAATATTAAATATTAGTTTCTGATGACTAAGATTTCCTTGTAATATTCCTAACGTAGCATCTCTTCTATCATTAATCCTATTATCCATTAATACCATATTTATAGGTGAATCTATTCCTTCTCTAAAAGTTGCTTTGATCATCATTTGAATGGCTCCTATGTGAATCCATCCTATTTTAGATCTATCTTTTATTTTTTCCATTTTCCTCATTAAGTCCTCCTTTCGTAGTAAAGGTATATTTATTCTATTTCTAGTATATTCTATTTGCATAGGCATTTCTCTATTAGTTATTCCATAATAAAAAATATGTTTTCTTTGGGTAATTTTCTCAAAAATTGATGTTTTAAATCCATCAGAATTTTCTAATCTTAATTCGGTGTTTCTTATCCTATTAAATAATTTTCTATCTATTAATACTTCTTGCAAGAAATTTCCTGCTTCTTCCTGATATTCTTCTATTATTTCTTCTTCAGTCTGATTCTGTGTCTGAGAAATAATAGATTGATCCATCGGATTGCTCATCATCAGTTGTTTGGACAAATTCTTGAATATTTTCGATCTCAGAAAGTTCTTCTTCTATAATTTCCTCGAATTGCTTTTGATTAATCTTCTTAGATCCTCTTTTTGGACATTCATTAGCATAATGTCCTATTTCTTGACATATAAAACATTTACATTCTTTTAGTTTCTTTTTATTATAATTTTTCTTTCTTCTGTAATATTTTTGTTTCGGTTTAGGTTTAAATCCAAACCTTTTCCTTTTCTTGAATTTATATTTGTTTCTTCTATTGTACCTCATTGGTTCACATCCTATGGTTATTGGATGAGTTAATTGGGAACAACAAAGTCCTTGTTTTACTACTTTATTTGTTTTTCTACTTAGTGTGGCTTCTGCACACCATTCTTCTAATTTCATTCTTAAAAATTCTATTCGTCCTCCTAATGTATCTGCTCTTTGTCCAATGTATTGGGGATATAATTGCATCGCTTTAAATCCCCATGGGTCGGGTACCTTGGTATAAAATAAATTTAATAAACTCTTGTTGGTAACATTTTCTTTATCCGTTCTGTCATATATTTTATAAAAATATTCCTGGAATTTACATATATATTCATCAATTCGGCACATATCACAGAGTTTTAAGTTATATAATAAAAAGATAAATCTCTGTTTTTCTTTTTTTTTTTCTGTGTCTTTATTTACATTCCACGTTTCTCCTAAAAATTCTCTTCTTAATTCGTTTTCATAGTTGTTTACTACTTGAGCTAATGTGGTTGCTGTTCCTTTTACTGCTTCTTTATCGTTGTCAGTTAAACCTTTCCACCAATCTGCTACGATTCCTTGGAAGGTTAAATGACAAAATCTTGATGCTGTTTCAATATCATAACTTTGTGCCGTAACTGATAAATATGTGGCTTTTGCCCATCTTGTTATGGCTTCATCTATATTTCTTACACAATTTAAATTTAAATAAATTCCTTAATCCTTATCGACCTTACCCATGCCACAAGAGGGTGAGGAGAAGAGAGAAAACCCTAATCCTTAAGGTCCTTATCAGAATTTGAGTTGAAAAGGGATGAACAAGATGAGAGAGTCCTAAAGGTATCTTATTTTGAATCATACCCTAAGACTTTGGCTAGGCAGTCACACAGATCTGGGAGTCCTCGTATTCTGACTAGCGGTGCGGAGGAAAGTATTTCCAGCCCCCGGTCGTGATCCTTTTCTAGACACCTCTGTCTTTTGGATAATCTTCTAATAACTCCCTTGAGTTCTACAGAATTTGTAAAATTTAATAATTATTAAAGATTAATTGAGGAACCTATGCTCTGATACGAATTGTAACAACCCCGCCTTCCGGTAACCCCCAATTAAGGGAGACCGAAAGGTCGGTGCCGTTATTCAATTTACAGGATCAGAGGTTCGACAAATAATCAGTAATAATTATGAAATTTTACTAACTAACTGGAATTTGGTATAAAATTAAAACTTTACTTACTTTTGAAAGACTTTGGAAGTCTATCTATCCAGAGCTTGAATCTACTCTATCTAATCCTCCTGGCACTTTAAGTTTTATTTTCACAATGTGTCTCTTTACCGTTTTTTCATTTCAGGGTTGTACCTAATACGCCAACAAACAAAATGTCGTTCAGTATATCGAAATATACTGGTATGTGGGGACAAGCAAAATTGCAAATATGGCTAACAATTTAATAATCACAATCAAGTTAATTAACAAGACAATTTACATTTTCAATGTGTCATTCTCCACCGCTTTTGCTCTAACCCTGGCATACCCCTCTAGGGTTTCTCTTTTGCCATTGACTTAAGGCCACCTTCTCAATCTTGAGCTTGGTGCTTGGGAGTCACCTCTCATGGTGCTCCATATTCATGCATCACATACCACCTTCTCATTCCCGAGCTTGGTGTCTGGGGTCACCTCTCATGGTGCCCATGGGTCTACCCTCCTGGGCCTGACCTTGATGGCATCTTTCATCAGGGTGGCATGTAGGTGCGAGAATACACATGTTTATATAATTGTGATAGCCAAAGTGAATTTATAGTTGTAGTATGAACATCCAAACAGTTTAGATTGCATTCAATGTGAGGAAACATCCGAGAATCCTTCGGAAAACTAAAGCAGTTATTCATAATTAACCACATACCTGCTAAGCAGACTTGAATGCAGAAATAACCAATCAAGAAATCAAACAAGTGCACACAGGTTGATCCTGAAAAGGCATTCAAGTTCTCTATCATCAATCATGTCATCTTGATCCATTAATCCTAGTTGTTTCCTAGGTTATTGCCCTTTTTAGGGTTTTGACCATAATTAGGGTTTCACTTCCTCTTTACCACTTTTACTTTATTTTTTATCAAAACATCCATCAAACCCTAATTATCTCAGTTTGTTTTCCATTAAGATCGTAAGATCAGATTTGGATCACAAAAACCCTAATTTTCGGATTATTATATTCTTTCTCCCCTTTTTCCCTCACTTAAGGTTTCTAAGGGTTTTAATCAACATACTAGGTTTAAAAACCCTAAATCTTGCAACTCTATCATCAAAATAGGTTAAACACTATCTTTAACATTAATAAAGTAAACCATGCTCGAATTAATCTATTCGCAAGATCAAATATATCTTTTATCAACATTTAGGGTTTCTTACTACAAACTAATACATTTTCTATCCAAAATATGCACTTTTGCAATAATATATAGATTTAGATGTCCAAACCATTTTTAACGCATTCCTCATATTTTTCTGATCATCTTTCATGTATTAACTTCCCTCATCCGAGTTTTCTAGCTCAAGATATGATTTTTAACAAGAAAACCCTTTTTATTGCTTTAGTTGCCAATTTCAGAAAAATATGGGTCGTTAGATCGATGGCCCGTTGGTCCACTCTGGATCCAACGTCCAGGGTCGCGCGCGCCTGTTCTAGCAATTAAAAGGTGCAAAGGGACCAAGTTGCCCTTACCTATACTGAAGGGGCTTCGGGGTATCTTTGTAAATGACCAGGCCGGTCATCTTCTTCCTCCGCTCAGGCCGTCCGCGAGACATGCTTCTCAGCAGAGTCAACTCCACCGTTGACTTTGACCTTTACACTATCTTAGACGTCGGTGAAGGTTGTTGTGGCTCCGCCAGCCATCACCGAACCTAGTCACCCACTTGATTCCCTTTCGTGCATGTCAGAGCCATCAGCCGAAGAAGCTCTTCACCTGGTGAGGTTTGCAGGTCGTGGAGGGGAAGGAACAAGATGACTTCTCAAATTGGTCACACGAACGCGCTCGTCGCCTCTCTCCGAACACACGAGTTGGTTTTGTGAGAGCGTTGGTACCATGAAGCACCTCCCCTATATATAGGGTGGAAAACAAGCTCGATAGATTTGGGAACTTTCCCAATATGCGGCCAACCCTCGTCAAACTTGGGATGATTCCCAGAGGTTTCCTCCCCCGAGTTCAAAGAAAGCAACGACAGCTTTGCACATCCATTGGATTGTGAGAATTTGGGGATGGAAGGTATTTCATGTAACCTGCAAGGTCCCAGTCTGTGTGGGACTTTGAAGAGGAGCGACCAGCGTTGGATCAAGATCCAACGGTCCTCGAAGCCCGCGTTCATCCAAAAAGGAAACTCCCTTTACAAACAGCCAAATTAAATCTTTATTTTGGTGATTTCTTGAGAAATTGATATCTCCCAAACCATAACTCATTTTTGCCTCAAAATTTAAGGGAATGTTTGTCTTGACATTATCTAACTTTTCACGAAATTTGGGAAACAAATTCCAAGGGATGAGAAGGCTTCCTTCTCTCTTAATTTATTCATTAATTTATTCAAATTAATTGTTATTTCTTTTTCCTTTCGCTATTATCTTGTTATTTTGGATCCCTTGGACCTCAAGAAATCCCAATGGCACGGATTCCCATATTAGGGAAAATCTATTTGCCTTTATCTTCTTTTGAAAGTCAATTTCTCATATTTCCGTTTTATTAATCAATTTATTTTCCTTTTTGTTATTCTCCTTTTAAGGATTTCTCTTTATCTATCCTATATATTCCTATTGGAATTCCTATTAGCATTAGGAATCTTTGGAATACGAAAATCCATTAAGGATAACTCAATTATACCTATTTTCACTTATTTTCCACATTTTATCATTATTTCCAATTTCATTCTTAAAAAGGAAATACTTAATTGGTATTTTCTTTTCTTATTGTATTCTATATGCAACTTTGGACTCCTTGGGACCCAAGGAACCCAGGTGGCATGAAATCCACCTTCGGTTTAAGTTCTTTTGTCTTCTAGAGGTTTCCACACCTTTCTTTTCCCAAAACTTAATTCTTTATTTACTAATTGAATTTCCTTGTTATTGGGCCCAATAGCCAATAAATCCCACAAAGCAATCATCAAGGCTATTGTAATGAAAAGACATCATTATTTGTTCATTTATCTTTAATATGAGAAATTACATTTCTCAACAAGGAACCCAAAAGTTGGGGTTGTAACAATATAAGTCATGTGGATGTTAACCTTGAACTAAATTTCAAATAGATCAACATTAGGTCTAAAGTTACATATGAGCTTGCAATCAATCAACCATAGTTCAAAGGTCACATCAACACCTTAGGTATAGGTGATACATCTGCATCATGAGTAACATTTGATCAAGATAAGGACATATTTCAGAGTGATACAACATGACATTTACATTTATTAACATTGTCCATTCATGCAAGATCATAATTAAGTCATATTACATGAATTCATGCAATAGGGTCTTAATTCCAAGTCAATGAAGCGTTAAGAGCATATGATAGATCAAGCTAAGATTATAGCTCTATAGCATGATAATTCACTAATTTGAAGTCATATACTATGATGGATCATCATTAGAATAAGACCAATACAAATGATGCTATAGCAAAGTCTCTCTGTTAGACACTTCCCTTTCTTACGATTTAGAGGCAACTTCACGACTGGGTGAGTGGTTTACTGCTTTTCTTTTTGTTTTTTTTTTGACCCCGTCAGTGGCTGGAATATCAACAATGGATTTGCTATTAGTGTCGCTGGAAAAAGTTTGAAGGGATGCCACACTTATGTTGAAAGAGGGTTCTACAATCTCCTCCTTCAGGTGTTCGATCTCTTTAGGTATCTTAGTCATAAAGTTTCCACTTGTATGTACATAGTCATCCAATAAGTCATCTCCAATTAGGATATGATCAAGTATCACTGGTATACTCGATTGAAGTATATCCACAACAGTTTATTCCTATTCTCCTTGTGATAACTATAGTATAACCATGGCAGGTGTCACCACTAAAGGTTATGGTTCTTCAATCTCTAGACATATCACCTTAGGTGTGTGGGGCCAATTTTGTTTTGGCTTAATCTATAGTTTCTGTTACAAACGTAGGATAAATCTTTTCCCCACCAGTCTAGTAGATGTGTCATGACCGCCTCTAAGCTTAATTGGTAAACTAAGGTTTATCTGGATGATTACATGCTGAGATATATTGATCATTGTTTAAACATGATTAAATATGGTAGTTAAATTATGATGTGTCAAACTTAATGAGAACTCCCAGTATGATATCACTTTGTATAATTAGGGTTTGAGAAAATACAAACCCTAGTCGGTTGAAATTAGGGTTTTCACCAAATAGGCTCATGTTTGGGAAGGAGTGAGAAAGGTAGGAAAAAGACAATGCAATTAGTAGTTGGAGGTTTGGATACAACGATCGTGGTGGGTAGCACGGCCGTGTTAGGTCATTGGTGGTACGAGCATTCTTGACCGCACAACTATTTTGACAGAATTGAACGGTTGACCAACTTTTGTATTCAAATATGATGAAGCCAATGCACCACGGACATGGTAGGTAGCACGGCTATGCTGGGTCCATCTTTACACAGTCGTGGCACCTTGCATGGACGTTCTGGGGCATTTTCCCTTCAACTAACCATTTTATAGATTTTTGGATAGTAGTGCACTATTCTATTTTAATTTATTTAATCATAGCACAGAATGATTTGAAATTTGAATTCAAGCTTTGTAATTGAATTTCAAACAACATGATAAATTTTAATAATTTTTGGAGAAGGTTTGGCCTTTTAAATTAATGAATTACAGTAATATTTTTTTTGACAAAAAGTTGAACTAAAATAAGAGAAAGTGTAGCGAGGGGTCAATGTGCAATTGACCCAAGCAGCTCAATTCATCTATATGGTCAAACTAACAACTAGGAGTTCTCATAATTCGTGATTCATGCCAGAGAAATGAAATCCTAGAGAGAGAGGTAGAGTTAGGGTTTGAGAGAAGAAAGTGGTGGAATTGTTGATCTAGAGTTTCTCCATATGAGATATGATGAAATCAAGAAAGTTTAGCTTCTTTATATAGCCTTTCATGGTGAATCTTCTCTCACATGTCAAGATTATATCCCTCCTCTGATTTGATCATAAATGATATCAAATCTCTCCTTTTTCTCACTCTTTCTTCATAATCCCCCATTTCTAGGGATTCTGAGATGAAAGGAAAAAATATGGTGATTTGCTAGGGTTTTGATATGAATTTGGGATTTTCAGAGATGAGCTACTTTTTATAGTGTTTTCAAACCTTATGGTGAGTGGATACTTCCTTTAAACAGTAGATTGCATGAAAATGTGTTAAATCATTGATAATTTTCAATTGCTTAGTATGCGAGTACAAACCCAAAATGGTCTATTTGATCTAGCTTTTGCAAGTTGATATGAAATGGATTATTTATCTATTGTGATGAATTTTAGATGATGAAATCATATTAGAAATGAGTACAATCCATCTAAATGATAATTCTTAAAGTATTTGTAGAGGTTATAAGAGTAAATATAAATTTAGGGTGTTCAACTATGACTGAAATTGTTGTATAATTGAATAAAGAATTCTGCCTAGTTAAATCTCCTTGCTTATGAATGATTGTTTTATTTTTATGTGTATTACATATATGTCAGAAAATATCTTGGATTTCATTCGATGATATCAATGTTTGCTTGATATATTAGTCAGGAGGGTGAAACCCTAAATGAATGGAAAGTTGGAGGTTTGCATATAGACATCTTGATTCATATGTATGATGCTTTAGTAAATGGCATGGAAACCGTAGTTCAGTTCATTACAATGTTTGATATATATATATATATATATACATATACATATATATTATATATATATGTATATATATATTCAATTATATATGAACTGATGAGAGCAATCGTTATTGAATGATGTTATGATGTATTAAATCCTTATGTGAGTCATGTGTTAAGCAAATGAGGTAAATGAAACCCTAAGGATAGGGTGTTCAGTGAATCTAGTATTGTGATATTAATGCTTCTTAGTGTGAGATGTGGTTATGCTTAATAGTTCAATTGTGGTAAATGTTATCCGATGGTTTAAGAAATAAACTGTTTACAAAGATGAACTAAGATATGTTGATGTGATGATTGAATCATGAATTTAAAGAGTGAATTAGACATGTAGATGCCCTG
Organism: Alisma plantago-aquatica; assembly: GCA_963693085.1. Classification (NCBI taxonomy): domain Eukaryota; kingdom Viridiplantae; phylum Streptophyta; class Magnoliopsida; order Alismatales; family Alismataceae; genus Alisma; species Alisma plantago-aquatica. Next base: position 1,484,784,234 of record OY856412.1, on the reverse strand, counting down.
AATACTTTAGAATCCTCACAGGATCAGGCCTGTGTTGTGAGGAGGAAACAATTTCCCGACTGGAGGTAGTCCAGATCGAGGTAAGCTGGTGCATAGCAGTAAGATGCGTGGGTGTTGACCAGTAGGATAGAATCCTTACAATTGTGTGGTAGACAACACCAACTGGGGATGTCGGTGGTACCTATGTTGCATGTTGAGTGATCACTGGCCAGTAGGTCCACTGATGCACATTAACTTTGAGGGGTTTGACTCACTGCCTGAGTAACTAGGTTGAGAGGTGGAGTCTGAGATATATGGCCGCTCCCATTATCCGTTGAGAGGAAGATGTGTCGAGGCCCACTGTAGGGGTCTTACTCGAGAGATAGGCTTAGGAACTCGAGCATGTTTCTAAGCCTTGTACAGTGAGATTGTAGGTTGTTGTGATTCCTTCACATGTTTTGGTACACCTCATGTGGGTTTAGGGCGTAATAAGATGAATGAGAGGTCAAACAATTGTGCACAGTTAGTCAATTATTCTTGTATGTTTCTAAATTATTAGTTCTCATTATGATAAATCAAGCATGTTCATATATTGATTCACTCTTGTAGATATCTAGAGTATCTTGAAATATTTATGTTTGGGAATGATTAGTCTCTTTCAATCTTATTACTGTTATAATTGATATCAATTTCTCAATAGTATACTTGTAGTATTAATAGTGTCTTAGACTATTTCTATGAAGTACTCATTCACTGAGCGAGTAGGCTCACCCCTTTACTCACAATTTTTAGGGATGACTCATAGATTGAAGATTTCTTTGCATCATAGTAGATTTACTACAGGAGTTAAATATGAGGTTAGTTAAGCTCAGTCGATCCCTATCATATTTCAATCCTCTGCATTTGTACAACCACACCTTGTACAACCACACTCCGATAACTAGTGAACTATAGTTTTTCTGCATTTGTACAACCACTCTCCACACCTTGTACAACCACACCTAAGACATATAGATTTGAGCCCAGCAAAAATAATGGGATGAAAAAACCCATATATATGCTAAGGAGTCAATATTCAAAACTTACAGCAGCTATTGATGTCTTGTCCGATTGCCCAGGGCTCCCATGGGACACATCCATTCCTAGTATAATATTTGGCTCTTGGGAGATCTTTGGCATGGATGGAGGATGCTCAGCTGTGGTGAACTTCTTTGCATGCTGTGACACCCACAAGCTTATTCAAGATCTCATTCATTGTGGAAACATGAAGTGCGTTGTCAGTAAAATCTTTTTATGTGTTTTGTTTAACTAATTTAAACAAAATACATTAACAGATTTTACTTACAACGCCATTCATGTTTCCACAGCAAATGAGATCATGAATATGCCTACGGGTGTCACATTGCGTAGAGAAGTTCACCACAGGTGAGCATCCTCCATCCATGCCAAAGATCTCCCAAGTGCCAACTATTATACTAGGAATGGATGTGTCCCATGGGAGCCCTGGGCAGTCGGACAAGCCATCAATAACTGCTGTAAGATTTGAATTTAGAATCCTTAGCATATATTTCATCCCATTATTTTTGTTGGGCTCAAATCTATATGTCGTTGTGTTCATTTCTCTTATCTGGGGTGTTCTATGTTGCTCTGCTTGTGTCTTAGGTTGTCAGCTCTCGAGATTGGCCTTTATTCCCCAAGTATAGAGCTGCAGTTAGCAGAGGATAATTACCATAGTTATTGGCTTTTAGGGCATGCATCACAACCACATGTTACAGAAAGGGTGTTATTTTAGATGGAGGGTGTAAAGGAAAAAAGACAAATATAAAGTCATGTTTCATCCACATACAAGCACAACTCAAATGAATTACCTAGAGGTAAGATCTGAGACCTCAAGTGATGTGAGACCTCAAGATAAACATCGATGTCACCTACATCAAGAACAACATGATACACCTTGCTGCTGCTTTCAGAGATATGAGAGGTTGCTTTAGACATATGAAGAACACTAAAACAAAAGACAATGTGTGAGGGCACATATCTACATGAAACTTGGAACAAATTTCCTTAGAAATACAAAAAATATTTATGCATGGAAGATCTATGCTTTCAGGCAATGGGTGGACGTATCACATTATTCCCAAAAACCATGTACAAATAAAAATAAGTATTACTGCATAACAAATTTCCTTGAAAAGAACCAATAAATATATGAATATAGCCTCATTTAAAATGTTGCACCAACTAGTCTAGGATTCATCAAAATGTTGGGTGGAGCTTGAAGATTGTAGTGTGGTTGCTAGAATCTTTATCCCTACAGTGTTAAGATATCATGCAACATGTGATCAATTAATGAAAGAAAAATTAATATGCCATGAGAAATATATCATGATCTGACATGATGCAAGTTGGATATGAAGCCCACAAATATGAAGCACCCGCAATATTGATGCGATGATTTTGAGTCGCATTTATAGACCGATTTCATATGTGTTTTGTGCCTTAATTACTTATTTTCATGGATATTATTGCATAATTCACTTTAATTGGTCTCTGCCATCATTTTATATCAAATCCCTTTTATTTCATTATTTTAAGCATTATTGATCATCTTATCATAAATCGTGTGGATTTATTTGGTCTTGTTGTGCAATTTCAGGAAAAACAAGTATCTACATCCGTCGATACCATCGACAGATGTCGATACCATCGACCAAGCCACATGTTGTCAGCCGAGAAGAGCAATACAGAGTCGATACCATCGACACCCAAGTCGATGGCATCGAGATGTCTACAGGCTGCTGGCAAGGATGATGTCGATACCATCGACGCAAGTCGATGCCATCGACACAAGGAGAGCTACAGCGTCGCTAAACGACAACAACCGACACTAAAGGAGTCGATACCATCGACACCCAAGTCGATGGTATCGAGATCACCACAGGCGCTCAGAATAAAAGAAAGGAAAGCTGCCGCTAATCCACTGGGTCGATACCATCGACCCGCGTCGATGGTATCGACGCCGGCAGATGTTGGATTTGTTTTGATTTCGATCGGACGGCTGTTGTTATTTGACGACCTAATTAGGGACTTATACCTAATGACGGCCGCCCAGAAGGAGTAGGATCTCATTTTTGGTGATTGCACGAGTGCCGAGGGGGAGAGAAAGGAGAACGGAGGCCGAGAAGCTCATCCCGGGTGATTCGGACGCTGCCGAAGACAATTTCCACCACCGACAGGCGGGGAAAGCTTGTGTTCTACGCCAAGGATCCACCGGTTCTTCTCCGTTCAGGGGTTTTTCCCATCTATTTCACGTTTTTCTTATGAATTCCCCAATTTCTACCATGTATTTGTGTAAGATGAACATGAGAGGTTAAAACCCTCAATCTTTAGGACCGGTAGTAGCCCGGGGATACATTGTATGATGATTTTAGATTGATAATTCATATTTTTCTCTCATATCCGTGGTATAAATTCGTTTTCTCTATTGCTATTGTTATGCTTGATCACCATAATAATAAATTAATGCCCTTAATCACTTCGACAGAAGGATTAACGGTTGAAAAGAGACGAATTCTACATTAATTAATAAAACCCTTGACAAAGGAGTTGTAAAATTAATGGTGGGAACTGAGGGATCGATCTTAATGCGCTTAGTTTAGGGGAATGATTACTATGACGATGGAATCAACCTAAATCTAAGTAGTGGATTACACCACGACAGTGGGTAATTCTCATTTCAGGCCACTACCCGGATAGAGAGAGAAGTGTGAGGAATTATATGAAATCTAATACAATGTTGACCCGCGGTGAAACCACCATCCTAAAGATATCCCTTTTAATTGATTAAATTAACCTTTAATTGATTGTTTTCTTTGTTTGATTTTTATTTTCTTTTAATTTGAACAACAAAACCCTACTTTGTTAATCGGTCTAGCTGATTGCGATTAGTTAGTAGAAGTCTCCAATAATTCACGTATCCCTGAGTTCGACTCGGGCCTCACAAGGCCTATATTACTCGACGCGTATACTTGCGTTCAAGCGCGTAGTAAAATACACGTCAAGTTTTTGGCGCCGTTGCCGGGGAAACGGCGAATTATTGGCACTTCGAGTGCTAAGAGCGGCCATTCTAGGCCACATTTTATTATTATTATTTTTAAAACAATTTTAAAAAATTCTTTTATTTCTCTATAATTGTGTTGACTCGTCCAAAGCATTGTACTGAACCCCTATTTCCATATTTCAAGTGCTTTGCATGGTGCACACGCGTAGTCGAGACTACGTGAATCGCACACCTGAGGTTCCATCTGCGGGACCAGAGGACGAGGACAACTACGAGGAGGAACACCACAGTGATATACATTATGAATCTGAGCCGGAACAAGAAGAAGTAATGGCTGAAGCACAGACAATATGGGAGAAGATCAAGGCGTCTTCTTCCTCGGCATCAAAGGGGCCTATAAAGAAACAAGGGCTAAACATACCTACATACAAGATCGACCCAGCACTGATTAACTTGGTCAAATCCAATGCATTTCACGGACTGAAAAATGAAGATCCAGTGGCACACATTAGTCAGTTTGTGGAGAACTGCGATATGGTGAAGATAGATCGCTTTCCGCAGGATGTGCTCTATCTCAAGTTATTCCCCAGTTCCTTGGCGGGAGTAGCAAGAGAGTGGCTCCACAACCTCGACGACGAGTTTGTTGAGTCATGGGATCACATGGTGGAGGTTTTCTTCGAGAGGTTCTTCCCTCCTGAGAAGACCAATGATATGATCCGAAAGATCCACAATTTCACCCAACAGGCGGGTGAAACCTATTCTGAGACTTGGGAGCGATTTCAAGTCATGTTGAGGAGATGTCCACATCATGGATTGGACAAGGAAACCCAAGTGAAGATCTTCTACTTTGCTCTCTCCGAGCATGATAGAAGCAACTTGGACTCGGCCGGCTCTGGATTCTTTCTAAATAACACTGATACAAGATGCTGGGAAATACTGAAGAATATGGCACGAAAGCAATCTTGGGGAGAAAGAGAAAGAGGCCCAGTTGAGCAAGCAAGAGTTGCCAGTGAGTCAAAGGCAATGAGAGAGCTGAATGAGAAGATGGATCTTCTCGCAAAGAAGTTGCTACAGAAGGAAGACAATGAGTCCGAGGATGAGGCTCAGGTCAAGTATATGAGGCAACAGCAAGGGTACAGGAACAACGATTACTCATGGTGGAAGGACAAGAAATTTTCATGGAAGGATCCAAACAACTTCCTGCAAGATCCAGACGCCAAACCTGCACCGGTCACGGAGGACAAGAGCACGGAGTTGCTCAATCAAGTCATAAAGCAAAATCAAGAGTTGATGAACACTTTTGGGCAGCAAATAAAGCAGCAGGGTGAATTCATGAACCAGTTCGGGCAGACGTTGCAGAGCCACGGGGCTCAGATGCGGACTATAGAGACTTCCATGGCACAGATGGCAGCGGAGATTGCAAGCTTGAAAAAGCCGGCACATCCGGGTTTTCCGGGGAACACCAATGTTCCCGGGGGAAACCAACAGGCCAAGGCCATATTGTTGAGGAGCGGTAAGAAGGTGCTTAATCCAAGGGCGGATGACACAAGCACACCGCAGGACACAGTAGAAGAAGCAACCGCTAAGGAGCAGCCTGCACCAGTCATAGAGCAAATTGATGACACAACCACAGATGGTAAGGAAGGACAAGCCACTGAGGAGGAACCACAGAAATTAAACCCCTATGTGCCACCTCATCAAAGAGCACATACCGTTCCGGTTCCCTACCCCAATAGTGCAAAAGCAAGAAAGGTGGATGCACAGTTTAAAAAATTTCTGGACAGCTTTAGAAAGTTATCTGTGAATATTCCCTTGTTAGAGGCAATTGAACAAATTCCGTCTTATGGAAAGTTTCTCAAAGATGTAATCACCAAGAAGAGGAAGATACCCGACACTGAGGTTGTGGTATTAAAGGAGCAAGTGAGTGCTTTTATTATGGGAACTTTGCCGCCAAAGCGACAGGATCCTGGGTGTTTCAATATTTCATGCTTTATCGGGAAGTTCAAATTTGGCGAAGCGCTTTGTGATTCCGGGGCAAGCATCAATCTGATGCCCCTTTCTACATTCAAGAAACTTGGATTGAAGGAGTCAAGGCCAAGCAATATGACTATCCAATTGGCCGATAATTCTGTGGTGAAACCATATGGAATCTGTGAGGATGTTTTGGTAAAGGTAGACCGCTTTGTTTTTCCCGCTGATTTTGTTGTGATGGAGATGCAGGACGAACACGGCAATGAGTTACTTCTTGGTCGCCCATTTCAAGCTACAGCTGACATGATCTTGGAAATGGGGAGAGGTCGCTTGACCTTAGGCATTGCGGATGATCGCTTTGAGATGGTCATGCCCAACAGCAATACATCTACTAAAGCAAAGGCACAGTGCAACATGGTGAAGCATGTGGAAAGCAATATCTCACTTTGTCTCGGGAAGCCATTTTTAGATATGGCCCATGTGATGAGCAGGATAGACAATGGGACCTTGGCGGTAGACCTTATGGAGCAAACGAAAGCTGTCTCTTTATGCAAGGCTGTCGGGTTCCCAAATGATGAGAATGAGGACATTCCACCTTCATGGGAGGATGATGTGATAATTACGTCTGTCTGTGAAGCATATTCGGAATTGCCTCTAGAGGCGTGTTTGCTTAATGTCACTTATGATTGGATGCGGAGTACTTCACTCAAGGAGTGCGCCAAAATGTTTCAAATGCTTCCATGTTTCTATACGAGGCACTATGAAGATTTGGGTACACTGCCCCCACCGCTACAATCATCCCTTATCTGCCCACCTGATCTGGAGTTAAAGCCATTGCCCCCGCACTTGAAGTACGTCTTTCTAGCTGAGGAGGACAAGTTGCCAGTGATTGTTTCTGCATACTTGAGTGCGGATGAGGAGGAGCAGCTACTAATAGTGCTCAAGAACCACCGTGGAGCCTTTGGGTGGTCAGTGGCGGACATCAAGGGGATCTCCCCTACACTTTGTCAACATAAGATTCGGCTTGAGGAAGGAGCCAAGTCAGTCATACAGCCTCAAAGACGTCTAAATCCAAGCATGATGGAGGTTGTCAAAAAGGAAGTCATTAAGTTGCTTGCTGCAGGGATTATCTATGCCATATCTGATTCGACGTGGGTGAGTCCCACACAGGTAGTCCCTAAAAAGGGGGGAATCACTGTCACTACAAATCTTCTAAATGAACCTGTCACCACCCGATTGGTAACCGGGTGGCGTGTATGCATTGATTACCGCCGATTGAACGCCGCAACTCTGAAAGATCATTTTCCATTGCCATTCATTGATCAGATTTTGGAACGCTTAGCCGGTCGGTCGCATTTTTGTTTCCTTGATGGTTACTCGGGGTACAACCAGATTTCTATTGATCCTTTGGATCAAGAGAAGTCTACGTTTACATGTCCCTATGGGACTTTCGCCTACCGCCGTATGCCGTTTGGTTTATGCAATGCGCCGGCGACTTTTCAACGCTGCATGCTCGCCATTTTCTCTGACATGGTGGAGCGGTGTCTCGAAGTCTTCATGGACGACTTCTCGGTTTATGGAGCGTCTTTTGATGAATGCCTTTATAATTTAGATAAGGTGTTGCAGCGGTGCGAGGACACACACTTGGTCCTCAATTGGGAGAAATGTCACATGATGGTGACAGAAGGAATTGTGCTAGGACACAAGGTGTCTAGCAAGGGTCTAGAGGTAGACCCCGTAAAAATTGAGGTGATTTCTAAGCTACCCCCACCAAATTCTGTAAAAGGGGTGAGAAGCTTTTTAGGACACGCTGGGTTTTATCGGCGTTTCATCAAGGATTTTTCAAAAATCGCAAAGCCATTATCGGAATTGTTGGAAAAAGACGCAGTCTTTGATTTCAATGAGAAATGTCTTCACGCATTCGCGGTTTTGAAGGAAAAGCTGATTTCGGCTCCGGTTGTTCAAACGCCAGATTGGACAAAGCCTTTCGAGTTGATGTGCGATGCGTCTGACTATGCTGTGGGGGCTGTTTTGGGGCAAAGGGTAGATAATAAGCCTGCTGTGATTTTCTACGCCTTAAAAACACTTAATGATGCTCAATTAAATTACACAACCACGGAAAAAGAGTTACTTGCTGTTGTTTTTGCTTTTGAGAAATTTCGGCAATACTTAGTTGGTTCTAAGGTGGTTGTGTGGACGGATCACGCCGCAATAAAATATTTGATGGAGAAGAAGGATGCGAAGCCTAGACTAATTAGGTGGATTTTTCTCCTACAAGAATTCGACATTGAAATCAAGGACAAGTCGGGAATTGAAAATGTGATGGCTGACCACTTGTCTAGGTTAGAGAGGGTGGATGAACAAGGTTTGCATATACCCATTACCGAGACTTTTCCCGACGAACAACTTTTAAAAATTGATTCTAAAGAACCATGGTTTGCAGAAATTGTGAATTATCTGGCTTGCGGGATCATCCCGGAAGATTGGTCTTATCAAGAGAAGAAGAAATTCTTCCATTCATTGAGATACTATTTTTGGGATGACCCAATATTGTTGAAGCAATGCAGGGATGGTATTCTTCGCAGGTGCGTGCCGGAGTTAGAGTACGAAAGTGTTCTACATCATTGTCATGCGTCGCCTACGGGAGGACATCATGCTAGCTCACGGACAGCAGCTAAGGTGTTGGAGAGCGGCCTTTATTGGCCCACTTTGTTCCGGGATGCCTATGATTTTGTTAGGCAGTGTGACCCGTGCCAGCGTGCAGGTAATATCTCAAGGAGACAAGAAATGCCCCTGAATGTGTTTCAGGAAGTCGAGGTATTTGATTTATGGGGCATTGACTTCATGGGACCCTTTGTGTCCTCAAATTCAAATCTTTATATTTTGCTTGCGGTTGATTATGTGTCGAAGTGGGTAGAGGCAATCCCCACAAGGACTAATGATTCGAATGTAGTGTACAGGTTCGTCAAAGAGAATATTTTCTGCAGGTTCGGGATTCCTCGAATGATCATTAGTGACGGAGGCACACACTTCCGAAATCAGAAATTTGCTTCACTTTTGAAGAAATATGGGGTCAAGCACAACATTGGCACCCCATATCATCCACAAACGCAAGGACAGGTGGAGGTATCAAACAGGGAAATCAAGAAGATTTTAGAAAAGACCGTAGCATCTACACGGAAGAATTGGAGTGCATTGCTACCGGATGCACTTTGGGCTTATCGAACGGCGTACAAAACACCTATAGGCACTACACCTTTTAGGTTGGCGTATGGCCGGGCGTGCCATCTTCCGGTAGAATTGGAGCACAAGGCCCATTGGGCGCTAAGAAGGCTGAACTTGCGCTATGACGAGGCCGGGAGGAAAAGAATGTTTGAATTGAATGAATTGGATGAGCTACGTATGACGGCATATGAGAATGCCCGCATTTATAAGGAGCGCACAAAGCTGATTCACGATCGCCACATTGAGATGCGCACGTTCAAGAAAGGAGACAGTGTCCTATTGTTCAACTCTCGTCTCAAATTGCATCCCGGGAAACTGAAATCCCGATGGAGTGGACCCTTCGAGGTGGAAGAAGTGAGACCGCATGGAGCGATTCTCGTGCGAGATGGAGAGGCCACGTTCTTGGTGAACGGGCAATGCTTGAAGCTGTACTTTGGTGAGAACTATAAGAGGAAAGTGAATGAGGTTAAACTCATTTCACTTGTACATGAATGAAAAGAAGGACCGACGTCTAGCCTAAGACGCTAAAGAAGGGCGCTTGTTGGGAGGCAACCCAACCATTGGTACATTAGGATAGTTTAATGTTAGGTGTAGTTTGCTTTTATTTTGTTTACGTTTTAGTTTAAAAATGATACCTTGATCCGTTTGTTAAATGTGCAGGAACAGGCAGGGTCGATACCATCGACATATCCGTCGATGGTATCGACATGGGTTCAGGTTGACACCAGCAGAAATCGCACTGCGTCGATACCATCGACGGCCGCGTCGATGGCATCGACATGGTCACAGGCAGGTCGCAATAAAAGTGTCGATGGTATCGACACACCAGTCGATACCATCGAGATCTCTGGAGATTTTCAGACGAATTTTGCTCAGTCAACTCGATACCATCGAAGGCCTCGTCGATGGTATCGACATCATCACAGGTTGAATGCAATAAACGGAGGTGTCGCAATAAAAGCAAGTCGATACCATCGACACCCGTCGATGGCATCGATGGACATGTCACCGATCCGCATGAAGACATCGACGACGATCGCAACAGCCACGTCAGCGATCCGGGTGCTGCGTCGATACCATCGACTTATGTCGATGGTATTGACACGTCAGCGATCGGGGTTTCTCGATCCAGCCAACGTCAGCCGTCGATACCAGCGACAGATGCGGCTACCCGCGAGACATGTCGATACCATCGACCCGCGTCGATGGTATCGACGGGTCAACAGGGGCGCCGATCAAGTCTATTTAAGGGGACTTGCAACGTCATATGACATCACACCCTCAGAGCAAGTATCTCCTATTGCGCCGAGCACTCCCCCGAGCCCTCTACGCCTGCGGAGAAGCGTCATCGAGCGAAGATCTTCACCGAGCGGAGAATTTCTCTCCATCTTCACCGAGCTCTTTTCTCCCAATCTCATTCTTCTCGCAAGCATGGTGCATACGGGCGGAGCATCTTCATCGAGCGCACACCCCAGGGAGATCGAGGAGTTTGTTCCTCCTCCGACCGCTTCCATCTCTCGTCCACGCCTCATTCATACCGGCATCCATGAGACAACGGGCCGGTTGCTTGATAATCAAAGGGCTATGTTCGAGAACGAGCGGCTCATCCTCACCAACCAAGAACAAATGCACAACCGGTTGCAGCGGATAGAGACGCAGCAGGAGCCCTTCTTCGACCACTACTGGAGTCGAGACTACTTTGGAGGTTATCCACAGCCTCCGCCGCGGACCCAATATGATCCCAGCTTCCAGGGGGAGTACCCGTCTTGGGATCCTACGGCACCACATTACCCACCACCGCCTCCGCAAGATTGATCAGGGTATCACTGTTCCACCCTTAAGTTGGTTTTTGACTATGAGGCCATAGTCGGATTCAAGCTTAGGGGGGTGGCTGGAACAACTCTATCTTTTATCTTTTCTTTAGTTGTTTTAGTTTCTACTTTGTTATTTGTTTTTGCAATTTTAAGTTTTTATTTAGGATCCACATCTATCTAGTGTAATTGTGGATGTCGTAAAAAAATTTTCATCTTGCTGTTTTCATGGGGAAATTAAGGGAATTGAAAAATTTTTCTGTGTCAGATGGATAGCTTTACTTGGTTGTCCTTGGGGAACTTATTCTATGAAAATGATTGATTATGTCAACTTTGAAGCAATATGTCATACCCACACCCGCATTGACTCATGAAAAGTGGATAGTAACGGTTGTTTGAGCCTAACCTAATCAAATGGTAATGAGACCTTAATCAGATGTAAGAGAAAGAACCCTTTAAACTACTACACATGTCAATAAGGAGGGACACATAATTTTCTTTTAAGGTTCAGTCACTTAATCTTGTGATCATTCCACCCCATTTCCTATATTCCACCCAAGAATTGGAAGTAAAGTGCAGTTTCAATTTCTTTTGCGTGCATGGCATGTAGATAGGTTTTGCATTGTTATTTTCATGTTTTTGCATAGAATAATAAAAAAGTATATAGTGATACATGCACATTACCCTTAGGTGCATGTCATGTAGTTGCACTCACAATTTCATGATTTTCATGCATAAGCACACCATGTATCTCAGTTTTCCTAAATAGGTGATCTAATTTGTTCCATACCCTCGAAATAAAGCAAAGATCTCCAATTGGAAAGAAAATGGCCTTATACATGTATCTCTAAGCAATTATGGATATATGGGCAAAGAAAAAAAAAACAGCAGAAAAGAAAAAAAATTCTGGAAACATGAAAAAATGGTAGAAAAAAAAAGAAAGAAAGCAAAAGGAGAGTTGGAAAGAAAAGGAATAAGAGGGAGAAAGGAATGATATCACTTGGATAACAGGGGAATTGAGTACATGATGTGGCTTGAGTAGATTTCTATCTCATTGTGAGGTAGAAGGTTAGTGCATGCATCATTCCACCCACTTTTAGGCAGTAGGGCATTCTTAATGTGCATTTGCATCATTTAGGGCATTTTGTTATATGCATTTTGAAACTGTGTAATACTTCCAAATTCTCCCATGAACCACCCATTCCATCCACCCGTTGCTCGGAGTGGTAGTCCACCGTGATATTCTCCTCACTCATGTGTATAAGGAGGACGGCTTCCATGTAGATGGTAGTTAGGGCGAGCAACGTAGTTTAGGTGATCACAAGATGCACCATGGCTGAATCGGCGAACTTTATTATGTTAACTGCCCTATGTGATAGTGTTCATCGGTTTGAAGGATAATTTCTTTTATTGATGGTTATTGTCGCCTTTAGGGTAATTACTGTTCTGTGATTAGGGTAGGCCGGTTTGAGAACGTCCAGTGGGAGTCTTTTGTGAGGTGGGGTGGTGTTTTGATTGTTAGTTGACATTCACAATTTTATTCTAAGGATTAGTTGCTCGAGGGCGAGCAATGTTTAAGCTTAGGGGAGTTTGATGCGATGATTTTGAGTCGCATTTATAGACCGATTTCATATGTGTTTTGTGCCTTAATTACTTATTTTCATGGATATTATTGCATAATTCACTTTAATTGGTCTCTGCCATCATTTTATATCAAATCCCTTTTATTTCATTATTTTAAGCATTATTGATCATCTTATCATAAATCGTGTGGATTTATTTGGTCTTGTTGTGCAATTTCAGGAAAAACAAGTATCTACATCCGTCGATACCATCGACAGATGTCGATACCATCGACCAAGCCACAGGTTGTCAGCCGAGAAGAGCAATACAGAGTCGATACCATCGACACCCAAGTCGATGGCATCGAGATGTCTACAGGCTGCTGGCAAGGATGATGTCGATACCATCGACGCAAGTCGATGCCATCGACACAAGGAGAGCTACAACGTCGCTAAACGACAACAACCGACGCTAAAGGAGTCGATACCATCGACACCCAAGTCGATGGTATCGAGATCACCACAGGCGCTCAGAATAAAAGAAAGGAAAGCTGCCGCTAATCCACTGGGTCGATACCATCGACCCGCGTCGATGGTATCGACGCCGGCAGATATGCGTTGGATTTGTTTTGATTTCGATCGGACGGCTGTTGTTATTTGACGACCTAATTAGGGACTTATACCTAATGACGGCCGTCCAGAAGGAGTAGGATCTCATTTTTGGTGATTGCACGAGTGCCGAGGGGGAGAGAAAGGAGAACGGAGGCCGAGAAGCTCATCCCGGGTGATTCGGACGCTGCCGAAGACAATTTCCACCACCGACAGGCGGGGAAAGCTTGTGTTCTACGCCAAGGATCCACCGGTTCTTCTCCGTTCAGGGGTTTTTCCCATCTATTTCACGTTTTTCTTATGAATTCCCCAATTTCTACCATGTATTTGTGTAAGATGAACATGATAGGTTAAAACCCTCAATCTTTAGGACCGGGAGTAGCCCGGGGATACATTGTATGATGATTTTAGATTGATAATTCATATTTTTCTCTCATATCCGTGGTATAAATTCGTTTTCTCTATTGCTATTGTTATGCTTGATCACCATAATAATAAATTAATGCCCTTAATCACTTCGACAGAAGGATTAACGGTTGAAAAGAGACGAATTCTACATTAATTAATAAAACCCTTGACAAAGGAGTTGTAAAATTAATGGTGGGAACTGAGGGACCGATCTTAATGCGCTTAGTTTAGGGGAATGATTACTATGACGATGGAATCAACCTAAATCTAAGTAGTGGATTACACCACGACAGTGGGTAATTCTCATTTCAGGCCACTACCCGGATAGAGAGAGAAGTGTGAGGAATTATATGAAATCTAATACAATGTTGACCCGCGGTGAAACCGCCATCCTAAAGATATCCCTTTTAATTGATTAAATTAACCTTTAATCAATTGTTTTCTTTGTTTGATTTTTATTTTCTTTTAATTTGAACAACAAAACCCTACTTTGTTAATCGGTCTAGCTGATTGCGATTAGTTAGTAGAAGTCTCCAATAATTCACGTATCCCTGAGTTCGACTCGGGCCTCACAAGGCCTATATTACTCGACGCGTATACTTGCGTTCAAGCGCGTAGTAAAATACACGTCAAATATGCATTCCTTCTTATATAAGCAATTGCATTCCAAGATATTGTCAAACATAATCAAACCTGCATAGGTTGGGAAACCGAAAACCATGGTATACAATGTGTGGCTGCCATACAAAAGGAACAATTACTCTTTTACTGCAGTAGTTTTTACATTCGAAAAGAATTATTCAGTCCACATCACCCATCCACATTAGTTGTAAAATTTGAATATCCAAGCCATAATAATCCATTTACTAGTTGAGTAATTACAAAATGGAAAGAAATGGATCAAATAATCGTAACTCATTTGCAATTAAATGTTTCATCCGTACCCACAACATTTTGTATCATCCATAATACTAAGATTCTCCATAACAAATTTAAAAGAAGGTCAAAACAAAATAGGATTGTTATTTGGCAACATTGTCTACGACAATGGACATGAAACACCATTATTTGGATTGGCATATACAAAAAAAAAGTTGGATTAAATAAAAACAACTATAGCTCTCCTCTCTTTAGATAGTATCCGAGAATGCAATAAATTTAAACTTCATGTCCTGCAACAAATGGAAATGACTTTAGATACTACTTTTATTTTCAATTATGTAAAGTATAAGAAATACTTTATGCTCACCTTGGCAACGTATGTGTTTTCGGCCATCCTATGACGTTGCCAACAACATCATCAATAGATTGATATTGATCATAAGGTCTAACTAGAGGATCGTTGCCCAACAAAGCAATCTCTACAAAAACAGCAACAAATGATGAGCCTAATATTGCACCTCCCACCCTTTTTATGGGGTCAACCTCAAAGACTCGACCGAATGCAATTCTAGCATCTGGATCTGTAAAACTCAACATATACACATCCTAGAAAAAAATATAGTTTACATAACAAATTTATATAAATGTAAAATGAAGTGCAATTCATAGTAATACAAACATACTTGCCCCTTCTTAAATGATTAATGTCTTATATGGAGTGGAGTTTGCATTGATAAGTTTGTCTGCACAATTATTTTATTTTTGTCATATGTCCATAAAAGTCAACATGGAAAATAATTGATACCACACATCTTGTATAAAATGTATTCATACTTGGACAGTGCCAACATGTTGTGCTTGATTGTTTCATTCTCTAGTTAAGACAAATAACTCCTCTAATTTTTGGTTGAATTCATCCTTTTGTTCTTGAAGTTTTGCATCAAATTCCAATCATTGTTCTTCAAGCTTATCCAGGAAGTGCTTCCTTTGCTCTTCTTAAGCTTCTTGGAATTTACGATTCTTGCCCCAGATATCAGAAGGTGATGGTCCAAGTCCATAACCACAAATATATCCTGGTCTCTCTTCTCCTATAACATGTCTATAAATTTCATCTGAATTAACATCAGGTTGTTTTCTTCGTAGCTTTTCTCCTACCTCAAAATTTTTTCCATACATACAACAAATCATAGGAGATGCAATTTATACCAAATATATACTTCTATGAAATTAGTATATGTAACATAATACTATAGGATATTATGTGTTGTACCAAAATTTTGGCGGATTCAACATCAACTACGCTGCCATCTTTTTTACGATGAGTTTTCTCAAAAAATATTATAGGATCCACTTCTCTTCCTATTTCCTTCTCCATCTTTATCATTCAAATAAGGTTATTGTAAACATAAAATAAACAGATGCCATCAAATTGTCTAAATGGATCAAAAAAATTACTAACTTACATCATATTTCAGACATGCACACAACTTGGTTCTTGTTGTGTGGCTAACCTTTTGAAATTTCCTGCTTGTCTTGTTACTTATAGACTTATTCTGTGGAAAACATTGTAGTATTGTGCATAGTAATTATCTGTGTGGTACTGTAAGTATCAACAAATATAAAAAAATAATATTACCTTTCCTTTATTACTCCTCCAATAATCGACAAGAAATTTCCAATGCGACTTGTCCACACGGGGAACAACTTGTTCAAGCTATTGTTCGTATGGACTATCTTCTAGGAATTATAGTCTCTTTAACTCCCACTTGTGGTCCTTCTATTTCTTTCCTAGTTTCTTCATTGTCCACTCCTTCATATCTAAATCCGTTTTGAATTTACTCTACCGACATAAAGGATATCAATTAGACGCTTCATTTAACCATTTAAAAATAAAATTTAATGATATACCTTCAAAAATTCCATATAGAATCTTTTTTATTTTCTGGAAATTGTCTCCAGTTCTCATAGTTTAGTGGACAAAGATTGGGATCTCTTGCAATAGTTGTCAGAAAACTTCATAAGTGACATTGGTTTTCACCTACTGGTTGTCCAAATTAATTTTTCTCAATGGGAATTGGATTGTCGGGCTTTCTTTTCCAAACTTTCAAACATTATGTTCGGCCACATGCTCGATGTTTTTGACCTAATTATTCATTCATAAAGGATAATATATATATATATACAAAATTATATATCATTAAATGCAACACTATAAATACAATGATATGAATGAAATGATTACCTAGCCCATCAGAAGGTGTTGTTGTAACATTCAATGACTCAACATGGTGATCAGAGATGTCATTTTGGTCCATGTTATCATGAAATACATTGCTATTTTGGTTACTGGCAGCTCTATTCTCTACAATTCTTGAATGAATAGACACATAAGCATTGACATTAGGCACACGGGGTAGTTGTGAATTTCTTGATCTTGTAACTTTATCACCACTTTCTTTGTTGTGTTGATTTTGGAACCTTGTTCCCATCTCCTTTTCAGTTGTGCATGTTTGACAGGATTTAGAGCCACCAACCATATTAGAGTCTTGGGGAGACATGGCCGAGTGGGCATTTTTTGTAGAGCTAGCAACAATTTTATTGAATTTGTTTGCTCTACATTATGAATTTCATCTGGAAGGGAAGCTAATTTTTTTTTGGAGCGATTTGAGGATGACATGTTCAAATATTGCCAACAACCATGTCGAGTAATGCTTGGTAAATGAGTCACCATACAAGAGTCATTGTTGTTGTTCTTATCATTCCTTGCGGCTGTCATGTTATGGCAGTTGTCACTGTACTGTTCTCTCATCTTGAGTATATCAAGTCACATAAAAATGAGGACGTTTAGAAAAATATTGAACAACATAATAACAATTTTATGAGTAATATTTAAAAATGAAACATAGATATTTAATCAAATATAATTATAAACAAGAGTAGAGACAAGGATAAATATGATTAAGAATAATGTCAGACATGCAAAATGCATACACCTAGCTAGAGCACAATGTGAGATAGAAAATTAAAGAGATACATCAAGCCAAAAAAGGCTTATTTAAGTCAAATATTAATGACAAACAAAAAGAAACATTGGCTTCTATTTTGTAATATTCTCATTCAAAACAGTCATCATCATCACTTTGAGATACACTTTCATCATCCTGTTGAATTCAGGATTGGTCTTTTTCAATTGTTGAACTATCAACAGTAATTCCTTCCATATCCAATCTAACTATGTCACAATCAGTATCTTCATCCTCTGATGTCATTGATGGCCCATCTCTAGTTTCACCTTGCACATAAGCTTCGACATTCTCAATACAAGATTGTTCTTCCATGTTGAACATATCCCGTGGGGCAATCTTTATCGCAAAATGCCACCCTTTTGCAGTGACATCTTCTACATAAAATACTTGTCCAACTTGGGATGCCACTACCAACGGTTCTCCTATAGTTTGAAGGCGTCTCAAATTAACAAGAGTCAACCCATGTTCATCATGCTTGATTCCCCTCTTTGAGTAGATGACCACCTAATCACACTTAAATAATGTCACCTTAAAGTGTTCATAATAATTGAGCACAATAACATCCATCAAAACACCATAGTAGGTAACATATCTACTAATTGGATTGTGGTCAATGGTTTTAGAATAATAATCAGTCTTAGCTACCAGAAAGACTCCACTATTTTGTGTTGTTTGATTTGCATCTTTTGCCTTGGTATGAAATATGTGACCATTGAAAACATAGCCCTTGTACTTAATGGCCAGTTGATGTGGACCTTGAGAAAGAAACTTGATTCTATCATCCACCATCTCTGTTCTTAAGAGTGTCTCAATATAACAAAAGAAAAGTTTGTTAGACTTTATTCATGAAGCATAACTAATTTAATTACCACAACTAAACTTACATGTTCCTTAAACCATCCATCATATGAGTTACTATGTATTCTCTGAACCTCCTATAAGGACTTCTGAGGATGTTTTTGCCTAATGATATCATAGTGCATCCTGAATACAAAATATGTGCAATATATCATTGGAATATGTTATAGCATTTTATTAATAGAAGAAAATTGACACTAACTTACTTAATATAGGGTTCAATTGCTTCATAATTGAATAGTACATACTTATGGGTTTGTTTCAATGTATGTTCGTCCAAGACACATGTTACCATTTTACCAATACCATGACCTACTGTCGAGAAAATAGACCAATCATCACTGTCAAGTGTTGGCTCGTTTTCCAAATTTGCTTCTTCAGTATAGTTTCTATTTGGCCGATTTAATTTTGTTTCAACTCCATCCAAGTATCTTGAACAAAAAGTTAGACACTCTTCGGCTACATATCCTTCTTCTATTGATCCTTCTGGATATCTTTTTTTATGAACATATCCTTCTAGGGTCATCAGATACCTGATAACAAAGTTGAGGAAAATATTATGACAAATTACATTTCAATAGGTAAAGTCATCACGACGTATGAAAAGTTACCTTTAAATTGGATACATCCAACGATACTGAACATGGCCGGCTATCTTAGCTTCATAAGCGAGATGGACTAATAGATGCACCGTTATGTCAAAAACAACATGGAGGGAATATCTTCTCCATCTCACAAAGTGTCACAGCTATTGCATTTTCCAATGCAGCAAAATCATTTGGATCTATGACTAGCGACAAATTAATAATACATGACTTAGCATTCTTACTGGGCAAGGAAATAGTGACAACTAATGGTAGAAGTTGTTGCATCAACATGTGATAATCGTGACTTTTCATTGGTAGCATCTTTCGATCCTTCGGCTTTGCACATCTAGATATATTAGATGCATACCCATATGGAACTTTGATAGATTTTAGGAGGTTGCAAAATAATATTTTTTTATCTTTTCTCATTGTATAGCAAGGTGGAGGTAGGATGGTATATTTACTAATAGTTTTTGGGTGAAGCAAAAATCTGATTCCCATATCCTCCAAATCCTTACTTGCATTCAGGTTATCCTTACTTTTATCCTTTAAACCTAGCATTGTTCCAACAATACTCTCACATATATTCTTTTCAATGTGCATGACATCTATATTGTGCCTTACAATGTTAGTTTTCCAATATGGTAGCTAAAAAAAAAAGCTTTTCCTTTCCCAATTGTGTGTTGAATCCTTACCTCTTGGCATTTTCTTACCAATTACATTTCTTCCGTCCTCCAATTGTGACAAGATTTGAGCTCCAGAAGGAGGTTTAGGTGGACACCTAAATTCTTACTCACCGTCAAATGCCTTTGCTTCTTTTCAGAATTTGTTGCTAGTTGGCAAAAACCTATGGTGTCCTATGTAGCAAACTTTACGGCTATGTGGCAACCAATGTGAGACAATATCTTTATTACAATAAGGACATGCTTTGTAGCCTTTAGTACTCCAACCAGATAGATGTGCATATCCTAGAAAATCACTAATAGTCCATAATAAAGAAGCACGCATCAGAAAGAATTCCTTGGTTCCAGCGTTGTATGTATGTACACCAGTATCCTGTACTTCCTTCAACTCATCAATCAATGGACGCAAGTACACATCTATATTTTCGGGTGAAACTGGTCTAGGAATGAGTAGGGACAACATAAAATATGGTTGATTCATGCACAACCAAGGAGGTAAATTATATGGAATAATCACAATAGGCCATGTACTGTAAGAAGTATTCATTGTCACAAAAGGATTAAATCTGTCAGTTGTAAGTCCCAATCGAATGTTTCTAGCGTCTGAAGCAAATTCTGGATGCATCACATCAAATCTTTTCCATGTAGGTGAATCTACCGGGTGTTTTAACTTGTCATCTTTTTCATATTCTTCTACATGCCACCTCATTAAGGAAGAGGTTTTTGATGACATGAACAACTGCATTAGGCGGGGTATAAGTGGAAAGTGTCTGAGCACTTTGGAAAGTATTCTCTTGGTTTTTTTTGCAAGCTTGTCATCATCATCTGGGATTGTAATCGGTTTCCATCTGGATGCTCCACATGTATCACATACATCTTTATCAGCATAATCCTTCCAAAACAACATGCAACCATTTGTACAAACATGAATCTTCACATAATCTAAGCCCAACCCCGTAATCATCTTTTTTAGCTCATAAAATAAATTAGGTAACTGTTCTCCTTCTGGTAGCATCTTCTTACTCAAGCCATTAAGGCAAACTCGGTGATAAAATTCTAGGATGCAAGCAAGTTTGCTATATTTCTTACTCCTTGAATATAATTCTGTCTCAGAATCCTTTAACAAGATATAAAATTTTTCAGTATTGAAATGTTGATCACTAGATGGCTTCACTCCTTCTGTATTTCCGTCTTCACTGAAACTCAAAAAAGTATCATGCAACATATCTTGTAAATTTTCAGCATTAAGGAAATCTCCCTGATCAGTAGGAGCATCAACTTGAACATCAACATCTTCACCATGAAAAGCCCAAGAAATATAGCTTGGTAAGAAGCCATGCCACAATAGATGGCTCAATGTAGTCTTTCTGGTGACCTGGTATACATTAGCACACTTTCTACACGAGCATACAATCTTGTCTCCAATCGATGAATGTTCAAAAGTGAAATCCAAAAATTTTGATACTCCACATAAGTATTTACTGCTCCTTCGGTCATCCTCTGCTATCCAAGACTTTTCCATTCTATTAAAATATTAAAACATATAACATATGAGTAAGTATGTCATTAAAAAAGACTATACAATATGAGAAAATACTAGTGTAATCATGCAAATGAAGTTCACATGAGCCTATCCGACTAGGCGGGCACCCAAGCATTTTTTGAAATACTTATAATAAGGATAAAAAAGCATAGTTATAATAAGGATAAAAGAACATTTATAATGAAATTTATAAATAATTTGTAAAATAATAGGATATGCATATTTATTTTTGTTGTTGGGTTTCAAATGTATCGTTAGATAGGATGTATTTATGAATTTGGAACATTCATGGGAACACACACTTCAGTTATAAGCATTCATGTAGCAACTTTCAGTTCCATTCATTAATCTCTTTTTACATCCACACGCAGGGGTGTACCCCTAAACAGTAACTAAACAAAGGGGTTGGTGTACCCCTAAACATGAGCATAATTAAATAACTATTAATACAGACAAGTCTAGATAGACAGACAACTAAATACTATACCAACATAGTCCCGCATCAGTAATTTCGAGGACTTTTGATTGTGGAGATCTTCTCCTTAAGTGTAGAAAAGAAAGCAGCTATGAGGATTGATTGCTTTAAGACAAAAAGTGTAAGCACAAATTTTTTGTCTTGACAATTATGTTTGTTAATTGAACCTACCGTGGTCTTTTTGATGATTGTACTATGTCACATAGGGCCTCATTGTATTTAGATAGGGGACTCATCATCAGATTCATCCGAGCTAATATCGTCCATCGTGCGCTCATACTGCCGTAGATGACCAGGGGTCTCGTTGTTGATGTTGGTTATCCAAACTTTGATGGTATTATGGCCAAATGGATGGAGAAAAAGCTTGTCGCTACGGCCCACTAGCATCTTTCTAATCCAATCATGCCAACTGGATTTTGATATAAGATTTCCCGCAAATCATACTCAACCTCGATAATATGTGAATAATTGCCCAAATTTAGGGTCACTTCACCACGCATGTAGTGTCTTCTATTTAGAGAACACCAATGTTTGGGTATGGTTAGTTGGTTTAAGGAACGATCATCTAGGATGATGTTCAATTTTTCTTCTTCAGGGAACAATAACATTGGCATAGAGGCCCAGTTCATAGTGACTATTGTGGCTGGACAGAGACTGCAAAATATTAGTATTAACAAATTGTAAGTACATATAATGATGTTATATTTTTAGAAAAAGTTGTATAACATCAGTTAACCTTCTATTGCTTGTCATAACCAAATTTATTGTGATGGACATGATTGCTTGAAATAAAATCTAATAGAGGACATTGTGCCCTATATCTTTACAATTGGTCCAACGTTCACTAATCCTTCTTTGAGAATTTCAAGGAAGTAACTAGTACTTTCTATAATTTGATGTATCTTGGTATTTCATAAAATGAGATGACACTTATTATCTAATTGTTGAATCAACACTCATATTTTAGATTATCGAAGAGGTTAATGGTGTTTGGCTTATTTTGTATAGGTTCGAGACCTATTTAATTTGGAGTATCCATGCACTACTATAGAAGGTGTGAGACCTATTTAAAGAGGTTACTAGTGTCTTTCCAAAATTTTACTATAGTTTAATTTTGTGTTTATCAATACACTACTACAAGATATCTTATCATCTTATTATTTTGATAGTACCACACATTTTATGACAAGAAGGATTCATCCAAAAATTGTAAATTTTCTAAATGAGTTATGTGAGGTTATTATTCTCTGACCTATATGTAAATGGGTAGATTCCTGCCTCTTTAGTTTTATGAGTACATGACACTATGTTTGAAATACTTTTTAAAAGGATAAAAGAACATACTTAAAATAAGGACCCAGGCACATTCTAATCATTTTGAACTGAATCAGAAAATGAACAGGAGCCTGGGTCGTATCCTCTAGTGTCAAAATTGTAAGCAAACCCTATTAGGGATAGGTCTAAATCTGACTCACAAGCACTATTTGGCAAAGGAGAGAAGCCCATCAATTCCTAGTACGACTCTGTGCCCTACAACTTTTTGCACAGATAAATTGGTTGTACACTACAACTTTGTGCACAGCTTAGACCAAATAGCTACCAAACTACATCTAATAGTAGCAAAGATCATCTCTTTAAGTTATTTAGTCTTCTATATAGGTTACAAGTGTTATTACCCTAAAATAAACATATTTATGCTTTGGCAAATGTTGCACTCCATTTGTCTGAAATGTACTTCTCTCAACTTGAGCCATCAAATCCAGAACATAATGTTGTACAAAGAGATTTCCATGAATCCACACAGTTCACTTTGCCTACCTCATCTACGCAATGAGCCAAAGTATCCTAGCAAAGATCATAGTGCCTCCTCCTCATAATGAAAAGTCTGGTTGAACTTATAACATATATGGTACATATTTGTGTCATTAAATATCATAATCTTGAACATTGGTCTTACTTATCAATCAATAATGCATTATCAAATGTGTGCCTTATATATGTTTCACAACTAAAGTTTAGCATAGCCTTACGAAATCAATTTCTACTGAATTTTTTATGTTTCAGCCATGAAAAAATTCAGCTTGATGGTTTTAGGTATGTGGTCCTTCCAAAAGCGATGTATGTTGAGCATCTTTTCATCAAAACTCTGCTTGAACCTGAATGATCACATGTAATGCACCTGGTATTGCTACTGATTTTTCATTTTTGAGTCAAGTATTTGCTTGGAAACTACATAAAAATACCTGAAGCAACATGTCTATTTTTACTATAAATATAATCGATTTTTCTTAGTCTGTGCTTTGCTATCGCCTAGCTTATTATCTAATTCCAGTTTGTACTGCCAGTAGCTACTAGATGCAACTTTACATATAAGAACTCTAATACAAAATGACATACTATTCCATTTTTTCATATTTCAATTAACTGACATTGGATGTTTAATACTTAGAGAGAAAAAATCTAACTAATATGTATGTGTTGCTCTCCGAAAATGTAGTTTTTGTAGGTCAAGTCTTCATGGTTGATACTAACATGGGAATATTTGATCTTGGCCTTACATAGGCGTCAGCAACAACTATTTATAATTCCCACTGATTTCATAGCAACCCAACCTACCAGGAAACTTTGAAAATATAGATATCATATGTTCATATAGTCAAAGGTGCTATTGGTGATGTCAAACTATTATTGACAACTTGATCAAACTTTCTCAAAACAAATTCATCCACATCAAGCCTAATTATGCTTGATCCTGAAAAACCTTTTTCTTGAACCCAGCTATAGATGGTTGAATTCTATTGAATTACACAATCTTTATGTAGAAAAATTTTCCATGGAAGATTCAAAACTAAAAAATTCTTAGAACTACCAAGACAGGCTGCAGGATCCTCAAGATTGTTAGGCAACACATACCTAGATTCCTAGCAATACGTTGGCACAATTAATATCAGAATGTAATACATAATCCATATATAAAGGTACAATAATTAATAATAACTGACTTTATATGAATGATAAGATAGGAAACATATCTTGACTAGCTCTCACAATAACAAATGTAAAAGACAACTATTTTCCTCCCTACATAATCCATGATGAGGAATATTTGAGGATCACAAGCAGATTAAACACCTTCATATATAATTAAGCGACAATACTTTTGTAGATGTTGTTCAAAAGAGGGATACTAACACTAACAAGGAACATGGATGATCCAGATATACTTAAGAAGCCTAATTGACTAAAGCTTAGATAGTTTCTATAATTAAAGGCTTTATCATCTTTTGATTCATGGATTCAAACTGATGATTAGCCTATAACTGAAGATGGTCATAGCAAAGTTGCAGGTATGTAAAATCATTTTTACTGTGGCTAAGATTCCTGGCCAGAAGTCTAACTTCTGTGGAATGAACCTGGTTTGTGGGTAGATAGATGGGGTGGATCGAACACCCTAAGGAGATAAGGCAGTTGTATAATAGGGTGCGGCAATGGTTACCTGAAGAGGATTGATCGGAGTCCCTCACTCAAGCTCACTGATGCCAGAGGGGAAGATTGAGTCTTGCTTCGGCTGGGCTCGATCCAAAATGGCGGAGGAGGAAGAAGGAACGATGCCTGAGTATGCTTCAGTTGGGACTCACCGACAACGTGTCACTCCGGCGCCGACAACTTGGCACTTTGCGGCCGACAAGTTGGCACTCCACGGTCGACAAGTTGGCACTCCCGCGGCCAACAACTGGCAAACTGCACGCGCCACCAGTATCCCAGTCAGACATACACGATCCATCAACATGGCTAGGGCACGATCGGCTAGGACTTTATCTCCTCCACGCGCTGGTCTAGCTCGTGAGTGAGGAAGTCGCGCTGAATTAGGGAGAGAGTAGACAGATCGATCGTCAGGCTGAATTAGAGAGAGAGCAGAGAGATCGATTGTCCCGATCTGTTGGAGCGCGAAGGGTAAAATTTAGAGCGGGAAGTCAATATTGCATTAGCAAATTATTTTTTAATTTGGTATGGTAATTTAAGATTGCCACTAATTAAAACTAAAAATGTCTTTACTGTTATGTCCTTTTTAGAAACTCTATAATAGGTGGTTTAGAGGCATTTTAATTAAAATGCCTGTATATTGGAAAGATAGTGGCTTTTTATAAATGCCACTTGAATAAATGTCACTAGTGGGCAATTTTGCTATAGTGCGACCATGCTTGTATTTTCTTAATTTGAGATTGGACTTTATCTAGTCAACAATGATGAATACATATTGTAATCATTTTACCCCTTTGAATTTAGTAATTCCTATTTGCAAAATTTTACAAATTTCCATGACTAAAAATACCATGTCACCTAGGACCACAAACTTGCATCACTCCATGAAAATGTTCTCAGGTCGTATGAAATCAATCAAAACCAAAAATAATTTTTCTCTATTCATAAACAATTGATTAACTTGATATTAATCTCATATAGTACGATTGACATGAATATTATATCTGACGTAGTGACACTTTAAAAAAAGTTGGTTATAAGCACAAGGACACCTTTTTCCCACATATATTATTTCTCAAAAAAGACAAGCAACAAACGACCTCAGAATACAAATAAAGTCCGGGGTGGCATGCTTCCCACATCAAAATTTTTTACCCTCAAACGAGCGTACCATAAAAAGATGCCAAAGAGAACAAGAAAAAATTTGTGACCAATGCAGCCACTTCCAAAAATTAAATATATATCCCGCATCGAATAGAAGAGAGATCACCATCTTCAGCACCCCCACCTTCATTCTGTTCTTATGCACAACTCACAAAAAAATGAGAGTGTCAACGCAGAAGTAAGATGAAGCCTATTTTTCTATAAAATCTTGATTTAGAATTAAACTATGAAATTAGTTTTGATAGAGAATATTAGAACTTTGTGATTCGTGATTTTAGAAAATTAGGTTGCTTGGTCGAATTCGGTAGTAAGGAATAAAGTGATGTTACAAGGGTGATGATTGACATGCTATGAGTATAAATTAGATGTATTTTTTATTTTATTTGCTTGAGGACAAGAAAAGATTTAAGTCCAGGGTATCCTTGATAAACACCTATTTATCTTTTTTATTTACATGTTTTATATATCTTTTTAGGATTGTTAAGTTATTTATTTTCTTAGTTTTATAATTAATTGTAGTAGTCTAGATTTTTTTCTTTATTTAGAGTTTTAATTATATTTGGTTGATTTTTTTGTAGAAAAATGGTCAAATCTTCCATGATTAATTTTTCTTGGAAAATGTTTTGTACAATTCCAGCAGTGCCTGATTTGAATATGTATCCAAAACAAAAAATTGTCATAACTATCACATCCTAAGACATAATTTAATGAGCAAGTACGTTTTAGAAAGGGAATTGAATTATCTACAACAAAAATATATTTTCAGACCACCTTAGAACTTATGACTGGCCCAAAAATGTGATAGAAATCACTACTGCGGGAATCTACAACACAAAGAATGCGAGCGGTCAACATAATTAAAAGCAGTCAACTATTTTCTATGTTGACTAAATCTAAAATATTTTCAACTATCGGTCAGTAGTCTTCTTGAGAGTCTTGTATCTAGGATTTTCACCCCTCCTTCCCCTATAAAAGGAGGGGGGACTCCAAACCAAAAGGCATCCAGTCAATAACTGCAGTTTTAGTGATAGAAGTTATTTTTGTATCATTTAGGATCTCGTTGTAGTCTACACTTTTTAATAATTTATTCTTTACATCACGATAGAGTAGTTTTCTTCAGGGCCTTGGGGAGTAGCCCCTTAGCCTGTTTTGTTCAATATATTAACCCTTCGTTTCAAATACAAATATATTTCCTCTTCGTTTCCTTCTCCATTGATGATTGATGTATTCGTATGGGGTGGTATGACCATGGATCCCCATATGAACGAACCCGTAACCCCTTCATCGCGACTACTATTTTTTGTCCATTTTAATCTTATTTTGTTATAACTCTTAGTGATGAGACCAACTAACCCTTGAGTTTGAACCTCGGATAGGAATTACATATTTCTTGATATGATCATGAATAAACATATGTTGAACGGTTGAGAAATGTTACGTAAATGTCGGGACCAACAGGTTATGTGAGATTTGACACTTGTGAGTTTGTTTGTAAGGACATGCAACCACAAAGTCCTAATTTAATCTTTAGAATCGGAGTTGATTTGTTAGATAAAGGTGTGGTTTTGGCGGTGACTCTCCGGACCCCAATTTTTCTCTTCGTTGAAGCTAGTCAGTTTAGTTCTGCAATTTTTAATTTATGTTCTTAGTTTTAGTTCAAACTCTCTCAACGGATTTTATTTCTTGTTCTCACAATCAGATTTGAAACTCAACCATCTTATTTTTGCTGTCTCTAAGGTTGATACCTCTGTATTCTGAGTTGATTTGTTGTTCGCAACAAGTTGACAACCATATTAGAAGGTTGAATTCTAACACTTGTCTTAGTGATTGTTGCATATACAACGATGCGCATCACTCCCCAGTTTCCAAGTAAGCAATCATTAGCTTTTATTTTCGATAGTTTGCAGCCATCACATATTGGCCCATGGATTTTACCCTTGATCCAATGGCTCTAAGGTCATCCTCTTCCTTGGTCCATACTATAGCAGGTTACCATTGCCACAACCATCAGACTCCGAGACTTGACCGTTTTGAGCAAATGAACCCCCCAAACTCCTATTTTTCATCACCCTCATTCTTGCTATTTTTCCCATGTTTCCTTGCTCCGTAGCCCCCTCTCCCACGGTTCCTTTTCTTGTGTACTGCCATGGTGGCTGCCATGGCATGTGCCTTCGGCGCCCTCACCCTAGGAGCCTCCAGCCAGATTTGAGACTGGTCCCAAGCCCACGATCCCATGCCAGGGTTGGGCGGCCACCGGGTGAGCCTAGATCTTCTACACTCTTGTCTTTCTATGTGCTCCGACGAGCACCTGTCCCAAAACCGCCGCGCACGAGACGTGCCGGCGCAGGGTCGGGGACAACATCATATGTCCACCACTATAGCCCGTTGCGGTCTCTCGCTGGATTCTTGCAAGCTGGGTCAGCGTTTGATGAAGATGGACAAACACGCGCCAATGGTTGGGGTGGGGCTGAGTGACCAGGCGATGCCAGCACGATAGACGTGAGCCACTAGATCTCCCGTCTACGACCCAGATGGTCTGTGTATGTCACACCTCTCCTGATTTACTATTGTTTCTATGTGAAATCTCTCAAAAATCATCTCTCTCTCTCATCTTAAGGCCAAATATAGTAAATATATATACAATTTTAATCACCTCGAAAAGAACTACAGCTTAGTCTACGTTTTAAACACTAGTTTAACCGTTTACCCTCCTATTTTCCCCATAAGGTGTAACCTTTGATCATATGAGTGAAACAAATGCATGGCTATGCTAGACATTGAATATTTGATGCACTTCTACTATGATATTCACCAAATCACTTTCATATATATATTTGAGTATATAATGGCCCCAATCACCATTCATGGACCTTGTTCCATCTTTATACCCTATTATATCTAGTTTTGGGGACTTTTATCTTAGAGCTTGCACTAATTGATGATCTTGCTCTTATGTGACATCAAATGCTTGATAAATTCCTAAATCAATAATATTTTTCACACCTCATAAACTTAATATCCTCCCCTAATCCCCTTTTCTTACGGTGGTTTATTTGACACTAAGTATGCATGAAGTTGACACCTTGTGACAATATCTCGGTATACCTTGAACTAATAATTAGAGCTGGCAAAAGTTGACCCGACCTGAGAAATTTGACCCGTCCTATCCGCAACCCGACCCGATTAAACCCGAAGAAAATATAAATCCGAACTCAACCTGACCCGACCCGATGTTTACCCGAAACTCAATATGACCCAAAATTATCAGACCCAAACCTTACCCGACACCCGGCCTGATCATATCACGTGACCCAAATCAACCTGAAAAAATCACAACCGACTTGACCCGACTCGATATCAACATGACCTCACATTGACCCGACCTGACATCAGCCCACCTAACACCAACACAACCCAATGTCAACCCGATCCAACACCAACTTGACCCCATATCAACCCAACTTGACGTCAAACCGACCCTACACTGACCTAACCCTATATCAACCCGACTTGACATCAAACCGACCTTACACAGACCAACGCAATGTCAACCCAATCCGAAATCAATCCAAAAGAACACCGACCCGACCCAATATCCACCTGACTGAGTACTAGTGAGTAGCAACTAGCGAGAAGCCGAGAAGTCAAGTTTTAGTTTTACAATAGATTTTTGTATGACTTTATCAATATATTATTTAGAAGAAATAGTTTGCTTGATAATTTGATTATAAGGATAAGGAAGGGGAATATATGAGATAATGGATAGTAAAAGAAAAAAAATAACAAGTAAACAAATATTTTCTTTATTTTTTTAATTAATGCAACATATTAGTCATTACTCATTATCACAACTCACAATGTGACCTGAATGAGGTCCAACTCAAAACAACTTGATTATACAAATATACAACCCAAGCAACCCAAACTTGATAACTACCCAATTCAAAATGACTAGATTCAAACTCGAGTTAGCTCCAGGAAATAGTGTTAATTGAAACGACCTGATGTGATTTAATGTGAACCCAAACCTACCCAATAAATGAATCAGATCAAACTTGTACCAAAATTGACCTGATCCGAACACGAGTTAACCCAAAAAAGCATAATGAGCCAAAGGGACCAAACATATACTAACCGACTTGACATGAAAGGATAAAATAACCTCAATTACCTTTGCCCCATAATGACTATGGACAAACATGAACTAATCCGTCTGATTGCCAACTCTCTAATTTAAACAGATTGAGACCCAACCCAAAGCAACTAGACCTGAACAAAAAACACAACCCAAGAAGACCCGATTTGATTACAACCCAACCTGATAATGGCTCGACCCAAAACCGAAGTGGACTGAGGAAATAGTTCAAATTAACCCAACCCAATATTAAGACGAATCAAAATGATTTGACTTGAACCCGACCCGACACGATAAAGTAACATGAAAAAGTCTATACCTAAATGTTGGGTAAATTGACATTAGTATAATCCCTTTGTTTCGATGATGACAAACATTATTCTTGTAAATCTAACGTGCTACTTGAGTGTTGTAGAAATTAGGTGGATGACAAACAACTTGGAAGATCTATACGTTCAAATTGCTTTTATTTCATGATTGTAATAAATGTAAACACTTGTACAAGATATATAATGTACAAGTACTTAGACATCATGTAAATCAAGCGTTAGATCTTCCCTAGCCAATCACAACACTTAGATAGGTCATCCCCTACAATAGTGTCACAACTGCACACTCATACACACACTTAGTACCTAGTTTAAAAGATTGAAACAGAGTCAATCTCGGTCGACAAACTTCTCGACCGAGACACTCTCGGTCGACAAACTCTTCGACCGAGAATGACCCAGGTAGTCGTTAGACACTGCAGACAAAATAGTTGGGAGTTGGATCAGAACGTTATACACTTGACTCCGGACAGTCTCTCGGTCGACAAGTCCTTGACCGAGAAGGACTCTCGGTCGACAAATCTTTGACCGAGAATGTCTCTGTCTACACATTCAGAATTAATTAACTAGACGTTGTTAAACCAACTAGTGGATACCTAACGGCTAGTTAAGCACTTAGAAACCCCTAGAAAGTGTCTAGAACATCCTTAAGCATCCATAGGCTATTCCTATAAATAGGACAAGCCATAGGACACCCAAAAACACACTTGTGCAACACTTGAGCATATACTTGCAATTGGCTATTCATTCTTGTGAGCAATAGAGCAATTCCAACAATTGGCTATTCATTCCCATTGCTCAAATTTCGTGTCCTATAGGCTAGCATCTCCTATCCAAAACACTTACACTTCTATATACATTGGTTAGGAGATCAAAACGCTTGATATCGGAAATCAAGCCTTGAGCTACAAGTGGTAATGTTATTTCTATTTTTCCTTCTTGTTCCTTTTATCTTTTGTATTCTCCTTGCTACTCCTAGGGTTGGAGGCTGCAGATTGGAGAAGGTTCTTCTCGGTGGAGAAGGTGGACTTCGGACTACTTCAAGAAGGCTTTTGCAACGGGAAGCTACTTCAAGAGGAAGGCTACTTCAAGGAGGAGCTTGAAGTTACTTCAAGAGGGCTGCTTCAAGGTTGGTGCAACTACTTCTAGGTGAAGGCTGTTCGAAGGGTTTGGTGAAAGAATTGTAATTTTATGTAAAGTCCTTGCGAGGTAATAAAATTTGATTATTTCAAAATCCCGGTAGGGTAAGCAACCAGGTAGTGGATTGACTGCCTTAGTATTTTCTAAGGTTAGAACCACTGTAAATCCTTGTCCCCTTGTCCAATATTTTTGTGGTTGATTGTTTGAGTTAAATATTCATAAAATATCCATAAAACCCTATTCACCCCCCTCTAGTGGTTTTTCAATTGATATTAGAGCCGGCTTCAAGGAGCTCTAACCGAGTCTTGAATAATGGGTGATGGGTTGCTCAACAACCACAACTTGGAAGGAACGCTTGTGGCTAGGCCTCGTGCATTTGATGGTACTAACTACACCTACTGGAAGAGGAGGATGCAATTTTACTTCAAAGGGATCAGTTGGGATTTATAGAGGATGGTGTCAACTCCTTATGAACTCCCTCAAACGGAGTATGCAACTTGGGATACTAATACGTTAAAGTCTGCCCAAATGAATGCAAAGGCTGTAAGTATACTTTATTGCTAAATTTCAGTTGGTGAATTTAATAGAATATCAAATTGTGAAACGACTTATGAAATTTGGCATAGACTTGCTATAACATATGAAGGAACTGTGCAAGTTAAGAATTCTAAAATTAGAATGCTTAAACAGAAATTTAAACAATTCCGTATGGGTCAAAATGAATCTATTAGTGAAATGTATGCAAAATTCTCTTCTATTATAAATGGTTTGAATGCTTTAGGGAAAGTGATTAGTGAGGAAGATCAGGTGTCAAAGATTCTTAGATCTCTTCCTCCCAAGTACAAGCCCAAAGTGACTGCCATTGAAGAAGCAAATGACCTCACCCGACTAAGGATGGAGCAACTCATTGGCAACATAGAAGCACATGAGGCAACTTTAGAAGAGGAAGAAAGAAGAGAATGTAAACTTCAACAAGGGAGAAAGAAGGACATTGCATTCAAAGCATCAATCAAGAACAATCATGATACAAGTGAAGATGATAGTGAAGAAGAAACTCTCATTGTAAATGGTAAGCAGTATAAAAGTTTTAAAACTAACAAAATTTCTAGTACTTCTTCTTCAAGGTGCTTTGAATGTGGCAAAAAGGGACACATGAAAGGAGATTGTCCTAAATTGAAGAAAGGAAAGAAATCATCTCACAAAAACAAAGAAAGAGCATATAAAGCTGCATGTGATGATTCAAGTGATGACAGTGATGATGGGAAAGAAGAAGTAGAATGTCTTATTGCTATAACAAATGAAGAAGAAAAAGAAGAGGTAAGTCTTTTTGATCTACCAAAAGAGGATCTAATTGCTAGTCTTGAAGAAACACATAATAAGTATATTGAGTGCAAGAAGAAATTAAAGAAATCTAATAAAGCAAATGATGAGTTACATGCTAAATTTCTTATTCTCACATCTGAAAATGAAGATCTCAGAAAGGCTATCCCTAGAAAAGCTAAACTTGCAAACTCAAGTAAATGATCTTCAAAAACAACCTATTTTGTGTACACATCTAGATTATGATATTATTGTGAAAGAAAGAGATTCTTTATCATATAATCTAGATCAAGAAAAGTTGGATATCAAGAAGAGAATGGATGAGATTGTTAAGTTGCAACAAGAAATTGGTAGTTTGAATAACAATGATATTCTTGATAAAATCTTAAGTGATTCTTATCGTCAAATTGGAAGAAGAGGACTAGGTTATAAGCCTAAAGGAAAATCCTATCAAAAACCTAGTTGGAGAAGAACACAAGTGCGAGATAATCAATCCATGTATGTGCCCAAGAACAACTCAACTCCTAGAAAAAGAAATGAAATTGATTCTATTAGTTGTCATTATTGCTTGCGTCTTGGACACTACTCTTTTTCATGCCCATACAAGAAAAGGAATGATGATCTAGC
Source organism: Alisma plantago-aquatica (assembly GCA_963693085.1). Lineage (NCBI taxonomy): Eukaryota > Viridiplantae > Streptophyta > Magnoliopsida > Alismatales > Alismataceae > Alisma > Alisma plantago-aquatica. The sequence continues at coordinate 1,484,750,357 of OY856412.1, read as the reverse complement.
TTGGGTTCCTAAAACTTAGAAGTCTAATTTTGACTAGTTGAGATTTGACCTAAACTGATTCTTGATATACAAATGTCATATCTCAACATAATCAAGCTTTAACTTTCATATTCTTTACTTGGAAACAATTACTGAAAACAGTTCTGAAACAATACAGAAAAATTCTTGGTCGAGAAACTGTTCGACCGAGAACGTTGTCGGTCGAGAAATCGTCGACCGATCAGGTTATTGTTTCAAGTCTGCAACAAATCTGCTGAACCTATTTTTGATTAATCTAGTTTGCTATCAATTGGTTATTAATGATTGATTTAATATTAAAATAAAAAAAATCCTAAAGATCATCTTTGAAACTAGACATATTGATCTTTTTGCATCATAGGTATAATATTAAGAATATGAAATCCTTGAATATATTTCAAAAATGTTATATGAAGACTGATTCTGAACAAAACTTATTCCTTGATTGAGAAAGCTTATTAAGCATGTTCATTTACATAATTTTTCTTAAAATTGAAAATTCATGAACCATGAATAAGATTCTTTTGGATTATCATCTAATTGGTTTAAAACTGAACAATGTTAGTTTAATCAAGGAAATTACTGTTTTATCATAATCCACATGGTTTATTCTAAGTATCTCTTGACCTATCTATATATAGGAACCATGTGTATTGAAATTTAGTTTAAAATGATCGTAATCATTGTATGCCTCTATCTTGATCATTGCATTGTGGATATATTTTACTATTTTATTGAGCCATGATCATTGCTTTTCATAATCTTTGATCCATATATACAAACTATGAATGGATATTGCTTTTGATCATTGTGATTCAACTCATATGAAGATGCCATTTCGCATAAATAGTCAAACTTCATGGCACAAATTAATTCTAAATTGAAAATCTGCAGAAATTATACTTCACATATACGTGTTCAAATAGGAAATCTGCAGAAATTACCTCTTGGTTGAAATCAAAGTTTGACCAAGGGGCGCTATGGTCGAAGTCAAGGTCGGCCTAAAATAAGCTTGACAATATGCTTATTTGTACATCTTTTTACTGAACTTAACCTTAGTATCTTGATTCAAAATGTGTTCATCATATTGAAAACATAAAACTCAAATAAAAGGTCAAAATCAAATCTTAAAAATCATTTGTGACCTTAGAACCCTTAAATTGTCTTAATTATAAGATTAAGGGGGAGCTCACAAAAACTAGTTTGATTATAAGATTAAGAAGCTTGCAAAAATTTGAAAACATCATTTGAAGCTTGTTATGACCTTAGTATTTTTAATCTTGCTTATGAAAATAAAGGAATCTACGAATTTCATGAATATGATATATATCTTGTTCTTAATGGAATTCTCTAAACAAATCAGGGCTTAACATCCAGTGCATTTGGTTAGAGATACTTTTTATGGACTATACTATAAGCTTAAAAGGATTCTCATATCATTTTTAGGGCTTAACATCCCTTGTAAAATGGATGAGAAATCAATACACATATGCCATCAACTTAAAAGGAACTCATTTCATTTCAAGGCTTAACACCCTTTGCAAATGAGTGAGGAATAAATTGTGGCTAAAATTAACAATAATTTCTTTGCATTAATCCCTTGTTTTTAAATTGACTATTGCTTTAAGGGGGAGCATAACATAAAATTAAGGGGGAGAAATAAAAAATGATCATCTTGGATATCTTTTTGAAATGACAAAGGGGGAGAAATAATATAAATATAAAATTAAAAACATAAAATAAAATGAGTTTCATAATATCTCGGCCAGCACACACTTGCAAAACAAGAATCACCAACAAAAGGTAAACTTTAGGTATGAAACTCATATGATTTATATTTCCTTATTTTATATTTTGGAAATGTTTGTCATCTTCAAAAAGGGGGAGATTGTTGGCTAAATTGACATTAGTATAATCGCTTTGTTTTGATGATGACAAACATTTCATTCTTGTAAATCTAACGTGCTACTTGAGTGTTGCAGAAATTAGGTGGATGACAAACAACTTGGAAGATCTATATGCTCAAATTGCTTTTATTTCATGACTGTAATAAATGTAAACACTTGTACAAGATATATAATGTACAAGTACTTAGACATCATGTAAATCAAGCGTTAGATCTTCCCTAGCCAATCACAACACTTAGATAGGTCATCCCCTACAATAGTGTCACAACTGCACACTCATACACACACTTAGTACCTAGTTTAAAAGATTGAAACAGAGTCAATCTCGGTCGACAAACTTCTCAACCGAGACACTGTCGGTCGACAAACTCTTTGACTAAGAATGACCCAGGTAGCCGTTAGACACTACAGACAAAGTAGTTGGGAGTTGGATCAGAACGTTATACACTTGACTCCAGACAGTCCCTCGGTTGACAAGTCCTCGGCCGAGAAGGACTCTCGGTCGACAAATCTTCGACCGAGAATGTCTCTGTCTGCACGTTCATAATTAATTAACTAGTCATTGTTAAACCAACTAGTGGATACCTAGCGGCTAGTTAAGCACTTAGAACCCCCTACAAAGTGTCTATAATGTCCTTAAGAATCCATAGGCCATTCCTATAAATAGGACAAGCCATAGGACACCCAAAAACACACTTGTGCAACACTTGAGCATATACTTGCAATTGGCTATTCATTCTTGTGAGCAATAGAGCAATTCCAACAATTGGCTATTCATTCCCATTGCTCAAATTTCGTGTCCTATAGGCTAGCATCTCCTATCCACAACACTTACACTTCTATATACATTGGTTAGGAGATCAAAACGCTTGATATAGGAAATCAAGCCTTAAGCTACAAGTGGTATTGTAATTTCTATTTTTTCTTCTTGTTCCTTTTATCTTTTGTATTCTCCTTGCTACTCCTAGGGTTGGAGGCTGCGGATTGGAGAAGTCCTTCTCGATTGAGAAGGTGGACTTCGGACTACTTCAAGAAGGTTGTTGCAACAGGAAGCTACTTCAAGAGGAAGGCTACTTCAAGGGGGAGCTTGAAGTTACTTCAAGAAGGCTGCTTCAAGGTTGGTGCAACTACTTCTAGGTGAAGGCTGTTTGAAGGGTTTGGTGAAAGAATTGTAATTTTATGTAAAGTCCTTTCGAGGTAATAAAATTTGATTCTTTCAAAATCCCGGTTGGGTAAGCAACCGGGTAGTGGATTGACTGCCTTAGTATTTGCTAAGGTTGGAACCACTCTAAATCCTTGTCCCCTTGTCCAATATTTTTTTGGTTGATTGTTTGAGTTAAATATTCATAAAATATCTATAAAACCCTATTCACCCCCTCTAGTGTTTTTTCACTAAATTGACCGGACCCGAACCCAAGTTGACCCAAAATTACAAAATGACCTGAAGGGACCCAATCCGATAATAAACCGACCTGAACCCGAGTTGACCTGAAATTACAAAATGACCCGAAGGGACCCAACCCGATACTAACCCTACCCAAAATCGACCGACCCGAAAGAATAAAATAACCCAAATTATCTCTGACCCGTAATGACCCGACCTGAAATGACCTGACCCGAACCCGAACCTGACCTACCAATTTCCAGCTCTACTAATAATGGGATTGGCCAAACCTATGCATCCAACTCTATTAGATATTTGAATACAATAATCTTGTGATGTTTTGTAAATTAAATGACTATGAAAAGCCCTTGTTCTATGTTGATATTTGAAACTCTATGTACACTAGTGGTGACCTAGTGTGACTCATATTGCTTGATTGTCCTCCTTGTGCCCCAATCTTGATATGAATCTAATATTATGCCTCCCCCTTCTAATATCAGGGATTGACCCAATCCTTATATTCCCCTTTGATGTGGATGGTTCCTCTATGTCACGTTGAACACTAATTCTATGAGCTATATGTTGGGATGTTGAATATAATGATGAGCCTTATGAGGCTAGACTTAAATGACCAACCACCCATATTTGAGATATGTTAACCTTGTCTTTAACTTGGTATTCTAAATCATCTCTTATTCTTAGAACTAGTTACTTGATGATATATGGACCTTCCTTCTCTATGATGAGTCTTTGCCTCGAAAATGTACATAAGTGACATGAACCATGAAATAGTCATAAAATAGATGGAACCTCATTATGACATGAAACCTGAACCACACCTTCAAGATGACCTCTAGATCAAAGAAAGACCATAAAACATGTAGTTAATCGACTTGGAAAAAGCCCTAAAATGAAGATAGTTACGGTTAATGATGAGAATCTAATACACATATGTAATCTTGTGCTTTACCATGTGTTGGTTATGGCTAGATTGTCAAATTTAAGATATGTAAGAATCTCTAAATCAAGTGTGGCGTTTAAATAGTTATATGAAGATGGATTTCTTTATTGAAATGTGATACATATGTATGCTTTTTTACTTTCTCAAACATTGCCATGTAGTAATGCAGCATTCTACTTGTTGTTTGTCTCGTATCATTATTTTGTAACTTGAAAACATAATATAGAAACTCCATTATACGAACCTCATGCCCCTGCCTGAATTTTCGGGGTAAGGACATTAGGTTGGGCATCCTACTTGACTTATCAAGATAGGATAGATCGCTGATAAAAGGATTAGCTAATCTTGAGTACCCTCATAGACTCTTCCAATGAGAAGTTGTCCATAAAAGAACTTATGAATACATGATAATGATGAATGCATGAAATGATGGTATAGTTGGAGTGAAATGAGATAAACATGGGATCTGATTTTGATAAATACGAAACTTGTTTTTATTGTTCGTTACTAATGCAAATCTTTTCAAATTATTTAAAGTTTGTGTATATGTATCTTTTAGCCCTGTACTCAACACCTCACGTGCTTGACCTGTCTTATTTCACATATTTTATAGGATCTGAGATGGCTAGATGTTGATGGGCTTGGTGAGCTATGTCAGGTGTACTTGTTATACATGAGTAGACTTTTAAAGGTGTACTCTTCAACATTTAATTGAATCTTGTAATAAAACAATGTTGCTTAATATATATTGTTGAATATTGAGATTATAATTGGTGCATGTATCCTGTGGTCTATTCATGCATGCTAAACTTTACTCTTCCACATTCACACTTTGATAATACCATGCTAGGGATAGAGACCTAGATCCTATTTCCATTGAGTTTATAGTCATTTAGAGTTAGTATTTGGGTGACAAATGGTTCTGTGACATGTGGTATTAGAGCATGAACAATAACTATGCCAAACATTTCTCTCATGAAACACAAACTAAACACAACCTTACATCTCAAAACTAGAAATTTATAATTGTCCTTGTGGACTAAGTTGACTTAGACTCTAGGTTAGAACCTAGATGTTCTAGAACTAGTTGTCAACTTGTGTAATCCCTAGAACCCTTTCCTTTCTCCTCCTGTTGTCCTATAGTATGGGATGTAGATTCAAGAGGGAGAGAAAAGGAAGATCTTACTAAAACCCTATACATATTTTCAGGGAATGTGCTTGGGGTAGCTACAAAAACGTGCACCATGTTGTTTCTAGTTCTCTGGGTGTCATGGTACTAGACTACCCTTTGAATGTTGTACTTCATTTAGGTTTTGGTTTTATTTAAATGGGGCATGGTGGTTTTCATCACTCGTTTCAACATTTGAGAAAAATTATTTCAAGTATTAGTATATGTACATATGAAAAATATTACCACACACAGAAAGGCAGTGAGTATCCCTGTAACCTAAGAGAAAGAGATGTAACATCAAGTCTAGATGAATGATTTTAGTTGATAGTTGTAGTATCTAGAGTTTTCTAGAGGCATGATAAAGTTTAGGCTAGTAGTAGACTAGATGACCTATGGTGATAATGATGATGATGTTGATGAGGATGATGATGATGACGGTGATGATGATGATGTTGATAATGATGTCAATGTTGATGATATGAGTTTGCTTCATGTTCACCTACATTTGGTGTTTGAGGTTTCAAGTATGTTTGACAAAATAAAGTGAGTTTGACCTTGCAAACCTAGATAATCTAGCACAATGTATATGTTTTTTTCAATGTACTATAGATAGCTAGTGGGTTGACACACTTTCTTGTTCCTAGTTTCGTATATGTTAAGATATAATATGTGAAATATAGTTCAGGACCGGCATAGGCATCAACCTCTTTACAAAGAAGGACCTCTATCTTGGGACATATGATAAGGGCGACCTCTTGATATGAGTCAATCAACACAAGAGAAGGTCAGAGTACCTAAAGTCCAAAATATGTGAAATGTTGAAAATATGCATGATGAAATACATGGTGATGAGTCCCTAGATAGAATACTTTTAAGTGTATGAGTTGAGTCACCTATTTTATTGTCTGAAAAATTTGAACCCTAGATTTCCTATGGAAAGACCTAACTCTAGAGAAAGAGACATTTGAATATATGATGCTCACTAAATAGGTGAGGGAGATGTCCCAAGACCCTAAGATGATGTGCATAATGTTTGATGTCCATGATGAACTATTACTGGATGTATATAAAGGAATCTAGTGGGTTTACCTTATTTCTTGAGAGTTGGGTAGAAATTTTGTTATGGGTAGAAGGTTGTGGTTAGCATGTCTTGTTGGGAATAGATAGGTCTTAGCTTGAGTGGCCTGAGCTTGTGGACATCCTATAATACAAGTGAGATAATTTTGAAACCTCAATTTGATGATAATGGTGTTTATCAAATATTATGATTTATACATGAAATAATCTTTCTTAAGTTGGAAACTTTATATATGTACGATAAGCCACTCTCATAAGCTAGACCTAGTACAAAATCATTTTCTGCAAAAAATGTAGTTTTGAAATCACAAACTTGATACGATCAAGACTTAAGATCATGGCTTGAATAATCATGATAAATAAATGATCAATTTCATACTAAAAAATAAAAATGATGAACTCAATATGACAATGCTCTTGGGGGTCTTAACTCAAACAACAAGATGAATTAATTGTTTAATTTCATACGTAATGAGGGACAATGAACATAATTAGTGATGAGTATCATATCTTGGGGAGAACTAAAACATGCATGAAATCTTGTATAATGATGGAATACAAGTTCAACAATAGTGTTAAGTGGAAGTCATGATAATGAAGATGTCCATTTGTGAAATTTATGACTTAGATCTCAACAACACACCTTGAACTTGTACAAAAACATGAAAACCCTAATTCTATTAGAGTATATAATGTGGAACCCTAGAGTTAAAAAGATACTATTCTACGATGATAAGTTAAGTAATGCTCAAATCTATGAATATGAATGGATACACAATTGGATGGAAACCGATGTGTGCACCCCATGATGGGGTAAGTATTGATACCTAGGTTTGGTTGGCTAAACGATCAATATAAGCACTGACCTGTGACTATGATCTGGATAAATTTTGAGGACCAAATTTTCTTATAAGGAGGGAAGGATATGACAATCCTAATTTTCTATTTCTTTGATTATACTTTTTCACTAAAAAAAATATGGTCTTTAACTACAAAAAATTGTAGTGAAAACCCCAAAATTTATAGAGGAAAGCTTTAGCTACATCAATCCTTACATTTAGAATACGAAGCTAATACCAGTGTAGCTAATTGTTTATGCTACATTTTAAAAACTGTAGTTTTAAGTAACCCTAAAAGTTGGTAAAAAATGTCCTTAGACATAAAAATGTAGTTTTCATTATAGTTAAATATATGAGTACAATTCTAGTTATAGCCATTATCTGTTGGGGGAAATGACATTGGTTACAATTTATGTATGTAGTTCATGTGTAGAAAAATTTAACACTTAATGTGCTTATAATTATAGCAAGTGTGTATTGAGAGACATCATGAACTACACATACATATATAGTCAGATTATGTATCCAGTTAGAAACTTTCCAAAATAGTGGTGATTTTTTAAAAAGAAAAAATATATTGATCAAGATCAAGTCATTGTGCTTATAATGTCAACAATCATACTTTTATTTATATTTGAACAATGAGTACACATGGGGAGGACATTAACTTGGCCTCTGTTATACAATATGCATGGAAAAAATACATGTATACAATATCCTCTACGTGTCTCATTATCGTGTATGTTATGTTGATGTCTTTTTCTGACTGTCTCTATCTACTGCAGACTTTATATGACACATAACCATGTGTATCTTATTCTATCATGATTTTGCTTTTAATTGGTGTAAAATATTGTTGATTTGAACCAGTACTAGGAGACACGGTAGTTGGTGTTCCGCTGATTCCCAAGATTTTAAAATGTAGTAGGTGGAATGCTTCCCTTCTGAGGTGGCATCATATTGGTATGCTCAGGGCTTGGGAAAATAGGTATGTTCATGGATTGTGCAACAGTTTCCACAAGAGTCATTTTTGGTGGAGAAATCTTTGTTGCAGTTGGACTTTCTAAGACAACCTTGACTATCTCTTTGATAGGTTCTATTTTAGTCTGTGCAACTGTCACTAGCTTCAATGCATTATAGAATGCAACACGTCCTAGAAAATGAGCATTTCTCGTATCACTGTACCTCCACATCTACATGAGATGGTAGATATTTGAAGATAGCAAGCACATGGAATATTCAATGCAAAACCAAAAATGTCTATCGAGATGAGATTCAACAAACTACAAATGCATGCAACATTAATTCAACTTAACACATGAGAGAACTATCGAACTGAATATATGTAAGTCCTAACCTCAGATGCTAATGATGGTAAAAGAACACCCAAGAACAATAAACATTCTATAAGACATGAAAGTTAAACAAGAAATTGTTTTACCTTTCCATTGTCATGCTAGCATACAATGTCGATCATGATGTATGTCTCATCATTACAAACTTTCTGCTCAAAACATTTTTAGCACTTTTTAATTCCATACAATGAATTATAATATAATTATATACAATATACATTGTTGAATGTACAAAGTTAAAGAAGAAATTATTTTACCTTTCCATTGTCAGAATCCCAAAAAATCATAAGAAAGGCCAAGCGCTCAGGATCAACACGAGAGGTGCAATCATTAAGACGGTCAAACTTTTCCTTGTGAGGCAAATAATTAGTTGTTTGTATCTGCTTTGAAGTTTCTCCAAAAATCCTTCACCATTTGCAAAATAGAATTCTTCCCCTTTATGTCAATAACAAACTTGATATGTCACAAAGAAACATATTTTTTTACATTTATTTCACAATATTGTATTAATTCTCCAAGACTAGAATTACCAGCACATATTTCCATATAGTGGTTTTTTTTTCTATAGGTACTTGTCCCAATCAAGACATTTTAATGGTGAAAGATCATAATTTATAGCAATAATTTCCAAAAAAGAAGACATGTCACTCTGATGTGGTCCTATTGGATGTCCATTCTTACCCAAAGTAATAGGCAACTTTTCATCCCAAGTATTACTCCATAATCAGATACACCTAGAATATCCCCTTTTTTATTCGTACCCCCCATTAAACAAGAATATGGTGCAAGAATTTACAAGAATATACATATACACATATAAATAATTAATAGTTTGTGAAAAATAAAATTTAAAATTTTATCAATTTTTTTACCTTCACTCTCCCCAAGATCAGCAATAGGAGAATAAAAAATAGAATGTTGACCTTTATCTAAATTTCCATCATATAGATTATCAACTTTAACCTCTTGGTTCTTACTAACAATATTTGCAAAATGTTGCATACTTTCTCCTTCATGAACTCCTTGATGACTTCTTTTGTATAAGTGTTTTTAGAATGACTACCTTCTCTTGCATTATTAGAGACCACCACCATGTGACTTTTACCAATGGTACCAAATCCATTGTTAGACACATTGGATTCCTTTCTTATGCAAGGTTCATAGAAGCACTTTTTTGTTGTTTACAATTGATCCTGCCATAATTTTACTATTTTTAAATCCTTCTTTTGGAATCGAACACCCCCAATCAACATTTATTGAACCAATATATCTTCCTTCTGATCATTAGGAAATACCTACAACTAAAATGATGATATGAATGGTTCTAAAAATGATATTAAAGGATGTAATAATTTGTGTTTTTACCAGTCATACTCCCATGAGTTACTCCATCATTGTAGACATCATCAGTAAGTGGAGATGGTAGCTGAATGTGTCTTTTCATTCTCCTATAAGGACAGTTTGTATCAAAAATATTTAATTACAAATTAAACCATGGCATAATATCTACAATTGAGCTCCTTGAATCATCATAAACATTTTACTAATATTCATATTTTGCTAATGAAGCCAACATTCTACAAGAAAAAAAATAGATTAAATAAAAAGGAAACATTTGTAAAACAAATGTATAAGAATATATGACATTTTATAAATCAAATGATAACCGGAGAGGTTCCACTATTTGACACAACTAATAAAAAAGAAAGATTTACATAAGATCAAGGTTGATGATCACGACCCCCATCATAAAAGGTCACACCCTCCATGTATTCTCTGACTAACTCAAAGTCATCACAAACATCACTTAAGATATCTTCCAAATCACTTGAAGTATTATCTTCGGATAAGCAGGTTCCATCCATGAAACTGTCAAGAATCTTCTCCTCCATGTCATAAGTATCACGAGGTGTAGTGTGCATAAGAAATCTCCAATTCTTAGGATTTATGACTATCACATAAAACACTTGTTGTGCTTGGAAGGCCAATGCAAACATATGATCAAATATAGCACTATGTTTAAATTTGACCATTGTGAAGTCATTTTCATATTTTTTAATGCCGCTATTTGCATTGACCCAGTCACATTTGAACAATACAACTTTTAGTTGTTCGTCATAACTGATCTAAAAAACATCTCTTAACACTCTGTAGTAGGAAACTTGACCCATTACAACATTGCTGTCCTTGGAGATGGAAAAACACTCTATCTAAGGTTCACCGTGATCCCACTATTTTGTATTTTTTGTCGCATTCTCGATCCTTATTGTGAATATGTAACTGTTTGTTAAATATCCTGCATATTGCATTGCCATTTGTTGTAGCCCTCGAGCTTGCACTAAAAGGTTTGGTGACACAGTTGTGGACTATTCCTTCTCAATCTGAAAATAGTATGAATTTAATTAGTTATATGTTCTTGTTATCATGCTAATGGAAATAACTTATTTAAACTCACATATTTCTTAAACCATTCATTAAAAAATTTCATACAAAGATTACTGATTTCCCATTATCGTGCACATGGATTGACTTTCTTCAAGTGTTGGATGTGCTCCCTACTAACAAATACATGTAACACACCTAGACGTATAGATGAAATCACATTTTCAAAAGTAAACAATGACCTTACTACAAAAAAGGATCAACTGCATCACAATTGGCTAAAATATATTGATGTGCATTTTTTAGTATTGCGCTATCAAACATAATACGATTCTTTTTTCCTAAATGATGCACTTTATGAAATAATATAGACCACTCATCATAATTATCCATATCGTCATCTTTTACATAATTTCTTGACAATTTAGTGAACCTGGTATCAACCCCTGAGAGATATCTTGAACAAAATGTTGAGCATGCGTCTGCCAAGTAACCTTCTACTATAGAAGCTTCTGTAGTAGCTTTAATTCACGCATATTCTTTTAGAGTTTAAGTGTCAACAAAAATAACAAGAAAATATTTTGTAAGATTATCAAATACAGTCGGATGCAAAGTCTAAACAAATGCAATTGCGAGAAAGATTGCCTCTCCACAGGGTACATGTAGCGAAAAAATATTGGTCTGACTATCTTAGCTTATCGTAGAAGATGAATGACCAGAAGCTCTGTAAAATCAAAGAATGATGGTGCGAGAATCTTCTCCAAGTTACAAAGTGTCACTGCTATTATGTATCCTAACTTCTCAAAAGTATTTGGATTTATGAATTTAGAGCATAAGTCTTTAAAGAACATAGACAACTCAATTACAATAAATCTAACATTTTTATTGGGCAACACTTCTTGTAAAGATAATGGGAGAATTTGTTGAATCAATACATGAGAATTGTGACTCTTCAATGCCATCAGTTCTCTTTCTTTGACCCATGCATTTTGAGCTATAATAGAAGAATACATGTCAAAAACTCGAGCAGACTTCAACAACTTACAAATAACTCCTTTTCCTCCTTTAAAGTAAAATGGGAAGGTGGAATGATATTTTTATATCCATTCTTTATAATGTGATGTCTATGGATTATGCCCATCTCTTCAAGATCCACTGAGATTTTTCAATGTCCTTTGACTTCTCTATTTCTAGAAATTTGTGAATGAAACTCTCACACAAATTCATTTAAATGTGCATCACGTCAAGATTATGATGGATAAGGTTATGCTTCCAGTACGACAACTCAAAAATATGCATCACCTTTTTCTAGATATACGGTAAAATATATACATCTCTAGTTTGATCTAGAACTTAACTTCCAGACAGAACCTTAGGAGTACTTCTTAACTATTCTTTTCCATCAAATGACGAAGCATCTCTACCAAATTTATGATCCATTGGGAGGAACCTATTGTAATCCATGAAGCATGCTTTCTTACTATATGGTAGTCTGATTGGTAGTCTGAGTGATCACGTGTCCTTGTTGTAAAAAGGACATACGAGATATCTACTAGTTTTCTAGCCAGATAGATAACCATATGTAGGAAAATCACTAATTGTCCATATTAAAGCAACGTGGAACTTGAATACCTCTTTACGACCAACATCATAAGTATCAGCACCAGCTTGCCAAAGTTCTTTTAACTCATCAATCAATGGTTGTAGGTAGATATGTGTCTTCATTCCTGGTTGGGTTGGACTAGGAACAATCATGGACAAGATAAAATTAGGAGACTTCAAGCATAACCATGGTGGCAAGTTATACAGAATAAATGCAATGGGCCAGATGCTATATTGTGGACTCATAAGGCCAAAAGGATTAAATCCATCTAAAATTAATCCAAGACAAACATTGTGAGAATCATAAGCAAACTCAACATGCATATTATCAAACATCATTAATGCTAGAGAATCTGTTAGATGTCCAAGAATCTGATACTCGATACAATTTTCATCATGCCCACTAAATTAGGGGTGACAGTTTTGAAGACATGAACAATCTCTTCAAACTATGAGTCAAAGGAAAGTAGCACAGAACTTTACAAGGAACTCCTTTCTCCTTCATATGAATATTTTTTGCATCTACTTCATCAATTTCTATTTCTTTATATCCAGTAGCACCAAATTTTGGACATGAAGTCTTATCTATAAAATCCTTTTGCTACAAAATGCAGTGATATATGAAAGCATAGATTTTATCTTAGTCAAGTCTAAGGTCCCTGATTATTTTCCTAGATTCATAATAAGAGAAAGACAGCGTCTCACCCTTTAGAAGGAATTCCTACAAAAGCTCAAGAAATTCTTAAAAAGACTTATTACTAAAATTATTGATACATTTTATGTGAAACAATCTCACAATCGTGTACAATTTATAGTACTTCTTACTTTCAGGGTACAATTCCTGTGCAACAATATCTAAAAATTGCTCGACTTCTACATCGTCAATAAGTACAAATGTATGGTTGTCATCTTCCATATTCTCTCCATCATGTGATACTCCATACACATCATGCAGCATGTCTCTCATGTCATCTGTGGACGTGTCATTTTGAATATGTGAATCATCAGAGCTATCAAATGAACCCACACCATTAAAAACTCAATTCATATAGCTAGTAAAGAATCCATTCCATAACAAGTGTTCATTTGTGACTTTTTGATCTGTATATGTAGATTTAATCACTGCTGACAAGAACATAAGATAGTCCCATCTCTACTGGATTTTGCAAATGCATATTCAACAAATTTAACTACCCTAAGTAAGTACGATGTGCTTGTTATATGTTCCTCGTGGATCCAACTTTTATCTATCATGATGACCTATAACACTTGGGAACAAAACAAAAATTACGAATACTAAGTAAAAAAAATCAATACATAACTTAGCTTCAACATGGAAAATTTAAACTATTAATACATAATTAAATTTTAATTAAAATAGTAAATTAACAACAAATAATTTAATTAAATAGAAGAGAACAAATTTTAAAAAAATGATATTCTTTCAATTACAAAAAATTGTCTCGTGTTGATGTTAAACATTTTCATTTCTGATATTGGTATTCAAACTTGTACCAATGTCGTGTATTTTAGGGTTTTCTACTTTTTTCCCTTGACAACTAATGAGGTCTTTTTAGTAAATAATTATTTTCAGCTCTGAACTTACTCCACTAGAGGATCAAATAGCATATTGATTCACGAATTTAAATGTTTGTTTGGTACAACGTTTATGTAACGATCTAGGTACATATGGCGTATGTCTTGTTTTAGGGAATTGTTAGATAATACAATAAGGGTGTGTGAACCTTAGTATATATGTGGGAGAGTCTATGTGTAAATTTTCATGTTGTACTAATCTTATATATATTTATATATATGTATATATATGTATATATATATATATATATATATATATATATATATATATATATATATATATATATATATTCAAATGGACTTGAATAAGACCAACTTCCTAATATAGCATTTGCAATACGTGTGTGTCTCCCCAATATATAATTTTTTCTAAGCTGTATAAAACTACAGAACAATAATAAAATGCTCAGACTGGAGTTGTATATTTCCATCAATATTGGTACTCACAAACTTGTAGCTAAAATATAAATGCTCAAATGCTAATGTGAAACATTGCTAATCTAATAAATTAAAAAAATATCTAAAGAGACTTTTATAATATCATACTAATGTGCTAAATATGCTAATATTATGAAGTCCGATGATATCATGGTGATGCACTTTGACATTCGGAAATATATTATCATGTTCTAGTAAACATATATTATAACTACCCATTTTTAGTTCAAAATTCAATCAATATGTTAACTCTCGAGAAAGTCATTGTTCCAACTAGCTGTGGAATTATTAAATTACATGATCATCTAGTATGAAAATATACAATTAGATGAGAATAAACTTTCATTTCTATATCATTTTCTGGCATCAAATCTTCCTGCATATTTTATCATATCATGACATCGGAGGATCATTGACACTAGAACCTAATAAACTAATGTAGTCATATCTAACAAGAACCAATAATCCTCTGATCATATTTTCAATCTAATCCTACTTGACATAGAAAACTGATAGATTTATTAGAGGAATATAAGAAGAATATACTTTTGAATTTTACCTTTATGTTTTTATATCTATGAAGTGTGTATAAAAAGAAAACATGTAATTCATACATATGTAAAATATAATGTTACAATTTTGGAAGGATTATAAGAAACATACCAAATATGTGAACTATAGAACATGGACGATAGGAGGACAAGGATGACACTCTATACTTTCTAGAACCACAAAATTCTATAAAAAGGCAGTAGTGGCCTAGGAGGAGAACAACAAAATTTTAATGATCAAAGATAGTGGAAGAGTCAGAGTCGGCTAGATGATCAGAGACAGATGTTGAGACAGAGCCAGCCAGGTGATCGGAGACAAAAAAGAGCATGGCCAGGTAATCTCCTCCTCTATGCATCCTATTAAAAGATAAAGATAGAAATGAGATCAATTGTAAGGGAGGAGCATTAGGTGAGAAGACAGAGGACAATTGATGAGGGTGGCAGGTGAAAGCCGTATGACGAGGGTGGAAGGAGACGTCTGTCTGGTTGGGGGAGTCCCTGGCATCAGTGGACTCAGTTGCAAGGGAGGAGCTTCATGTGGAGGTGGGAGGGAGCACTGGCGTCAGAGTTGTTGGCGTATGGCGACAGTAAGAATCGGTATCTGGCAGTGGGGATAATAGTCACCTGACTGGGATTGGAGAAGAAGAAGGCATGCAAGGGATAAAGGGACGAACATGGGGAGAAATCGCTTGAGCAAGTAAGGGAGGGCGTCCGGGAGAGATCGCTTGGGTGAAGGGGGAAACATTCAAAAAATAGAGGGATAATGGGGAGGAAGTGTGAGAATTTTTCTCTCCAATCTAGCCATCTATACTTACAAATATTTTGGACACAATTAGGAGTGAAATTTTATAGCCACATCTTATTTATTAAATTATTTATTATTTAAGTTACAGTAATATATTTTGTAAGTAAAAATAGCTCTCACTACATATAAATGAAATGTAACTGAACAATTATAGTTAAATCATCTTTATTCTGTAGTGTTTCTCACTCTATGGTGACCCATCTTACTAGTTTGGATATTAATTTCTTATCTTAATCGTGATGACACTCCAATTTGGTCTCATGCATGCTCAATTTCACTAAATGTGACATTATAATGCCTTTTGAACTATAAAACTCTCCTTAATGAGGAACCATTTTACAAGATAAATAGAACCTCATTACTATGATATTTTTGTTATACAAGGTGCATCATGATGTAGAGAATACAATTTTTGAACTCGGTGACACAAGAATTATCTCAATCGGTGCTATGAGCCCAAAGTAATGATCATATGAATAACCTCAAGTTTTATCATCAATTTGATTGAATTAACTTCTTTTTGAGCTTATTGGGCCCAAAATGAGGTGTTTGGCCCATCTAGTGAGGGACACCCCACTTGCTAAGTGACCAACCCATAACTTTTCTTTTTAACAATTTGTAGTCATAAGATCTTGGCCCACAGATTTTTCCCTTGATCCGATGGCTCCAAGGTCATCCCCTTACTTGGTCTGTACTGTAGGGACTATTATAGCATGGCACCTTTGCCACAACCAATATTCTCTGAGATTTGACCTTTTGAGCAATTGAACCCCCCAAACTGCTATTTTTCATTACCCTCTTTCATTCCTTCTCTTTTTCCCTAGTTTCCTTGCTTCACAACCCCCTCTCCCATAATTCCTTTTCTTAACTGTGACCATGGAGGCTACCATGGAATGTGCCTCGAGTGTCCTCACCGTAGGAGCCTCCATCCATATTTGAGACTGATGCCAAGTCCGTGATCTAATGCCGAGGTTGGGAGGCCACTCTATGATCCTACATCTTCTCCCATCATTTTTTTCTATGTGCTTCGACGAGAACATGTCCCAAAACCACCACACATGAGACACACTGTTGCAGGGTCAGGGATGGAAGCAATAACCTCCCACTGCTCGAGGGTCCATGATGGAGCCAGATTGAATGACCACTACTACTGCCCATTGCGATCGCTGGTTGAATGCTTGCCAGTCGGGTCAATGTTTGGTGGAGATGGAAAAACATGCACCAATGGTTGGGGGAATGGCCAAGCGACTAGACAATTATAGCAAAAGGGATACGAGCCACTAGATTGCTTGTCTACAGCCCATATGGTCATTTAACTATGTATGTCATGCCTCCCCTGATTTCCTATAGTTTCTACATGAAATCTCTCAAAAATCATATATCTCTCATCTTAAGGCCACTTATAGTAAATATATATACCATTTGGATCGTCTCAAAAAGATATACTGTTGAAAATGTGTTGCAGACACTAGTTTAACTATTTATCCTCCTATTTTCCCCCAAAAGGTGTAACCTTTGATCACATGAGTGAAATAAATACATGGCTATGTTAGATACTGAATATTTGATACAATCCTTCTACAATATTCACCAAATAAGTATCTTATATATGTATATATATATATATATATATATATATATATATATATGCCGGAGAGAAGTAGCTTAGGTGGTCGCAGCACGGGGCCCCTCATGAAGGGACCCGGGTTCGAATCCCCCTGGTGGTGCTGTTCGAAATTGTTTCTCCCATAGTGCAGCTGACCTCTGCACGACTTAATGGGCTATGCTCCTTATGGGATGGGGCTGAGCTTGGGCTCAACGTAAGCCTTACGAGTCTCCCAGGTTACTAATATATATATATATATATATGTGTGTGTGTGTGTGTGTATATATATATATGTGTATATATAAATATAAATGTAAATATATATATATATATATATATATATATATATATATATATATATATATATATATATATATATATATGGCACTAATCACCATTCATGGACCTTGTTCCACCTTTTTACCCTATTATGTCTAGTTTTGGGGACTTATATATCAGACCTTACACTAATTGATAATCTTGATCTTATGTGACATCAAATGCTTGATAAACTCCAAAATTAGTACGCTTTTTTATACCTCATGATGTTAATATCCTCCCCTAAACCCCTTATTCTATGGTGGTTTATTTGACACTAAGTATGCTTGAATTTGACACCTTGTGATGATGTTTGGGTATACCTTGAACTAATGATGGTCTTTGACCTAACCTATTCATCTAGCTCTGTTATATATTTCAAATAATTAATCTTGTTATGTTTTGTAAATTTAATGACTATGAGAAGTCCTTGAGCTATGATGATGATTGAAACCCTAAGTTCACTAGTGGTGACCTAGTGTGACACATATTGCTTAAGTGTTCTCCTTGTGCCTCAATCTTGATGTGAATCTAATATTATGCCTCCCCCTTCTCATATCATCGATTGACCTAATCCTTGTGATCCCTTTTGATGTGGATGGTTCCTCAAAGTCACGTTGAACCCTAATTCTATGAGATATATGTTGGGATGTTCAATATAGTGATGAACCTTATGAGGTTAGACTTAGGTGGCCGTTCACCCATCTTTGAGATATGAGAACCTTGTCTTTGACTCATTTTTTAAAATCATCTTTTATTATTGGACCTCCTTATTTGATAATCTATGGACCTTATTTTTCTATTATGAGTCTCTTGCCCCAAGAATGTACATAAGTGACATGAACAAGGAAATAGTCATAAAATATATGGAACCTCATTATGACATGAAACTTGAACCACACCTTCAAGATGACCTCTAGATTAGTGAAAGATCATAAAACATGTAATTAACCAACTTGAAACTTAAATTGAAAAAAAACCCTAAAATGAAGATAGTTAGGGTTAATGATGAGAATCTAAAGATGGATGTAATCTTGTTCTTTATCAGGTGTTGCTTATGGCTAGATTGTCAATGCTAAGTTAAGTAAGAATGTATGAATCAAGTGTGGGCTTTAAATAGCTATATGACTATAGCTTTCTTGCTTGAAATGTGATACATATGCATGCTTGTTTACTTTCTCAAATATTGCCATGTAGTACTCTAGTATTCTACTCAATGTTTGTCTCATATCATTGTTTAATAACTTGCAAATATAATATAGAAACTCCATTATACAAGCCTCATGAACATACCTCGAGTTTTGGGGTAAGGACAAAAGGTTTTGCATCCTAATTGAGTTATCAAGATAGGGAAAATTATTGATAAAAGGGTTAGCTAATTTTGAGCATCCTCATAGACTCTCCAATGAGAAGTTGTCCATAAAAGGCCTTATGAATACATGATATTAATGAATGTATGAAATGATTATATAATTGGAGTGAAATGACATAGAACACGATCTCTCACTTGTCTAAATACTTAACTTGTTTTTATTGTTCATTAGTTATGCAAATCTTTCAAACTATGCAAAGTTTATGTATATGTATCTTTTAGCCTTGTACTTAACACCTCGTGTGCTTGACTCACCTTGTTTCATGTATTTTAGAGGACTGAAGATGGCTAGAAGATGATGGGCTTGGTGAGATATGTCAGGTGTACTTCTTGTAAAATCTGTAGTATACATGAGAAGACTTGTACAGTTGCACTCTTCAATATGTAATTAAATCTTGTAACAAAACAACGATGCTTAATATATCTTATTGAATGTTGAGATTATGATTGGTAATATATCTTGTTATCTATTTATGTATGCTAAGATTTATGACTCCACATTCACACTTTGATAATACCATGCTAGGGATGGACACATAGGTTTTATCTCCATTGACTTTATAGTCATTTGGAGTTAGGATTTGGATAACAAATGGTTTCATGACATCGACTTTATTGTCAATTTACAAATTGCAGTAACGACTTGAAAGGCAAAATTGTTGATATAATAAGAAGTCATTTCATGCATAATGGGATTTCATATTATATACAAAATAGTAATGTCATTGAAAGATTCCTACTTGAGATTAGTACATGTGGATAGCAGTGCATGTGTTGAAAAAGAAATCACCAACAATGTTATTATGAATGAACTGATTTTGGTAGACGTGTTTGATGTAATGCTAGATAGTTGTGAAGTAAATCTTATCGATCCACCTTCCTTATTTAGAAAATAATTCATGATGTTGAGATTGTTATACTTAGG
The DNA here is from genome assembly GCA_963693085.1 of Alisma plantago-aquatica. NCBI lineage: Eukaryota > Viridiplantae > Streptophyta > Magnoliopsida > Alismatales > Alismataceae > Alisma > Alisma plantago-aquatica. The sequence continues at coordinate 1,484,730,050 of OY856412.1, read as the reverse complement.
TTATAGTACGCTTGAGAAGATGATTGTTGTCTTGAGATTTTATACTTTGAAGGCTAGCAATAGATAGAGAGACAAAAGATTTACGTCTTTGTTGTCTTTGTTGTAAGAAATTCTTCTTGGAAGGCAATGAGCTTCCAATCTTAACATAAAAACCAAAGAAATTGTTATTCCCAATGCAAATGGAAACTAAGAAAATACATGCATGTTCAAATGACTGTGTTAATTTAAAAGGACTATATCCATTCAAAATATTGTCAAAAATGTGGGACATCAACTTACAAAAATGATGACTTTGGGTAAGGCCAAAACATGCTCTCCTACCAAGGTAATGTGATATCTACATGTAATTCCATAGTTTTGATGCATTTTTGCATACATTATAGATGCAAAAAAAATATCTTGGCATGGAGTGGTTAGGAAAAATAATAATGAGATCTTATGACATGAGTTTAATTTCCCACAATGGAAGAAAATTGATTTATTGTACCTTGAATTTGGTGAATAAGATAGAAGTTTAAGATTTGGTGTTCGTACTAACAAGATGAATTCATATGGATTATTTAGAAGTCAACATACAACTTGGCTTGTTATGGTTGTTATATACAATCTTCTTGCTCAATTCTGTATGAAAAATAAGTATGTGATGTTGTACATGTTGATATTGAGCCCCAAAAACATGACAAATGATGTTTATGTTTTTATTGAGCCTCTTATTTATAACTTAAAGAAAATTTTGAGAAAAGTTACGATGACATGTAATGCTTCATGTAAAGAGACGTTTCATTTGGATGATATGTTGTTTCACACTATTAGTGACTTTCCAGCATATGGGAATTTGTTTGGATCAATGTAGAAGGATACAAAGCATGTATATATGTGAGGAGAGAATCGATTGGACTAAAACATGGTGGAATGACTATATATCTTGCCCATAAAATGTTTCTTACAGAAGTTCATCCTTATAGAAGGATGTACAAAGCAGTCAATGGCTCAACTGAGTAACAAAGTGCCCCTAAACCTATTGAGGGGAGGAATTTTATGAAAGTGTGAAGGACAATGTCAATGTATTTTGTAAGAGATAACAATGTGCTATTCCCACATGTGAATTTTTTTATACAAGAATAGGTCAACATTTTGGATCTTCCTCACTGAAGTTTTTTGATAGTTAGACATTGTATTGATGTCATGAATGTTGAGAAAAATGTATTTGATAGCATCATTGGTAATCTATTTAATGTACTAGGTAAGAATAAATATGGCATCAAATATAAAATGGACCTACATAAAATGGGTATAAGGAAGACTTACAAACAAAGTTTGGTAGCAATCACCACCAATATTTACCTCTTTGTTGTTACATCTTGTGTATGTAGGAGAATATGTTTTTGTGAGTGTTTTGTTAATGTTAAAGTTGTTGTATCTAGGGCTCTAGAGGAGGGGTGAATATAGCTTCAACACTTGCATAAGAATAGTTAGACCTCCAAATTATATCAATTGAAACCAAAAAGTGAATTTGAAGTCCTATCTAAACAAGAATATCAAGGATTAGAGAGATTGAGAAAAATGCTTGGAGAAGGTGTTTAGAGTGGTTCCAATCTACAAACTAGGATATAATCAATCCACTTCCTAGAGACATCAACCTCTAAGGGGATGTAACAAACTAGAGGAAGAGGCGCGGCTCTCTCTAGGATCTTCTCCCGCTTCTCTCTAGAATCCCAATAGGGGGAGAGGCACTTCTCCCTTAGGGCGTGCTCTCCCCTTGGCCCATCCCTTTCACTGCTCTTCTCTACCGCTAGCTACTTCCCCCGCTATGTTCTTCCCCTCTCCTGCTGACCCTTTTAGCTACTGCTCATTGGCGTGTTGGAGTCTGAGGGTCTGATGGCTCTCCTGTTGCCTCCTCCTTACTGGCTTGGGGCCTAGTTGGTGCAGCACTACCTTGCGGCCGCCCTTGGCGACTTATGTGGTGTAGCATCTATCAAGGGTGAGTCACACACCTCCCCTTCTCGGCGGCTCCGCTTCCCCTCATGGGCCATGACTCTTGCTGCAAGGCTCCGTGTAGCCCTGGGTCTTGGATCTGGGGTTGGTTTCATGGCCTAGCGGTGTGGATTGTTACCAGTGCCGCCAAGGCAGCTTGCACCATGCCCCCACCTCCGTTCACGTTCGCTGGGCTATTTCGCTAGCCCCCTCCTCCCCCTACTTCTAGCTCTTCCTCGGTGGTTGTGGGGATCATCGGCTCTTCCATAGTCCCATGTTGTTGTCGCTTGTGTAGGGTTCAGCCTCGTTTTTGGACGCGTTCGTCACCTCGACGACTCAGCAAAGTAGGGACATGGATCTGGGTATTCATCAGTGATACAGATGACAGGGTTACGGTGATGTCCATATGGTACAGCCTGGACACGACATCAGGCATACTCGACATCATCCTGATCGGATGCCCTCCATCCCCGGTGTGGCACCTACGACAGTGCTACTCCCTGATGGCTAGGGTTTCATGGTGGGATGGCGGCTGGTCAACCTTGGCTACGCCCCAACCATTCTCATGCACGTGTGTGCGTGGTTGTTGCTAACCCTAATGAGATGCCGTTGGGTCAGTGGTCATGTATGGGATTGAGTTGCACTTCCCCTTGTGTGGTCACCTGCTAGGGTGTTGGGCCTTTTAGGCTGGTGGAGTTGGTTTTGTTTGGGCCTTGTGCCTTTAGTTTGATACCCTACGAGGGTATCGTGACATGGCCATGTGCTGGGCCTCCTTTCTGTCCTTAAGGCAACACCATTCAGGTGTTTGTTGTGGTGTTGTTGTGCAAACAACAACATTTATAGTATGTTCCATCATGTGATGCTTCATTGGACCTCAAGTTGGAGATAGCCAGGGAGTAGGGGATGATGTTGTTTCTTGATCTCATTCCCCTCGCGTCACAATTTGTGGGTGTATCAGCTAGTGAAGAGAGGATCAACGGTCTACAACCTCAGATTCGCCTGTTCTTTGCAACTCCAGTGATTGATTCCGTTAAGTAAGCAAGATGTGCTCGTGCTTCCCGTTGCTGACTTGGATTATGTCTAAGTCCTTGATATCTTACGAAGCCTAGGATTGTAGTGTAGAAGTTGATTCCCTATAGATCTTGGTCTGATGGGGTGTGGCCTGCCTGCATTGTCTTTGTGCTCATACTTTATGGGTGCCCTTTATGCTATTGAGTGCTTGGCTATGCATAAGGCTTCATGTCATTAGGTCGAATTGTTTAGGGTTTAAGCCTTATGTACATTTTTTTAGGTCTTTATGGTCTTTTTCTTGTGATTACCATCTTGTTGGTATCAATGGTTTTTAGCTGTTGCTGTAATGGGGTAATGCATGCCCAAAATTTTGGTATTATAGTAACATGTTTTTTTGACGACAAAAAAAAAGGTCAACATCTAGGACTTTGGAACCCATGTATACTTATATTCTAGTATAAGACATACAAGAAGACCACCTTACACCCAAGGGCTTACCTATCCAAGATCTAGTCTTCTACCTCACAACATGTCCTACCCACTCTTGCAAGCAACTCGATTCCTTCTCCTAGGACATATCCTCCTTGCAACACATCTTCTACCTTGAGGATTTACCCACCAAGATCCTTAGATCTTCCACCTTGTTCCTCTCCTTCACTTAGAGAAGATCTTGACACCTTCTCCAGCCTCGAAGAAGAACAAAACCTCCTCCTTCACTCAGAGGAGATCACTTTAGCCTTTTCTCTTTGAGAAAAGCGGATTGGGAAGAGTAAAGATGGAGAGCTTTATAAGGTAATAATGAAGTAGCTCTCTTACAACATGCCTAAATCACTCATAATCATATAATGCTTTGTAAATGAGAGAGAGAAAAAGGCTCAAAGGGGCTTAACACACTCAACTAAAGCAAGGACCAAGGATAGAATGAATGAGCAACCTTGGAATGAACTCTAAGAGGTCTTATTTATAGATGGGGGTGTTCCTTTGAGTGTGGAATCACTTAAGAATGAAAAATAGACGTTTTATAACTTGCAACAAATCTATTTTCATTTCTAACAATACTTTGATAGTTGGAATCACTTTTTTCAGTGTTTTTCCTATAGTGCATTCGGTCGAGTTTCAATCAAGGTAACTCGACTGATCCGCTATCTGACAAAGACAATTTTCAAACTATTGGTCAAGTTTGGCCTGGGGTAACTCGACCGATCAACAAAAATCAACTTTGTTTAGAAAGTTGGTTGGTCAAGTTCTGTGAGGGTACAACTAGATCGATCCAATCATTTCTAAAAATTCATCACTGATCGGTCGTGATTCAAACTTGATCGATTAAGTTGTAGTGACAAATTTTCCAAAATGATTTTTAAGTGATAAAACGATGGAATTAAGTGTTCCTAATTTTTTCTCATCTTAGTTACAAGTCATATCATTAATGCAAATGATTACAAAAATATTCTAAGGTGGTTTGGAGTGTTTTCCCAAATTGCACATTTGAATTGCTTTTGACATTAATTGGGACAAGCTAGGGCTTGAATAAATTGATCCTTTTCATGTACCTAATGCCTAAAATCAATCTTAAACAAACATATTATATAGGTATGAATGGAATGGTTAAGTCATTATCAAAATATGGACAATGTATAACTCTCAAATCAACATCCTCCCCCTTATTGATAATGGCAAACCATTCCTCAACATATTGAAAAGGATATGTAAAGTTATACTTTGGCCTTGTGAATTGAATGAGGATTCCTAATTTGAACAATTTGAATTGCTCCCCCTCTATATATGCTCACTCATACCTGCATAGTTAGTCATTCTACACAAAGCTATATAACATGTATACTACATGGTCATTTAGCAAGTCACATAAAAACATATGCTTAGACAAGAAAAGGATCACATAGGAAGTAAACACAACATGGTTGAATTTCAAAACATCAAACTTCTCTCCCCATTTTGACATGATCAAAAAGTAAGGGGGTACAAGACCATAGAAATGGGTCTTATCCAAGAACAACCAAAACTTATAACCACAAGATAAAGCATGTAAAAACACAACACACAACAAACAGATATGAGAGAGAAACAAACAACCTCTGTCATAATAAAAATATGGAAAGAACACCAATAACTCACATGATAGAACATACATAGAGTTATGATTCAGAAGATTAAGATCACAACACAAAAGCATGTTCTCTGATCAATTACAAGCCAAAATGATGAAAACAACATGATGATAGAAATAGAATAACTCAGTTAATGTGCCCAGATGGTTTTAGAACAAAACGATCTAGAAATATATATATTATCAACATCTAAGAGCTAAAAAATTAAAACATCTAAACATCTACAACATCTATGTCCAAGATATCAACATCGACATCATCATCATCATCATCAGCTTTAGGCTCATGGTCATCATCTCCATCTGAAGGTGAAATAAAGGCAACAACATCACCTTCATCACCAAAGCCACCAGTAAAGCCATCATCATCAGAACCATATGCATGACCATCATCCTCAGATTCCTCCTCGTCATTAGAAACAACTTCCTTATCAACATGACGGGCATCTCCTCATTAGAAGAAGGACTAAAATCATGATCGGGCTACATGGCATTCTGCTCATCCCAAGTTATGCCAAGATCATGGAGCTCCTTGGCCTAAGGGAAAGTGGGACCAAAAGTGGTAAGACCTACAAGTAGGGAAGCTATGGGGTCATCAAGGATAGGTAGGATTCCAGGGGTAGGTCCATCAACAACAGAAGGTGTGGCAGTGGAAGCAACATGTGGAGGGTCAGGTAGATGTGATTATATGCATAGGAAGCATAATCACCACTTGGGTAGGGCTGGTAGGCAGGGTACGGATGAGAACATGATAGGTTCATGGTTGACATGATCTAGCAAAGATCCTGATGCAGATGCTCCTGAACCTATAGGTTGTACACATGCTGATGCACCATGTAACCCATGAGGGCTTCATTGGATACATGAGAAGAGGCGTGTGCAGGTCGAGAGGGTGGTGGAGGTGGAGGTGGAGGTGCCTGGGTGGAGGTAGAGATCGAATCCAAGTGTGGTGGAAGAATATGTAGGAAAAAATGTTTTCTTGATAATTGTCTCACTAATACAGACTCCTTTTCTAGAAGGTTTGTAATGAAAATCATGAAAAATAGACTTCTCACTCGCAAAGGTGAAGAGACCCCAAATCAATGTTTGGTAGGGTGGATGGGTGCCTTGGGCATTCTTCTTGGAGTCAAAACAGGTCATATGGTGAAGAATGTATCTAAAACATTTGACTCCTATATTATTCAACAAACAAAACATAATTATTGTGGTATTCTCTATAATCTCAGTTTGATTCTGCTTGGGGTGAATATTGCAGTTGACTACTAGAGAAAATATGTGGTTTTTGAGACCCAAGGAATGGGATGGGATTGTGGACTTCTTCCGATAGGGTGTTTGAGACTTCTTTAAGAATTTATGAATATCAAGGAGAGTAATATCATGTTGTTTTTAGAAGGTATCAGGGTCAAGAAGGTTAAAATACTCAGGATAGTATTTCCTCCATTTGTAGGTTACCCCAGTACCATTGAGAAAGATATTCAATGTGTCTTCTGAGATAGTGAATTTCTTATCAGTAATCATGGAAGTGATAATCACTTGAGTATTAGGAGGGGGTACAAGAGTGTCATAATTCCACGATAGATTTTTGTAGAATTCATGAACTACCTTAGTTCTTGTAATAGAGTTGTGAAAGCACCGATGTTCAACACTGAGGGCTACAAGGTGATGGTCATAAAGTAACGCAGATATCTCATCTATCACCTCTTGTTTGCACAGACAAGGCTCAAACAAGGCATAGAAAGAGAAGTGGTTCCTAGGAAGGAGCTCCTTCTACATATTTAGAGCTTCGTTGTAAACAAAGAAGTTGTAATTGAAGGGAATCAGACAAGAGCTGGAAGAAGATGATGGTGCTCTGGAAGGTGAGACCCTCTTTCTCCTATTTGAGGATATGAAGGTGAAATGAAGAGGACTGAGAGACCAAACACAAGAGAAACACCACCAAAAGCAATCTAAACACCTAGGTCAGATAGGAAAATGTGCTAGGAACGTCAAAAGAGAGATGGAAAGGGCTAGGGGAGGGAAGGTCAGGGCTAGGGTTGAGATCTTGAGAGAGCAGGAGTGAGGATTTAGTCCAACTAAGCCATCGGTCAAGTTTTATGAGAAAGAAACTCGACCAAATGGATTATTTCAAAAGCCCTCGACCACCAATCGGTCGAGTTGGTAACTCGACCAACAGAAGGTCTGTCCCAAATTTAGAAGTTCTAATTTCTAGCCATTTGAGTGCTAATTTATTTATTTTTTTGGTCCATTGTGCATTTTAAACATACTTAGGCACATATCACTCATCATTGGGTACTATTTAACAATAAAATCATTATTTACAAAAAATACCCAAAACAAGCCAAAAAAAGGTATACGAACATGAAAATCATAGCACTTTAGCAAGAAAGGGTTATTAAGACATAAAAAAAGCATATTGGATAGATACAAACTAAATAGAGGGCATATCAAATTCAACCAAAGCATTTATGAGTAGTTTATATCTAATAAAATTAAATTTCTCTCTAGCTAGAGGTTTTGTAAAAATGTTTGCCAACTGATATTCTATGTCCACATGTGTGATATAAATATTATTTTTGGCAATGTGATCATGAAGAAAATGATGATGAACCTCTATATGCTTCACTCTACAATGAGATATATGATTGTAAGATAAATTTATTGCACTATTATTGTCACAAAACATAGGAGAAGCATCAAAATAAATTTTAAAGTCTTGGAGCATTTACTTCATCCATATAGCATGGGAAAAACAACTCCCGACTATAATTTATTTTGCCTCGATGGTTGATAGAGACATTGTGCTCGATTTCTTGGAAAAACAAGACACCAAGCATGGTCCTAGGAGTAATCAAGTGCCACTTTTGAACTTTCTATCAATCAAACATCATGCATAATCAACATCACTATAAGAAGTAAGAGTAAAGTCCCTTGACTTAGGATACTATAGTCCTAAATTTTGAGTTTTGGCTAAGTACCTCAAAATCCTCTTAACAGCTAAAATATGTGATTTGTTAGGACTTGATTGACAGGTCTAGAGGTAGTTAAATAAAGTAAACTTCCAATCATACCACTATATAACTTCTAATCCACTTTTTCACCTTCTTCATCTCTATCAAGTTTGGTAGTGTTTGACATGGTGTTGTCCGTCGGCTTGGTGTTCTCCATCCCAAATTGCTTGTCTAGCTCACTTGTGTACTTGCATTGGTAGATGAAGTTCCCATATTTAGTTTTCTTGATTTGAAAGATGCGGAAGAAAATAAGATCACCCATCATGCTCATCTCAAACTCACTCTACATAAGATCACTAAAATCCTTGCAAAGATCAATATTAGTTCCACCAAAAATGATATCATCAACATAAATTTGAATGATAAGAAACTTGTTAGAAGTGTGTTTTAGAAATAAGGTAGAATCTACTTTTCCCCTGATATATCCATGATCTAACAAAAGTTTTTTAGTTTCTCCTACCAAGCTAGAGGTGATTGTTTGAGACCATAGAGAGATTTTTGCAATAGATGGTTTGGCAAACTATCATGTTCAAAGCCTGGAGTTTGTGCAACATACATTTCCTCCATAGTTGTACCATTCAAAAATGCACTTTTTACATCCTTTTGATATATAAGGAAATTCTTGTAACTAGAAAAAGAAAGCAACATCCTAATGGACTCTAGTCTTGCTATAGGTGCACATGTTTCATCAAAATATATACCTTCATGTTGATTGTAGCCTTGAGCCACTAACTGTGCTTTGTTTCTTACCACCTTTCCGCTTTCATCTAGCTTGTTGCGGTAGACCCACTTGGTGCCAATGATATTTCTATGACATGGTCCTGGAACTAGAGTCCACACTTTGTTCTTCTCAAATAGATCCAGTTCTTCCTGCATGCCTAGGATTCATTCAACACCCCCAAGAGCTTCTTTGACATTCTTTGGCATGAGTTGTGAGATGAAGGTGCTATTGGCTTGTTCTGTGTTGTAGGTGGCATGTGTCTTCACTCATTCAAAGGGGTCACCTATTATTAGCTCTATAGGATGATTCTTTGCAAAGTGAGGGGTTGGATTCTTCTTTTCTTCATCCACCTCTTCTTCTTGACTGGTCACCTCTTTTCCTTTTTGGGTGATGCTGAGTTCTTTCATGATAGAAATTACTTCATCTGCAACATTATCATTGACAATATCCTTGGAAATAGATGGATTAGTCTCAATAAATTTGACATTAATATATTCTTATACTTTAGATAGATGAACATTATACACTTTATAAGCCTTGCTATGCTATAGACAACAAAGAAAGCCTTGTAGGATTTTGGATCAAACTTGTCAAGATAATCTTTCATTTTCAAAACAAAATAAGGACATTCGAAAACATGAAAATACTCAATACACTTCCTACCACACCATAGCTCATAGGGGATTTTCTTCAAAGAGGGATGTGTGAGAACCTGGTTTTGCACAAAATATGAAGTACTAATAGATTTAGCCCAAAACTTCTACAGAGTGTCATACTCTAGAAGCATGGTCCTAGCCATTTCCTGTAGTGACATGTTCTTCCTCTCTACAACCCCATTTTGTTGAGGTGTTCGAGGTGAAGAAAAGTTATGTGCATATCTAGACTCTTCACAAGAATGTTCAAAAATACCATTCAAATTCTTCCCCATGATCACTACAGATAGAAACAATGCGGCGAGAAGCTTTGATTTCAACTCATTTGCAAAATCTAGAGATAACATCAAGTGTATCACTCTTAGATATGAGAATGAAAGACCAACTATATCGAGAGAAATCATCAATAATAACAAGAAAATACTTGGAATAATGAAGCAAATGAGTTCTCATAGGTACATAGAGATCAATATGTAGAAGTTAAAGAGATCTCTTGGTGCTAAGGACTCCTTTGGATTTTAAGGAGGACTTAGTTTTCTTTCCTTGGGTGCAGGGTAAGCATTCCTCATCTTTTTCAAATCCAATTTAGGAAGTCCCTTGACCAAGTCCTTTTTGCTCAACTGCTTCAATTACTACATATCTACATGATCTAGCCGACATTGCCAAAGAGAAATATCATTCGAATTGACTACAAGGAATCTACAAACAACATGCTTAATAGAGTAAAGCGCAATTACATACAGATTACCAAACTAGTTCCCTTATATATGACATTGTAAGAGAGGGAATCTAGGAGCAAACATTCAAAATAAGTAAAAGCACAAGGTAACCAACATCACATAATTGACTAACACTTATTAAATTGTGATATAGGCCATCCATAATGAGAACATTCATGATATACAAGGATTCACCTACATCACCCTCACCTTACTTGTTGTCCCCGAAAATAATGGATACTCCTTTCTTCTTTGTGAAATTGTTGAAATGGCTTATATCACCTGTCATGTGCTTTGTGTAGCCACTATCAAAAATTCATTTTTCTTTTTCCTACATGAAAGGAGAATGTCAGTTCCCAACTCAAACTTTTAGATTTGATGTTAGCTTGGGAACACATATCACCTTTGGGTTGGTCCCTCTTAGGCTTGTATGAACAATAAGTAGAATAAAGGTCATCACTCTTGCAATGAGAATAAATCATGTGGTTCTTTGATCCAGAAGAATCTCCATGAAAGAGAGGAGTTTCCTTACTCTTCTTTTTACCTTTGGCCTTACTATTGCCCATAGAAGCTCCCCCTACGAATCCCAAACCACTAGTACCACTTTGTTTGGTATAATGGTCAAGGATTCAATTTAGGGAGTTCTTCCCTTTAAGGAAGTTCTGTAGAGAGTCTCTAAGTCTATGATTGTCTTCAATAAGAGAGATACCAGTAGAAGACAAACTAGCAAGGTCATCTACAACATGAACAAGGATGACCTCTAAATAGAGGGCTTTAGTGAAATAAGAATCCTTTTTAAGACCATAAAAGCAACATCATTACGAGGCAAAATCGGTCTACTAGATAGATTATTAAATTGATCAATAATCTTAGTATTTTCAAATTTAAGAAATTGATTTTTTTGAGATAAACATCTCTCTCTCTCTCTTCTATACGAGCATAGCTAAGAAGCTTAACTTCAACATTATTAGTTTCAAGTAACTCGAGGTCATTAAGGCACTTTTGGTTGTCTTCCTTAAGAGATGAAATATTTTTAAGATAGACACCATTCTCTACTTGAACTCCATTGTATTGGATCCAAAGATCAAGAAATTGGCCTTAGAAGGAATCAATTCTCTCAAGATGAATTTTCTCATTTTGCTCAAGAATATCAAGTTTAGCATACAAGTCAACTTTAGCATACAAGTCACCAATGATTTTACCCAACCTCTTTTTATTATTTACATTTGAAATAAGAAGAACAGGTAGAATTTAGCATGTAAACAAGAGTTTCTTTAGCTAAATCATGCAAACTTATCTCACCAATATCTTCACTTATGGAGGCCAGGAGTGCAAGATGGCATTCTCAATCATCATCAGAGCTTCCACCACTAGAGGATGATCCTTCTCAAGATGCATGTTACGACCCCACCTCCCGATAACTCCCAACTAAGGGAGACCGAGAGGTCAAAGCCGTACCCATAACTTCCGGATCAAAGGTTCGACAATTAACCAAGAATAATTATCAAATTTTAACATTCTATACTGAAAGTTGTAAGAAAATAAAAAATTTCATACCTTTTTAAAACTTGGATCTCTAAACTTCTATCCACACCGATACTAATCTATCTAATACTCCTTTGCACTTTATTTCTCATTTAGTATCACATGTGCCACTTTACTGTTTGTTCTTTTCATTGTACCTAAAACGCCGACAAACAAAATGTCGGTCAGCCATAGCTGGTATGTGGGGGAAGCAAATAAACATGCAACTATGGTAACAATGTAATCACTCAATTAATCATTTAACAATCAAGATTACATTTTAAGCCAAACTACTCAATCCATACCTATCCACAACTCTGTGTTGTCCCTATAAGGACTTATATGGTACCTCTCTAAAGGTGACTTGATGAACCTACCCTCTAGGCAGCCAAAGTCTTTCATGACCTGATGGACCTACCCTCTAGGTAGCCATGTACTAGGTCAGCCATTATGACACAGAGGGGACCAGGATCTGAGCTAGTAGGCACATATCTTATGTGATAATCGTAGTCACTTTATAGTTGCAAGAAATAAATAAACATCCAACAGTTTAGTTGCATTCCATGCGATTAAACGTCCGGGAAACCATCGGGAAACTAAAGCGGTTATTCATAATCGTAACCACATACCTTTGGTTGCAGATTTCAAGATAGAATCAAATATGTAGAGAAACCCAATCAACAAGCAATGAGGAAGAAAAATTTTATTACCAATTTTCAGTATAGTCAATTAGAATTTAATAATTGTTTTTGGTTAATTGTCGAACCTTTGTTCCAAAAGTCATGGGTGCGGCTTCGACCTCTCGGTCTCCCTTAATTGGGGGTTATCGGGAGGTGGGGTCGTAACAATGCATGAGCTGTGTCTTTGTGCCTCCTCTCCTTCTTGCCCTTCCTCTTGTATTTGTTATCTTTTTTGTACTCTTCCTCCTTCTTGGAGCTTCTCTTGGGGTGTGACTTTCTATACTTAGGGCATTCACTCTTGTAGTGTCATTTTTTACCACACTTGTAGCACCTTGGTGTAGATGAAGAAGATTTCTTCCCTTTGAAGTGATTTCCTTGGAGAAGTTGGCATCATGATCACTAGGGCCATCATATTCACTAGAGGAGGAGGGATGTTGGCTAAATGGACATCTATAAATACCTTTGTTTTTATTATGACAAACATTTCATTCTTATTAATCTAACGAGCTACTTGAGTGTGCAGGATGACAAAGCAACAAGGGAAAATCTACAAGCTTATATATTTATAATTTCATGCAATGTAATCACTGTTGTAAAAACTTGTACAAAAATATAATGTACAAGTACTTAGAATTGCATGTAAATCAAGCGTTAGATTCTCCCTAGCTAAACACCACAGTTAGACAAGTCATCCCATTCAAATAGGATTACTTATGCACACTTACACACATAATTAGTGCCTAAATTGAAACCTTAAAACAGGATCAATCTCGGTCGACAAACTCCTCGACCGAGACACTCTCGGTCGACAATCTTCTCGACCGAGAAAGATCCAAAGTAGCCGTTAGACACAACAAATAAGTTAGTTGGCAGTTGATGAAAGACGTTGCAAATCACTTGTTCCAGAGAGCCTGTCGGTCGACAAAAGTTCGACCGAGTAGGTGTCTCGGTCGACCATTTGTCGACCGAGATGGTCTCTGACAGCAACTGCAGAATTAATTAATTAGCCGTTGTTAAAGCAACAACTTTGTACCTAACGGCTAGTTAAGCACTTAGAAACCCCTAGAAGTTGTCTAGAACGTACTTAAGCATCCTTAGGCCATTCCTATAAATAGGACAAGCCATAGGACACCTAAAACTCACTTGTTTACACTTGCTACACTTGAGAAACCTTTGAGTATACTTTGTCCAATCTGTTTGTGAGCAATTTGAGCATTGTGACAATTGGCCATTTCATTCCTTAGCTCATAATTCGTGTCCTATAGGCTAGTATCTCCTACCCACTGCAATCACAAGTTCACATACTTGGTTAGGAGATCTATACGCTTGATCTAGGCAAATCAAGCCTTGGGCTCTAAAGGATAAGTTGTAATTTCTATTTCCTTTCTTGTTCCCTATTATTGTTTGTACTCTCCTTGCTACTCCTAGGTTGGAGGTTGCGGATTGGAGAGGGTGAAGATCTTCTTGGCGAAGAAGGAGACTTTGAACTACTTCAGAAGGCTGGTGCAATGGGAGGTTACTTCTAGAGAGGAAGGCTACTTCAAGGGGGAGCTTGGAGTTACTTCATAGAAGGCTACCTCAAAGTTGGTGCACCTACTTCAGGGTGAAGGCTGTTCAAAGGGTGTAAAGGAAAGTATTGTATTTTGTATAAATCCTCGAGAGGTAATAAAATAAATACTTTCAAATCCCGGTTGGGTAAGCAACCGGGTAGTGGAATGACAACTATAGTATTTGCTATAGTTGGAACCACTCTAAACACCTGTCTCTTTCTTCTAATTTCAATTGTGGTTGTTTGAATTCAATAAATTGTTAAATAATTCAAAAACTCTATTCACCCCCCTCTAATAGTTTTTCAATTGGTATTAGAGCAGGCTTCAAGGAACCCTAACAAGGTCTTGAAGAATGGAGGGTAGTGGTGATTACAACCACAACAAAAGGTGCTGCTTGGATAAAGCTACAACATATTGCAATTGGTGCTTAGGTACAAGCCACCCAACAACTGGATGCCCATGGAGATCTAAGAAGGAAGATGAGAACAAAGATTGTCTCATTGCTACAACTAGCGAGGAAGAAGAAGAAGAGGTAAATCTTTTTGATTTATCTAAAGAAGAACTAGTTGTTAGCCTTGAAGAAACACATATTAAATATGTTGAATGCAAGAAGAAATTAAAGAAGTCAAATAAAGCAAATGATGAATTACATGCTAAACTTCTTGCTATTACATCCGAAAATGAAGATCTTAAAAAGACCATTGAAGATCATGATATTAATATAAAATCTATAGAGGCAAATTGTAATCTACTTTCTTTAGAGAAGAATAATTTGCAAAGACAAGTGAATGATCTTAAAAAATAACCCATTTTGTGCAACCATCTAGATTATGATTCTATTGTCAAAGAAAAAAATTTATTGTCATCTAATCTAGATCAAGCAAAACTAGATATTAAGAAGAGAATGGAAGAGATTGCCAAGTTACAACAAAAAGTCAGTAATTTAAATAATAATGGCATTCTTGATCAAATCTTAGATAATTCCTATCATCAAATTGGGAGAAGAGGACTAGGTTATAAGCCTAAAGGGAAGTTCTATCAACCTAGTTGGAAAAGGTCACAAACCCATCAATCTATATATGTACCTAAAGGAACAAATACATTTGTACCAAAGAACAACCTAGAACAAAACCATAGAAAACGACTTGAGGTTGATTCTATATGTTGCCATTATTGCTCATGTCTTGGACATTACTCTTTTTCATGTCCTTATAAGAGAAAAGATGTAGAGTTAGTTTGGGTTCCAAAACCTCCAAACTAAATGAACAGAATCTAGTTGAGATATGACCAGAGACATTAGTTGCATACTTCTATGTCTATCTCAACTCAACATAATGAGATTATAATATCTAAATAGTTAACTCACACAATTATGTTTTATTAACAGTTCCAGGAATCTTGTCGGTCGAAAAACTGTCGACCGAAAGACCATCGGTCGAACAATTGTCGACCGAGCACATCACTGTTCTCCAGTCTACTACAAAATTGCTGCATTTATTTTTCCGATGAAATTGATATGTACTTATGATTGATGACTGGATATATTTTGGAAATCATCTCTACAAATGTAAATAAAATTAATATTAGTTTATTCCCTAAAAGATTTAAAGTTTAAACTGAAATCATGCTTAGTCAAATGAAAAGAAAATACCTATTTTCACATGTTTGTTCGTAAAAGTATCTTTTGGTCTATTCATATACTAATCATGTGATGCTGTTATTATCATGCTTTCATCATTGGGTGCGCATAGATAATGATAATTGTATGCATGGATTCATGAAAATATATAGGCAAGAAAAATGATTTATTGGTTATATGTTATTGCTTGCACAAAAATAAAAATCCATAAATTGGTATCTTTGAAGATTCGAGATAATTAATTGTGCCTTCAATTAAGAATCATATTAAGTATTATGCTTCAGCTTGACATTTAATTCAATTTTATGCAGATATTATACTCGATATATTCAATCTGAAAATCTGCAAAATTTGCCTCTTGGTCAAAAATAAAATTTGACCAATGGGCGCTATGGTCGTAGTCAAATTCGACCTAAAATAAGTTTGACATAATAACTATTTGGATATCCTTTTATGATTAAAAGAATAATTAATTCATGATCACAACTTGTCCCAATATTGTCAATAAAAAACACAATATTACTCCCTTAGAAAATCTATATATGTGCTCTACAAAAATAGTCTATCAATTACATTAAAAATCAGCTTCAAATTCGTACTCAGTAAGTCTGTCGGTCGACGAACTCTTCGACCGAAAACCTTTCGGTCAGCCCCTCTCTCTCGACCGACAGAAACTAGACAGATTTAGTATCGGACACACTTTCGGTCGACAAATGTTCGACCGAGACAATGTCGGTCGACAATTGTTCGACCGAGAAATAGTTGTTGGATATGACCGTTGTAAACTGACCGTTATGACCGTTTATGACCGTTATATGACTGTTGGGGAGCCGAGTGGCGCGTCTGCAACATGACCGTTGCAGATGCTCGGTCGACGAATCATCGACCGACCAGGTCGCTGGATTGTTATAAAAGGAACCAAAGACGGGTCACTTCCGCACACTTGCATACTCTTGCTTCCATAGGCTCTCTCTAGTGCATTTTTGTGCAACTCTTTAGCATCCTCATCCCCAATCCTTCCTTGCTTCTTCTCCACCTTCAAGCAACACAATGGCCTCATCATCTGCTCGTGGGAAGAAGAAGGTCGCCGGCAGGAAAGGAAGGGAAGCTCGGGAAGCTACTCCACCACTGACGATCATCAACGACATTGCCTTCGTCGATGGAGATGCTGGTGATCGATATCTACGGCTTTCCTCCAAAGCTCCTCTCCCACGACGACCAGTTGAAGTTATGGACTTCATCAACATCGTCGACTTGGAGGACCTTTTCGAAGTGCAAAAGTTAAAATAATTCATCAACCCTTCTTTTCCTTCCTATTCAATCAAGGTAGTGAATGAATTCTATGCAAACCTCATTTCCCACTCTGAAAATGAAACCATCTTCTTCTATACTATGGTCAATGGGCATAGCTTCCGATTTACTGAAGGGGACATTCTTGACATGCTAAACATTGACATAGATGAATATCAAGACACCCTTGACCTTACTTCTGGAAACCCCCTTAACCAATTTCTCCAAGATGACCATACCATTAGCCTTAGTGACATCAAAAGAACCATTTTTAAATCCAATACAACCTGTCACGAAGATAGAGGCACATATTATGCTATAAATCTCAAACCAGCTGCTAGGATTGTAAACCTTATTGTTTCAACAAACATACATCCTAGAGCCAATAAGTCCGAAGTTCCTATTTTTCGTATGTGTCTAATATATGCCATTATCCAACGTATTCCCACAAATTTTATCCGCATCATTCTTAAAAACATGCTTGAGTTTTCTGGCAATCCTCCATATGCCGATTTTGTATGCCAAATTACTCAACATTTCCTTAAGACCCAACTTGAGGATATGGGATATACATGGGAGCGTAGACCACAAAAAATAAGTAAGAATACAGTAGAAAAAATGGGAATTGATTTTGGTCATAAAAGGGCTAGAGTTGAAGGAGAAACATCTCATCAAGACATACCACCACCCCCTCCTTCTACTAACCTATCACATGATCCCATTCAAAACACTCTTACTTATATTGCTGGCTCCCAATATCACCTGAGCAAACAACTAGACTATAACCATCATGCCATGACTTATATAAACCAAAGAATGCAAACCCTTTCACCAAACCAAGCTGATGAATATCCGTATTCTTTAAATCCTGGCATGCTCAATCCATACAATCCTTCGTACAACTATTATCAAACTCCACCTCCACCATCTGTGGATCTTACGCACACTCAGTTTTCATCCATGCAACTGCAAGATATTGCCGCTCATTTCCGATTTGATCGAGTTCCTACATTCTTGGAAGAATATGCTTTAACTAAGACAGGTGCTCTAGATTGGCAAACCTTGGTCCAGTATTATGGAACTGAGCCTTTTCTTGGGAAAGACCCTGACATTGATGTAATTCTTAAGTCTTTCCAGTAAGTGTTGGAGTTATTGTAATAATATCTTTTGAATAATTGTAATGGGTCATCTCTATATGATGTGTCTATCTTTCTATGCTTGTAATACATGCTTTTAATGAAATTGGCCATCTTTACTTGATTCCAATGGATATTTTTATAAAGAGCATGTGAGACATCTTCAAAATATGGATTATAAGATCATCATTGTAGAACATACAAAATAAGGGGAGTAATAAATAAGAAATGCAACCTTTAAAATTGTGGCAAAATTGACAAGGATCTATGACACAATTACTTAAAACAGTTATGAAACAAATCCAGACACATTCTCGGTCGAGAAACTGTTCGACCGAGAACACTATCGGTCGAAAGATCGTCGACCGAGCAGGTTTCTGTTGTCAAGTCTGCAATAAAACTGAATATATTTGCAAATCAATCATGTTTCCCTTCATCATGTTGATACAGAAGATCAATTGGCTGATATTTTTACAAAACCGCTTCCACTAGATAAATTTAACAACATTAGGAAGCAATTTCTTATCACTCCTTTGGAGGATGTTTTCTTTGATATTTGTGCTACTTAAACAAACACTCTTGTTTACATTTTTGGCTTTTAAATGGACATCTTTTTTTTTCATTAGATTTGATGGGATATCTAATTAAGGGGGAGTTTTTATTCTTAACGGTTATCTTTTTGAAATGACAAAGGGGGAGAGATAAATATAAAAATAAAATTTAATAATTATGTAAAACTCAATTAATGAGTTTCATAAATAAACTCTTGGCTTTACATTGAAAGTTGCTATATTCCCAAATGATCTGGATTTCATGTTCCATAATTCATGGGGAATAATAAGCACACATTTTATACACAAGAGAAAAAGCTACAAAAGGTAATCTAAAGGTATGAAACTCATATGTTTTATATTTCCTTTATTTATATTTTGGAAATGTTTGTCATCTTCAAAAAGGGGGAGATTGTTGGCTAAATGGACATCTATAAATCCCTTTGTTTTGATTATGACAAACATTTCATTCTTATTAATCTAACGAGCTACTTGAGTGTGCAGGATGACAAAGCAACAAGGGAAAATCTACAAGCTTACATATTTATAATTTCATGCAATGTAATCACTGTTGTAAAACTTGCACAAAAATATAATGTACAAGTACTTAGAATTGCATGTAAATCAAGCGTTAGATTCTCCCTAGCTAAACACCACAGTTAGACAAGTCATCCCATTCAAATAGGATTACTTATGCACACTTACACACATAATTAGTGCCTAAATTGAAACCTTAAAACAGGATCAATCTCGGTCGACAAACTCCTCGACCGAGACACTCTCGGTCGACAATCTTCTCGACCGAGAAAAATCCAAAGTAGTTGTTAGACACAACAAACAAGTTAGTTGGCAGTTGATGAAAGACGTTGCAAATCACTTGTTCCAGAGAGCCTATCGGTCGACAAAAGTTCGACCGAGTAGGTGTCTCGGTCGACCATTTGTCGACCGAGATGGTCTCTGACAGCAACTGCAGAATTAATTAATTAGCCGTTGTTAAAGCAACAACTTTGTACCTAACAACTAGTTAAGCACTTAGAAACCCCTAGAAGTTGTCTAGAACGTCCTTAAGCATCCTTAGGCCATTCCTATAAATAGGAAAAGCCATAGGACACCTAAAACTCACTTGTTTACACTTTCTACACTTGAGAAACCTTTGAGTATACTTTTTGCAATCTGTTTGTGAGCAATTTGAGCATTGTGACAATTGGCCATTTCATTCCTTAGCTCATAATTCGTGTCCTATAGGATAGTATCTCCTACCCACTGCAATCACAAGTTCACATACTTGGTTAGGAGATCTATACGCTTGATCTAGGCAAATCAAGCCTTGGGCTCTAAAGGATAAGTTGTAATTTCTATTTCCTTTCTTGTTCCCTATTATTGTTTGTACTCTCCTTGCTACTCCTAGGTTGGAGGTTGCGGATTGGAGAGGGTGAAGATCTTCTTGGCGAAGAAGGAGACTTTGAACTACTTCAGAAGGCTGGTGCAACGGGAGGTTACTTCTAGAGAGGAAGGCTACTTCAAGGGGGAGCTTGGAGTTACTTCATAGAAGGCTACCTCAAAGTTGGTGCACCTACTTCAGGGTGAAGGCTGTTCAAAGGGTGTAAAGGAAAGTATTGTATTTTGTATAAATCCTCTAGAGGTAATAAAATAAATACTTTCAAATCCCGGTTGGGTAAGCAACCGGGTAGTGGACTGACAACTATAGTATTTGCTATAGTTGGAACCACTCTAAACACCTGTCTCTTTCTTCTAATTTCAATTGTGGTTGTTTGAATTCAATAAATTGTTAAATAATTCAAAAACTCTATTCACCCCCCTCTAGTAGTTTTTCAAGGGAGAGGTCCGGAAAGCAATTTTTTTGTGGAAGGATGAGAGCCTCCACTTGAGATTTGATTTGAAGGCACTATATTTGTTCTTCCTTGATTCTTTTTCTTCTTTCTTTGCTTCCTCTTCTTGCTTGTCAAGTCTTGGCTCATGAGCTTGTAGATTGCCAATAAGCTACTCAGTTGGAAGATCACCAAGAATTCTTACTTCTTCAATGGAGGTCACCTTTGACTCCCATCTCTTTGTAAGAGACCTTAGGATCTTTGAGTTGATTGCTCCTCTATCCAAAGTATGCCCTAAAGCAGCTAGGCCATTGATGATGATGATGAGTCTTGAATACATATTGACAACTCCTTATTTCTTCCTCATATTGAAGTTCTCTAAAAGGTTGTTCAACATGTATATCTTTGCCTCCTTCACTTTCTTTGTGAATTCAGAAGTGATGCACAACTTGTCCCATATCTCGTAGGTTGTATCCCATGAAGAGTTGCGGTTGAACTCTGAAGGAGTGAGGGCTGCATAGATATGCTAATTGTTATGACATTGGGTTGTGAATTCTTTAGAGCTACTTCATCCCAAGTTGATACAACTCTGGTCGGCTCCTTATACAGTGCAATCATCACTTTCCACATATCAAAGTTCATCCCTTGACAGTAGAATTGCATCCTTCACTTCCAATAGAGGAAGTTGGTCCCATCAAAAATTGGGGGGGGGGGTGGGCACATGGAGAAGCCTCCCTCTATGTTCAGGGAACCGAGTAGGCTCTCACCCATATTCTTGTCTTGTAGGAGATTTTTTGGAGAAGATACATTCTCTTATACCACTTGTTGGATCTAAGGCTCTTGAGGGAGGGTGAATACAGCTTTGAAACTTGCCTAAGAATAGTTTGATCTTCAAATTATATCAATTGAAACAAAAAGAAAAAAGTTAATTTGAAGTCCTATCTAAACAAACACAACAAGGATGAGAGAGATTGAAATAAACACTTGGACAAGGTATTTAGAGTGGTGCCAATATCAAAGATAGGAGATCGTCAATCCACTACCTAAAGAGGAAAACCTCTAGGACTTTGCAACCCATGTATACTTATATTTCATTATATGACATATAAGAATACCACCTTAAAATCAAGGGCTTACTTATCCAGGATCTAGTCTTCTACCTCACAATAGGTCTTACCCACTCTTGCAAGCCACTCGATTCCTTCTCCTAGGACATATCATCCTTACGACAAGTTTTTAGCCTTGAGGATTTACCCACCAAGTTCCTTGGATCTTCAACCATGTCGTTCACCTAAACCTAGAGAAGATGTTTACACCTTCTTCAGACTTGAAAAAGAACAACAACTCCTCCTTCACTTGGAGAAGATCACTTTAGTCTTTGTTCTTTGAGGAAATGGGATTGGAAAGTGGGAAGATGTAGAGACTTACAAGGTAACAATGACGTAGCTCTCTTAAAACATACCTAACTCACTCATAATCATGAAATGATTTGTAAATGAGAGAGAGAAAGGGGCTCAAAGGAAATTAGCACACTCAACTACAACAAGGATCAAGGATAACATGAATGAGAAATCTTGGATTGAACCTCAAGAGGTCCTATTTATAGCTGGGGGTGTTCCTTTGAGCGTGGGATCACTTAAGAATGAAAAATAGCCATTTTATAACTTGCAATAGATCTATTTTTGTTTCTAACAACTCTCCAATGGTTGGAATTAATTTTTATGCATTTTTCATATAGTGCATTCAATTGAGTTTTAGTAAAGGTAACTCGACTGATCCACTATCTTAAAAAGTGATGCGCGTCGTTGTACACGCAACAATCACTAGGAAAAGTCCTAGAGTTTAACCTTCTAACCCGGTTGTCAACTTGTTGTGAACAACAAGTCAACTTAGTATAGATAGGATCGATCCAAGGGACGGCGGAAAGGAAAAGTCGAAATCCAAATCCGATTGCAAGTACAAAAATTAAATTCCGATTTGAGAGAGTTGTTAATACTAAGAACAAAAATAAAAGTGTTGAAATAAAATTTAACTAAGCAAAGGAATAAAGATCTGGGGTCCGGAAGATCACCACCAAAACCACGTTCCTATTCAACTAATCAAATTCTAAACTCCAAGGATCAAATCAGGACCTTGTGTTTACATGTCCTTACGGACAAACTCACAAGGGTCAGACTTCCCGTGAACCCGTTGGTCCCGACGTTCACGGATCATTGCCCAACCGTCCAACATACCATTATCTACGGTCATATCAAAAAGTATGTGAATTCAAACCGGCGTTCAAACCCAAGGATCAGGTGGTCACGTCACTAAGGATTACAACAAAGATTAAATAGACGAAAAGATGATAATCGCAATTAAGGGACTATTGTTTCATTCTTACAGAGATCCACGGTCATATCACTCGATAAGAATATATCAGATCATCCAAATAACCACAAAGAAACAGAGAGAAGACATTTGTTCGATGGATAAATATAATTGATTATATTGAATAGAACCGGGCTAAGGGGCTACTTCCATTCCCCAGAGAAATTTACTCAAACATAACAAGACCAGAAGAAATACAAACTAAAAATCCGATGAAATGGAATGAAGAATGGAATGCCTTTTACAAGTGAAAAAGTCTCTCCTTTTATAGGAGGAGGAGGGGGTAGGCTGCCCTCAAAAAAGAGGGAAAAAAGAGAGGGAGACCAATTTTCGAATTTTCTGGATCTGGTCAAATTGAAAGTTTGTTGTCTTTAATTATCTTGACCATGTAACTCCCTTTAATGCAGATTCTCGCAGCAGCGACTTCGAACGTATTTCTCTCCCGTTAAAAGTACAGAAACGGTCCAAATAATAGGACTTTATTTTAGGAAATTAAATTCCCTTTCCAATGAATACCTGTACACTCAATTTGGAGTTTGAATGTGAGAGTTATGTCACTTTTGGTGGAGGGTATATACGAATTTCTGGACTGCTGCAAATTGTGTGATTTTCCTACAAAACCCAAGAAAATAGAATTAAAACTCCAATTAAAGAGAAAAATATAAAATAACAAAACTAATTATGAAATTAAGAGAATAAATGACAAAACAATCCTAAACAAATATAAAAAATATACAAATAAAAGGGATAAATATACATTTATCAAAATACCCCGGACTTGAATCTTTGTTTGTCCTCAAACAAATAAAATCACAAATTATTCCAATTTATACTAACAACATGTCTATCCTCACCCTTGTAACATCACTTTATTTCTTACCTCCAAATTTGGCCAAGCAACCCAATCTCCTAAAACCACAAAACACAAAATTCTATATTCTCTATTAAAAACAAATATCATATCTTGTTTCTAAATCAAGATTTTGTCGAAAAACATGCTTCATCTTACTTCTGCTTTGACACTCTTATTTTTATTATTATATTTTTTTTATGTGAGTTGTTGCACAAGAACAAGATGAAATTTGGGGGTGTGAAAACAAGGAAGGAAGTGATGAATTTTTTTTTATCCCTCCTCTATTCGACTTGGGATTTAAATTTGTGGAGTTGTGGCTACATTGGTCACAATTTTTTTTTCATGTACACTTTTGGCATCTTTTGATGGTATGCCCCTTTGTGGGGTATGGAATTTTTTATATGGGAAGCATGCCACCCCAGACTTTTTTTTGTCTGGTGGTGATTCTTTGCTTCTCTTTTTTAGAAAGAAAATAAGGGGGAAACAAAAGGTGTCCTTGTGCTTATAACTTCACACATTTTTTTTGAAAGTGTCATTACATCAGAAAGAACATTCATGTCAATCACATTATACAAGATTTATATCAAGTTAATCAACAGTTTAAAAATAGAGAAAATTTGTGTTTGGTTTTGATTGATTTCATACGGCTTGCCAACTTTTCCAAGGAGTGATGTTATTTTGGGGTCCTAGGTGACATGGTGGTTTCAGACATGGCAATTTGTAACAATTTTTGCAAAACATTTACTAAATTCAAAGGGGTACAATGATAAACATCTATTCATATTGGCCGACTAGATAAAGGCCATTTTACAACAAAAGAAATAAAAACATGACCGGCTAGATAATGGCCATGCACAAAGCAACTATATGCAAAACAAAAAAAAGTAGAAATAATGCAGAAAAAAAAAGATAAGGGGGTGGAATAGAAACATACCACCCACCTCCACCCCGGACTTAGATTTTTGCTCGTCCCGAGCAAAATCAAAATCCGAGATGGAGGGAAGAGAAGAGCGAGGGTTCTCCAGGTGGCCTTGGTAGCTCAAAAAATGTCCATTTGAAGGGGATGTGTATGAGGGCTGGGACCTTTATCTGAGGAGCTTCATAGTGTACCCTATGATAGGGTAATTGTAGAAGCTCAGTGTGGTGCTCATATTTTCTTTCACCTCGCATTCCCTCCAATAGGATCCAAAGATCTTCCATCAATAGAAGGGGAAGTGTTGAAGATGGATGTGGATTTGGGGAGTTTGGTGGGTACCCAACCAGTAAAGTCGCTAGAGCAGGATAGAGTGGAGGATTTGGCGCAGGTTTTCCACCATCATAACGACCTGCATATGAGAGAATTGATGCAAAAGATTTCAAATTATTTACAAAATTGTTTTGCTTCTCCTCAAAAATAATGTCATCAACATTGGGTTTGGTAAGTTTCATTGTTGATATAACATATGGATCTAATTCTTTTATACAAGGGGTCCCCAAGGATTCAAGAGAGATGAGGACGACTTCCTTACAAACAATAGAAGGGGGTGAGTGGGCTTCTTCCAATGGTGGTATCTCCCCTTCTAGATCAGCCATGTGTGGGATGGAAATTGGCTGTGATGGCTTGGGAAGAATCATAAAGGGAATTAGATGTTGATTATTCAAAATAGACTCAAAAGAAGGATATTGGTCTATGGTATCATTCATATTTATGTTGTGGATTGGAGGAGTTGTTGGATCTTCATAATGACTCTCCTTCTTTGACATTTCATATTCAAGTAAAAGAGTCTCTAAAGGAAAGATAGGGATACCAACGTCCTCATCACACACAAAATATGGCTCCATGGTTTGTTCTATTTCTTCAGGATCTGACATATATGACACAAAATAAGGATCATCATCGTCATCGTCAGGAAGAACCATCTTGGGTTGCTCAAGCTCTATAGGGGGAGTTTGTGATTGATCCTCTAGAAAGGTAGCTAACATGCCTTGACTGGATTCAAGTTTTGCTTGTGCTTCTGCTACCATATTTTCTAGGGCCTTAAGTCTCTCTTCCGGATCAAGATCAATTTGCATTTCACCATAGGATTTATACACCCCAAAATTTTGGTCACCCTCACCACACTCCCCATAGTGTCCTTGTCCATAGTACTCCTCATATTGTTTTGGGTGGCATTGCTCCTCATAATAATCTCCAGAAGATGGTGGATTGTAATTTCCATTGCGTCCATCTTGGTAGGAAGATTCAATATTATAAGGTGTCACTAAATCATGAGGAAACATATTTGAACAATCTATATTTTGAGTTTGGGCTTCTAGCAGGGTAGTTAAGAAGGCTTGGCTGGCTTTTAGTTTTTTTTCTACTTCTAATGCTATCTTCTCTAGGGCCCTAAGTCTCTCTTCTTGTTGAGGATTACATTGGGTTTCATAAACATGTTTATAACCCCCAAGGTTTTGTTGGTTACACCCCACAAAATTTTGTTGATCATATCCCCCATTAGAATATGGATAGCAAGGTTCCCCATAATGGTTCTCAGAAAAATGTGGATTCACATTATACCCACCAGGATGAAAGGGCTCACAATTAAAAGGGGTGGTATTATAAACATGGGTTAGAGTTGGACATGCAAGAGATGCATGGTGGTAGAGACCACAATAATAACATTGTGGGGGATATTGGGATGCCCACTCCATTTGAAAAAAAATAAATTCCTGAAAGATATGTGAATCAATGAATGAGAGAAGAAAGATTGTAAGATAAAAGGTTAGTCAAAAATTACAAAGAGAGCTAAAAATTATAAATCTAAAAAAAATTATGAAATAAACTAAAATTACTAAAAAAAATAACTAGAAAGCAGTACTGCTGGAATGGAAACTCAGCAGAAAGAGGAGACACACTTCCGGAATTTTGCTCGGAAGGTAAAAAGAAATTACAAAAATCTAAAAGAAATTGTAAAAAAGACTAAAGTTATGAAAGTTAGAGAATATGAAAAAGGAATATACAAGATATACAGGCAACCAGATCTGAAAAATAACTGTGCCGTCCCCGGCAACGGCGCCAAATTGATGCGCGTCGTTGTACACGCAACAATCACTAGGAAAAGTCCTAGAGTTTAACCTTCTAACCCGGTTGTCAACTTGTTGTGAACAACAAGTCAACTTAGTATAGATAGGATCGATCCAAGGGACGGCGGAAAGGAAAAGTCGAAATCCAAATCCGATTGCAAGTACAAAAATTAAATTCCGATTTGAGAGAGTTGTTAATACTAAGAACAAAAATAAAAGTGCTGAAATAAAATTTAACTAAGCAAAGGAATAAAGATCTGGGGTCCGGAAGATCACCACCAAAACCACGTTCCTATTCAACTAATCAAATTCTAAACTCCAAGGATCAAATCAGGACCTTGTGTTTACATGTCCTTACGGACAAACTCACAAGGGTCAGACTTCCCGTGAACCCGTTGGTCCCGGCGTTCACGGATCATTGCCCAACCGTCCAACATACCATTATCCACGGTCATATCAAAAAGTATGTGAATTCAAACCGGCGTTCAAACCCAAGGATCAGGTGGTCACGTCACCAAGGATTACAACAAAGATTAAATAGACGAAAAGATGATAATCGCAATTAAGGGACTATTGTTTCATTCTTACAGAGATCCACGGTCATATCACTCGATAAGAATATATCAGATCATCCAAATAACCACAAAGAAACAGAGAGAAGACATTTGTTCGATGGAGAAATATAATTGATTATATTGAATAGAACCGGGCTAAGGGGCTACTTCCATTCCCCAGAGAAATTTACTCAAACATAACAAGACCAGAAGAAATACAAACTAAAAATCCGATGAAATGGAATGAAGAATGGAATGCCTTTTACAAGTGAAAAAGTCTCTCCTTTTATAGGAGGAGGAGGGGGTAGGCTGCCCTCAAAAAAGAGGGAAAAAAGAGAGGGAGACCAATTTTCGAATTTTCTGGATCTGGTCAAATTGAAAGTTTGTTGTCTTTAATTATCTTGACCATGTAACTCCCTTTAATGCAGATTCTCGCAGCAGCGACTTCGAACGTATTTCTCTCCCGTTAAAAGTACAGAAACGGTCCAAATAATAGGACTTTATTTTAGGAAATTAAATTCCCTTTCCAATGAATACCTGTACACTCAATTTGGAGTTTGAATGTGAGAGTTATGTCACTTTTGGTGGAGGGTATATACGAATTTCTGGACTGCTGCAAATTGTGTGATTTTCCTACAAAACCCAAGAAAATAGAATTAAAACTCCAATTAAAGAGAAAAATATAAAATAACAAAACTAATTATGAAATTAAGAGAATAAATGACAAAACAATCCTAAACAAATATAAAAAATATACAAATAAAAGGGATAAATATACATTTATCAAAAAGACAATTTTCAAACTATTGGTCGAGTTTGTCATGGGGTAACTCAACCAATCAACTAAATCAACTTTCATCAGAAAGTTGTTCGATCGAGTTCTGTGACTGTACAACTCAAACGATCCAATCATTTCTAAAATTCCATCACTGATCAGTTGAGATTCAAACTCGACCGATTAAGCCGCTTTGACAAATTTTCCAAAATGATTTTTAAGTGAACAAACGATGGAATTTTTTTCTCATCGTAGTTACAAGTCATATGATCAATACAAATGGTCATAAAAATATCCTAAAGTTGTTTGAAGTGTTTTCCCAAATTGTACATTTGCATTTCTTTTGACTTGAACTTAGACAAGCTAGGGCTTGAGGGAATTGATCCTTTTCATGTAACTAATGCCTAAAATCAATCTTAAACAAACATGTTAGATACATATCAATGGAATGGTTAAGTCGTTATCAAAATAAGGGCAATGTATAACTCTCAAGTAAAAGAAATTATCATACTGATACTCTTCCAATATATGTATATTAGCACCAATGAAGTATCTGATCTGACATGTCTTATATCTCATTGTTGTCACTCTAATGCATTCCATGGCTATTCGATCTACAATATGGAAGCACGTGAGGTTTGAGTCACTATGCTTTGTTTCATATTCAACACTCTATGTAACAAAGTTATTGATCATGATAGTCTTGATAAGTTGCAAAACGAAGTGGTCGTTATCAGGTGTCATCTTGATAGGTATTTCCCTCCTTCATTCTTTGATATCATGGTAGATCTTGTTGTCCATTTGACTAGGGAAGTGAAAATGTTGGGTCTAATTTCTTACATGGATGTACCCTTTTGAACGGTATGTACCTGAGGTCTTCTAAAGGTGGTGTTATCTAGGAAGGCATGTTATGTACTTTTACAAAGAAATTTTAAGTTATAATGAAGCTCTTGTCAATGCAAAGAATATTGACACTTATTCTAGAAAAGGGACTTTAGCACCACTGTAAAAGTAATTAGTCATGAGCTGGGGGAACAACTACACTAGTATGTTTTACACAACATCAAAGTAGTGGGTATTTATATCACTGAAAAACCAATTTTATGAAGACAACATATCATTGATCCAGTCCTATGTGACATGCTAGAGAGCATAATATGCCATTTATTAGGTGGTTTGAAGATAAAGTATCTATCAACTATTTGAAATGCCAAATAATGTTGTTGAAAATATCAAATGGCTACTCTTAAAACAAAAACTGAATGTTATATCTTACAAAGGGTTCGACATAAACAGATTCTCATACTACACAAAATGTCAACATAATAAGAGTGTCATGCAAAACATTGGGATCACCCTTCAAGCGTCTTCATTGTATTTCTATAGTGTGAAGGAGAAGAGTCCATCTGAAGTTAAAATGTCTTATTAGTTAATGAAGACATGAGAATTTCACTACATCAATGTTAGAGTTCCTGTATATAGGTGTAATTTGGTTGATAACAACAAAGGAGTTGTAGTGGTTGAATTGGGTTTTGATGTAGCCCTATTTTAGGTCTCTATCTTGTGCCTTTTTGTACTTTTATCACATCTAAACAAAGTAGGTTGCAAGTTAATTTCCCCAATATGTGTTATACTGTCAAATGCACTTATGGATGTTCTTTGCATTATTTTTAGGTGCTTCAACCATATTTTGGATGGATGAGAGAGAAGGAAGGAGTCCTAGGGTTCCTCCACTCATGGAGGGGTCCAAAGAAGGCCCCAAGAGCTCCCTCAACCTACCCCAATGGCCAAGATTTGACATCAAGAAAAGAAGTCCTTTGATAATGAAGTTTGAAGCTATTTTAGCACTTGAAGACCCCATCATGGTCGTGGTGCCAAGGAACGGCCGTGCTGGTAATTGCATAAAGTTATAGGTTGAATTGACAAATCTTGAAGTTTCAGCAACTCAGCCACCATGACCGTGCTAACCAACACGGCCGTGCCACGAAACCCCCAAAACGGTCGTGCTACCAACCTTCATTCACCCATCCAACCTGTGATTGCACACTTCACCAGAACGGCCATTCTCCTCCTCCACCACGACCGTTCTCACCAGCACGACCGTTCCTTGGCACCACGACCGTGATGGGGTCTTCAAGTGCTAAAATAGCTTCAAACTTCATTATCAAAGGACTTCTTTGCTTGATGTCGAATCTTGTCCATTGGGGTAGGTTGAGGGAGCTCTTGGGGCCTTCTTTGGACCCCTCTATGAGTAGAGGAACCCTAGGACTCCTTCCTTCTCTCTCATCCATCCAAAATATGGTTGACGGTTGTGCTGCCACCTAAAACCTAACCCTTTTTACATTGATTTTCCCACACCTAGTGCTTCCACCACCACCTATATATACATGGGTGATGGCCATAGAACTAGGTTAGCTCCTCCTACTACTGCTCCTAACCTCCATTACTCCTCCTTGAGCATTTAGTGCATTTCCTTTGCATTTATGCTCTCCACCCAACATCTCCTTCTCCATTTCACCTTGGAAACATATTTTTCTAGGTTTTCATCCATAATCCCCCATATCTTCATACTCACCTACACACTTGGAGGAGTGAGAACGCCCCTAATAGCGAGGGGGTGAAGAAGAAGGCTACTTCCCTGAGCTCCATGGAGTTTCTTCCCCTTCTTCCCCTTTCTTTTTCCATTTCTTTGACTATGTGTAACTAAGCCCGTAGTGGTGGGCTGTTTGGGGATAAAATGTGACTTTGATACCATGTTGGGGAAAATTTGGCTTGTAATGAACTCATTTTTATCTATGATGATTGCTCCATGCTTGTGTCTGTTATCCCATTGCCATGCTTGTGATTTATACTTTTTTCTATTAATTCCTTGTTTGGTGGTGTTTGATGATACCATGTACGAGGGGAATTGGGTTGCATGTGACAATCTTAGGTGTGACTCCGAGGTTCCAATAGGGGATCCCTAGCTAGTCCCCTTTGTTCCTACATGCCTATCTCCTCTCCTACTACTTGGTATGAGACCTAAGTTACTAGTATAAGTGGGATTGATGTGATTTCCTAGGGTCTTCTAAAGGATAGAATGGCTAGTGGCATAAGGTCAAATATCCTCATCTCTTCTCCTTTCTCTACCCTCAAACCTCAATTTCTCAATACCACTTATCCCAGAAACCTCGATTTGGCTAATCCTATTAGAATTGCACCTAACCCTAGTCTTCTACTAGTAGTATAGGGTACATTCTAATAGCATTAGTATTATTGTTTGGTTTGGTAATCTAGATGAAAAATGAGAACCATGCTTGTCTAATAACGTCCCTCAACTAATATCAAAGTTACATCCCCAACGACCCACCTACCTTAATCATCTTGTTAAAACCCAACTTGCTTTCCTTGCTTGTTCACACTAGTCTAGTTTAGTTGCTTTTGCTCAACCTAGTTAATTGCTTAGTTCTGCTCTTTAGTGTTAACTTAGGCTCTTGCTCTTTCCAGTGGTTAACTTAGCTTCTAAATTGCTTCTCGCTTGTCTAGTATAGTGTAGCTTACTCTTGCCCTTGCTTAGCTAGTTTGTTAATGTAGTTTGCTAATTTTTCTCATTCAAGATAACTTAGGTTTAATTCTGCCTTTCTTGCTTGTTCATTTAGAGTAATCAACAAAAAAACCCTTTTAAAACCCTCAAACCTTGATCCCCACACTAGGAACATAGCAAACACTAGACTAACTCTAGTGCCCCTCTATCCCTGAGGACTGACCCCTTTTCTTGCCAATCACCTATACTACAACAATACCCCATGCGCTTGCCTGTGACCTATTTAGTTTTGTGATTGACTTGGTTAGGGTCAATACAAATTTCGAAAGTTTTCCCATGCGTGTGTTCGAGTCTCGTGGAGTGCATCTAGACACCCTTAGTTGGCTAGTGTGTACACCTCTGGCTCAAACACACCAAGCTTTCTGACACCATTTTCGGGTATAGAGGCGCTCGGCCTAGATACATAGTGTAGCTTAGCCTTTCCTTTTTGCCCTCACCATTGTATTTTTTTATTCTTTGTGTTACTTTTGCATCTTGGTTTGCTAACTTGGTTTCTTGTTTCTTATTTCTTATTTGTGTATTGTGCATGTGACAGTTGTGCAGGCGCCACACACGTTCTATTTGTATCGAATTGGTGTTGTATGACCCCGAGATAGGTAGAAGGAGATACCAAAGTCACCACAACCAACACTGAGAAGCCGAGATGGCAGACAACAACCCACATGTGGATGCTCAACCACCTCCACCGCAACACCGCCCGCTTCACGAATACTTCACCTTGGGGAACTACAATCCCCCCATCTCCACCCTAGTTGACCAAATGTTGGGTCAACAGTTCTCCATTCCACCCGCACTCCTTCGACTCCTCCCTACTTAGTATAGGATGGAGAATGAGAATCCCTATCATCACATTGATGCTTTCCTTGAGACATGCTCCACTTTCCGCACCCCCGCCGCCACTAACGACTCCAATAATAGAACCCTCTTTTCTTTCTCCCTAAAAGAGAAAGCTAAAGAGTGGTATGTGTCAAAGCCAGATCTGGTAACATGGAATGAAGTAAAGAATGAATTCCTTAAGCAGTTCTTCCCAATTGCCAAGTTGTCCTACATGAGAAGATGCATCACTTCGTTCACCCAAAAAGAGAATGAACCCTTCCACAAGGCATATTAGAGGTTCCAAAAACTACTCTGTGACCGCCCTCACCATGAAGTGCCATTTTGTCAACTCGTTCAAGCCTTGTACGCCGGGCTGGAATAACATAGCCAAAACAATGTTGACTCCTCCTGTGGAGGTACTTTCATGGAAAAGCCACCCGAGGAATTGTGGCCCTTGTTCGAACATTTTCCTAAAAACTCACGCCATCGCATTTTCACAAAAGGGGAGCATTGCGGCTGAAGCTATATCCCTCCACCTTCTTCTGTGGCTCCTACCCGCAATGCTACTGACCCCGATATGATGAAAATGATGGTGGATATGATGAAGATGATGAAGAATCAAGCCGGTGGCTCTCCTAGCCAACCCACCATGGCAGTCGATTCTATGGATGAAGAAGTGAATGATTTGCACTCCTTTGGAGGCCAAAACAATCAAGGCCCCATGTCCAACACCTACACTTCCGAGTGGAGGAACCATCCAAAATTTTCTTGGAAACAACAGAATGAGGATGGACAAGGACAAGGACAACAGAGGCCACACTATAGTTCAAAGTTTGAAGAGGAAGTTCTTGGAAGGTTAAGAAGTTTGGATGATGAGAAGAAGGATGTTACATCACATGGACAGTCCATCAACTACCTCGAGCAAAGACTAGATCAGATCTCTCTCTCTCTCTCTCGCTAGGAGAGAATAAGGAGGACTTCCATCTCAACTGATTCCCAACACAAATAATGATGATACTTTCCTAGGGAACACTCTGAGTTCATATGCTTCGCCGTCATACCAAGCACCGCCGAACCCCTATGGTCCACCACCTCCTCAGGCACCTCTTAACTACCAATATGCTCCACCTCCACCTCATTCATACCAGCAGCCACCCCCGCAATACCACCCCCCATCCCCAACAACAACAACAACCACAACTGCAATTCATCCTCCAAAACCCAAATTCACCTCACCAAAGGGCACCACTACCCCAACAGCCACAACCACCTCCACAAGCCTCTTCTTCCACTACACATGAGCATGTGAAGGTAGTGACTGTTCTGAGGAATGGCCAGACATTAGAGCACCCCCATCATACCATTGTTGTTGATAGAGGTGATACTGAGACTGGACATGTTGTTACTGAGATACAATCTGAGGATACTGTGATGAGAGCCAGGGTTGATATTGTGATACCATGTGATGACACTGTAATTCCTGTGATATCTATTGATGATATTGTTGATTTGCACCATATGGGCCCCCAACTTCCCCCGTTTCCTGAGGCTCTTAAGGAGCCTTCTGCTAAGAGGAGAAGAAAGAAACACACTGAAGACATCCTCAAAACTTTCAAATAGGTGAAAATAAACATTCCTTTGCTTGATGCAATCAATAAAATCCCTTTGTATGCTAAGTTCTTGAAAGTTCTATGCACCTTCAAGAGAAAGACTATGGGAAGAACCCCAAAGAAATTCAAGCTCACCAAGCAAGTGAGCTCGATCTTGCAGCACTCCATGCCAAGGAAAAGAAAAGATCCTGGTGCTCCTATCATCTCATGCTACATTGGGGCATATTGTATAGACCAAGCTCTCCTAGACTTGGGCTCTAACGTTAACCTAATGCTGTATGATGTGTTTGTAGAGCTACAAATGGGGCAGTTGAGTCCGGCTCATTGTATATTACAGTTGGATGATAGATCAGTAAAGACGCCTAGAGGGTGTGTAGATTACGTGCTTGTGAGACTTGATGATGAGACGTCTCCCTTCTTCCCTGCCGATTTCATTGTTTTACACATGAAAAAAGATGCAAGGATGGTCCCTATCTTCTTGGGGAGGCCTTTCTTAGCCATAGTAGATGCGGTTATTCATGTGAGGACTGGTACGATGTATGTGACATTCATGCACATGAAGATCTGGTTGAACATCTTTAAATTGTCAGCTACGACCGAGGTGATAGGGGCCACTGAAGAAGATTGCTATCTCATTGAGTGCCTAGATAAAATTGTGAAGGAATGCCTACATACGTCGATTCAAACTACCACTCAAGGTAGAGGTCTAGAGACGATTGTTGAGTTCTCCGATGAGCATGATGAAGAGAATGAGCTAACCGTGGTGGCTGCAAGTGAAGATCTCCCTTCTATCTATGAACTATTAAATAACCCCCTTCAAGAACCTCCCACTCTTGAATTAAAATCACTTCCAGAAGGATTGAAGTATGATTTTCTAGGGGTAAATGACACCCTCCCGGTGATCATTTCTTCCATTCTTTCACTAGAACAAGAGGAGGCATTGACGAAAGTCTTAAAGAAGAACATCCAAGCCATTGGGTGGTCTATAGCTGACTTGAGGGGTATTTATCCCTCCATCTGTGTACACATGATCTATCTAGAAGATGATGCAAGGCTGACCCGCCAAATGCAAAGGCGGTTCAACCCAAAACTGAAAGAGGTTGTGACCCAAGTAGTTGTGAAATTGCTTGATGCTGGGATAATCTACCCCATTTTTGATAGTACATGGGTGTGCCCCATCCAAGTTGTACCCAAGAAAGGTGGGATAACTGTTGCGGAGAATGTAGATGGTGAGCTTATGTTGGTAAGAGAACAATCCAACTGGAGAATGTGTCTTGACTATCGGAAGCTCAATGAAAAGACCAAGAAGGATCACTATACTCTCCCGTTTCTTGACCAGATCCTGGAGAGGTTAGCGGGGCAAAGCTTCTATTGTTTCCTTGATGGGTATTCGGGATATTTCCAAATTGCATGCATCCTACAGATCAAGAGAAAACAACATTCACTTTCCCGAGTGGCACATTTACTTGAGAATGCCATTTGGGTTGTGTAATGGCCCTTCTACATTTCAGAGATGTGAGACCTTGATTTTTGCGAATATGCTTGATTCATCTTTGGAAGTGTTCATGGATGATTTCTCAATTTTTGGTAAGACATTTGATGAGTGCTTGCTATATTTGGCTACTATTCTTGAGAGATGTGTGAAGGTTCACCTAGTTCTATCTTGGGAAAAGAGTCACTTTATGGTACCCGAGGGCATAGTTTTGGGTCATCAGGTTTCAAAGGATGGAATTGAAGTTGACAAGGCCAAAGTGGGCCTCATTTCTACTCTCACCATTCCTTTCACCGTAAGGCATGTTCGGTCTTTCTTGGCACATATCGATTTCTACCACCGCTTATCAAGGATTTTAGTAAAATCTCAAGACCTCCATGTCACTTGCTTGAAAAGGATGTTGAATTTCACTTTGATGACAATTGTATTGAAGTTTTCAATCACTTGAAGGAAAGACTTGTTTTTGCTACTATCATGCATCCCCTGGATTTGGGCTTAGATGATGGATGTATTGATTGGAGACAAAAGTGGAGTAGTCTAGTTACCTCTACTTAGATCCTCTTTTTGTAAAAAGCATGTACACCCATATTGGGAGAATTTTTTTGTACACTTTATTTAAATTGAATATAGTCAAAATTTTATCTTCCACTGCTATCCAAATTGGATTTCATTCACCATTGTTTTTAGTAGACAGGTTGATTGATTTCAATTCTTTACAACATGATATCAGAGCCAATGGTAGTCGGATCTTTGACTATTTCAGTTTGTCTCCCTAGTTAGAACCCTAGATTTGTATAGTTTCTCTTAAGTTCCATGTTTGCCCTAGATTTGATCTACGTTGAAAGGTTGACTTAGAACCCTATAGTTTCACCTTAGAGTCATGATGAATAAAACCCTAAAATACTTATAATTAGAATATGCATAATTTGATGTTGTTTAGGTTTTGCCTTAGGAAACTATAAGGTCATGAAGTTGAAGCAAAGGTGTCTAGAAAGGATCAAGGTTTCGGGGGCTGGCAATATTTTCCTCCGTACCACTAGCATGGTTTACGAGGACTCCCCTGCCCATACGATACCGGCCTGGCCTGAGCTGATACGAATTGTCCAAAATAGTTTGCTTTTAGGCAATAGTAACATTAGAGTTCTATCTTTGGGTATCCGAATAGTTTTACTAAAGTTTCACATGTATGTTCGTTTCTCCTAAAACCCTAATATGATAACCTTTGACTTGTTTGAGGATATATACCCTATATAGTTCCTTATGTTCCTTAGGAATATATGTTTGGATAGTCTATCCTTAAGAACCTAGACTTTGGAGTTGAGGTTTATAAGGCTAACAAAGTACGCTGTGGAAGTGTGTTGTATCCTATACATAGTTTTGTAGGATTATCCTTTAACCCTAATGTAGTTTGTCTTGATGGGTCGAACCCTTTAAGGGGTGGAATACAGTTAGTTGATGATGTTTGAGTGGTTAGATTTTGTGGACGAAATCCTCATTAGGGGGATGGAACCCTATAACATCTTCAAGTTCATCTAATCAATATTTAGAAAACCCTAACTCCATGGATAGGAGGTTAGTAAGCATGGATCTTCAGTTTTGACCAAACAAGTTAATAGTTGTAACCCTAACATGCTTGTTTATATATTAATGAACACATAATGATGATCTAAGGAATAATGCATGTACTGGAACCCTAATGTAAATCTAATGCACATAATATGAATATATATACTAATTGTCGATAAGTAAGATGTTAATAATGTCATGAACCAATAAACCCTAATGATATGATGAGAAAGATAATAGTAACCTAATATTTAACTTAATGCATGCTAAAGATGAATAAGTGAAATAAAATGGTCATGTTGACCTAAACCCTAAGTTGTAATAATCTAACCCTAATATATACATCCTTAATGCCTTTCATGATACATTAATGATATTAAGTGCTATAATAAGTTAACCTACATTGATACACATAAATGATGTATATATAATCATCTAATCAAATATTAATCAAGTCATCAATATAAAATGCAAGCTACCTTGTTATCTAATACACATGTGATTAGTCACTTAATGTGAAATAATTCATTAATATGTAATGTGTCTCACCTTGATCATTTAAAATACATGTAAAGGCTTCAATGAGAATATGAAGTAATTGGATTCACATAAGTGCGAAAAATCAATAATATAAAGGAATAAATATGATTAATGATTAATGATGACAATAACGTGAGAAATAAAGATAATGTGGTAATGTGACAATGTTTAATATGCATACAAGTAATCAATGTGACATGATTTGTATTAATTGTAGACTTAATAACAAATTAAATAGAATGTCCTATCACATGCATAATAATTTGTTATAACTTAATAAAGTGATAATACGATGATAAGGAGGTATGAATCTGAATTATTAAGGACAATGATCAAATATAATAATGAATGTTGAGATAATTGAGTAACCTCTACTTGTGCATAATGATGAAAAATAACCCCTTTTGGCAATAAAGTGTATATGGCATGATGTAATTAATATAAAGATGATAATGCGATATCATAATGGATGTATTCCTAATGAGCCAAAAATATAAATAATGTTAAATATCATCTAAATAGTGGAACCATAGGTTATTATTGAGAACCCAACCTATGATGAGATGTATGTGAAGTTTATGAACCCTTAGGTGTAGTTGAAGTATAAGTTTTCGTGCAAGTATGGTTGGAGGAACAACCTGAAGTTTTGGTGATGTAAGGTTGCACACTCACCCTTCCCTAATTGGTAGTGATTTCGGGGATGAAATCCTCTTTAAGGGGTGGAGTGTTGTAACATACAGAAATCTGGGCATTTTTCCTTTTAGTCCTCTTTTTCATCTTTTCCTCTCATTTCGATCCTCTTTGGTTGTTCTATTTTTTTTTGGAGAATATAATGGTCTAGTGACCATTTGTTTACCTTTTCTCTCAATATTTGGGTTTATGCACAAATACCTCAGTAAAAGTTTAGAAGTGGGCTTAATATGTAAAATATCCACTGAAGTGATAAAAATAATAAAAAAATTCATCCTAGAACTTTCTAATGCTTTTTAGAATATGAAAAAGAAAGAAAATCCCAAAATATAAATAAAGGAGATGATAAATGCAATAGTTGGGGATAATATGGAATATTTTGGATAAAAGAAGATAATGAGGAATATATTGTTCCAAAAATCCTAAATAGAAACCCAAGAAGATAATTTGGATAATATATATATATATATATATATATATATATATATATCAATTTCGTTTTCTTGACTTAAAAGTTGCTTAAGGGCCAAGTATCATTTAAAGTGGAACATAAATGTAAATATTAATGTCATTATCAAAAGAACATAGGAAATATGCCAATAAAGTGAAATAAAATACTTAGTGCTCTCAAAATAGAAAAATAACTCCATATTCGTATTCTAAACATAAAAATAAGCCTTTGGGAAAATTTGCAAATAATTTGGATAAAGTTTGAATAATGAATAAAATAGGAGAGAGAAATGGTGTAGAATCTTCTATTTATTTAATAAATAAACAAATAATCTCAACTTGTAAACATAATTGCAAAATCATGTTCTAATTCATTAGTTTGAGACTTATGGCTGAAGTAACACAAATTTTAGAAAGTGTTATCACCTCTTTTGATGAAGGAAAGAGAAAATGACATTTTAATTATTTAACATATCAAACTTTCTCAAAAGGCAAAACTAACTCCATATTTGGATTCTACGCGTAAAAATAAGTCAGGATATAAAATTTGGTAATTTGTGGATGTCGTTTGGCCTCCAAATGAGGAGAGAGAAAAACATTTAGAATTTAAGTGACACTCTGGTCGAATTTTAATGCAACAAGGAAATATTTCCTTATCCCATCCGCGAGATCGGACGGCCCAGGATCCTTAGTGGACCTAGGTTCACTGATCGGATGACCCATAGTCATCTTCTTCCTCTAAACATAAAAGGCAACATGTTCATTGCTTCTCTGATTTTCAAATCAAAATATCCGGAGATATACTCGATGGTTTTTGCTAATTTTTGATTCATTAAATTTTTCATTAGATTTTGCTCTGATTTATCCCAAAGTTTTTGGGATTTGACGAATATTTAAAAAATGCCCAACATGGGCACCACCACCCTCTACCTCCACCTAGTCCAACCCTAACTCGGGGTCCCTTGCCTATATATATCTATGCCCCTAGGACCGCCATCACCTTAGCATCTCGCCCGTGCCTTCAATTTCGAGTTTCGTGGATGTCTTGACCACCACCTAGATGCCACATGCTCCTTCTCTTGCAGCGCCTCTCGTGCTCTGCTCTTTTGGCCTCCTTTCAAATTCCACTACAAGAAACTGGGGTATTAACGTCAAAGATTACGACAACTTTATTATGCTGTCGTAATTGCTATACTAACAACGACAAGTAATTTTTATGGCCTCTATCAGTACATATTTTAGCGACAAAAATATTTGTCCGACGTAAAATGTACAAATTTTCCACCGTTAAAACTCATCATAAGATTCCATATCCATAAATCCAACCAATTCATATGAATTATATTTATTTATACTTAAACATACTTTATTATATCATTATTAAAATTGGACGGTAACAAATGATAATAGCATCATTATGTCGATTAAGTTGAATTAAGTACTCATAGATGCAATTAGTACTTTTATCATGTGTTACTAGTTAATTAGGATGATTTTTTGCTTTGAGGGTGTAGAGGACCTCGTGCTTGAAACGTTGCAAAAAGAATCGCTTGATTTGGACATTCGAGTCAATAGTTATGACACTTTTATGTTTCTTTGGGCTTGGTTGCAATTTTTCTAATAATTGAGTATTATTTCTATAGGGGGTCGGTCACCCCCTTTTACCTAATCTCCTTCTTCACTCGATTGCTACCTCGGTGTGGCGCCCAACACTGCTTCTCAACCGCATCACCCGACCAACAGCCTAGGGGGAGGAATCGACGGTCGTTTCTTGTGCTTCCACCTCGGATACCTGCGCCCACTCTTCCTTCCTCCTTCCTCCTTCCTCCTTCCTCCTTTCACCTTTCCCTCGCCCTAGCGGCACCCTAGCGTCGAACCATCAGCTTGGGCGGCCAACCAACAGGTGCGTCGATGCCCCAGCCAGTAGCTCGCGGCCAAGCAGTTAGCAGTAAGAGCTCCCGCTACACGACGACGTCTCTACCCCCTTCCTTTTTCTCCTTTTCTTCTTGTTCCATCCGGTGCCCAGCTAGTAGAGGGGCGGCACCCTAATTGCAGCAGCAAGCTATGCACGTCAGTATCTAGGCCTCCGTGTGGGCCGTCCAGTAGCAGGGGGAAAGGTAGCTCCGAGCTCGGCCAAGAGGGTTGGAGCAAGAACCGCAGCCGTAGCTGCATTCCACACCAAGAACAAGATTCTCCTCCAACCTGTTTGTGTGTGAACGTAGCAGGTTCAATTCCAAGCAATACCAAGGTAGAAGAAGACCAACTAACGCCTGGAAACAAGCTCTGGACACATTTCCAGACGAATTCGGATATCCGGAACCGCTGTGAGTAGAATTTCACTCACTATGCAAGATTTAACTCGGTAAATCGGAAATTTTTTATTAATTGCGTGTTTTTCACTGACAACAACAGTTATCAGGCATTGGGTAGTATTTGGCGTCGCCCGATTTTTCATTTCATAAGTCGCTTCTTTACACTTTTATATGATCTTGCTTAGCATCTGATCAGTGTTGTTTGAACTAGTGGAATTGTAAAGTTAATCAGAACCTAAATTTCTCAGTTTGAATGTTGAAATCAGTAGTACACGACCAATAATGGTAGAGTTTGGGTATAAACCCAGGCAGTACAGAATTTAGAAATTTATCAGATGCACAATTTCAAAGAAATGATGATGACATGGAAAGCTAGATGAAAATCCTAGTTGCATGCTTTCTACTATGTTTAATGTCAGTGATTTAATATTTACATGAGTTGGCACGATTCTCAGAAATATCATTAGAATTCCTCAGTTGTTATTGATAATTCGTGTCATGATAAGTAATTAACTCTTAATTGAGTTATGTGATGCACAACTCAGGATTTGGGTTGATGTGCACGCTTATTGAAGAATTACAGATAATTTGTAGATGTTACTGATGATTACTTATATGTCAAGTAATTAACTCTAATCAGTGTATTAATGAGCCCAATTGCATGATTCTAGTGTATATATGTCAAGTTGACATGTATTCTATTTATTTAATAATTTTAGTCTGCCTATATGTATAATATGATGATTACACAGAATATTACATTGTTTTGAATGTACTGCTCTGCCAAGTTTATATGTGTGAAATGTTTAAATGAGAATACTTGTTTAGTAAACGATATATGTTTGAATGAGAATACTCGTCTACTTCCTATACTCTACTTCTATTTCAATTTGTCAATTTCTTTTACACCCATCTCCTTCTCGTCTTCTTCTGCTTCTAGGAATACCTCTCGTCATGTTTACCTATTCGTTTTCTTCGCTGTACTGTTGTTCTTCTCAATTAGTTCGTAAATCATTGATCTCTTTTCCTATTCACTTGAGATGATCTTAGTCTTCACCTGCTCTCTACTGTTAACGTCTTCTTTTACCTGTAAACCACACTTCTTCCTCTACCCATCTTCTTTCTCTACTATATGTACCTCTCTTGGCGTTGATATGTTCCTCCTTAATTAGTTATTTTTTCTCTTATTTTTCCATGTCAACCC
This sequence comes from Alisma plantago-aquatica, assembly GCA_963693085.1. NCBI lineage: Eukaryota > Viridiplantae > Streptophyta > Magnoliopsida > Alismatales > Alismataceae > Alisma > Alisma plantago-aquatica. The sequence continues at coordinate 1,484,687,783 of OY856412.1, read as the reverse complement.
TAGGTCGCACATCTATTCCTGATGTAGGTTGGCTTCACGTTGAATTTGGTGCTGCAATAAGCATTTGAATAAATTGATGTTCTTGATCTTTTACTGATTTCGATTATGCGCTTGGATGCAATTTATTTTCTACTCCTACAGGTAATACACTAATCACATTGCAACATTTGATTTCCAACTGATACTCTCACAAGCATATATATTCTAGAACTTGTAAATCTAATTGCTATGTTTGATTTCAAGTGGATAATTATATTATTGTGAGTACTTGTGCTATAATTTATGTGTCATTTGTATATTTTCCATGATTATATATATATATATGTATATGTATATATAAAAAATCTATGACTTCATTTCCGCTTCAATAAGGTAAACCTGGTTGTATTCTATTGCTCATCCATCCTTTTATTCTTATTCCTTCTTCGTAATCCTTTGCTAGATGCAGTTTTCTCTAACAAGCTAGAGCAATAACAAGCGGCCGTGCGATTAAGATTATTCCCAAGCATTTTTTTCTAGTCAAGCGTTCAGATAAGATTAGATTTTGTGGCATTTATCATTTTACAGTATGCATATTTCTGACATCTGCTTCTTCCTTTGTCATGTGCATAGAATTGACTCTATTGACAACTTATCATCTAGAAGTCCTACTCCAACCGGACCAGCCTATCAGTTATTAGTAGATGCATATAGTTAATTTGTCATCTTCTCCTTTGGATTTATGAGTTCCAACAACGTTCCATCCTATTGCATCTTATAAGGTAAGTTTCTCTTATTTCTAAGTATGCTGGTATATACCTTGTTGTCCTGTTATCACTTTGTTGCGTGTGCCCTCCTCATTACATATTTCTAGTATATACCTCATTGTAACTATCATTTAATATGATTATGCATTTTGAAAATTTTAAGTACAATCTTTCTTAGTTATATGTTGCAAATGATATGTTCTTTGACCTTATTAACAAAATATTTATCTACATACATACATGGAAAAACATTGTTATTTAATATTTTACCCATTTGAGACCGACATATATGCTTGCCCAATATGGACAAAGATCTTCAAACACTATTTAGACCTAGCTTACCATGGCCGTGTTTGCTTAACAATATGGGTTTAGGGTCGGTACTACCAAAAAATAGTATGATCCAACTCATGCTTATCCCTACGAAAGTTAAACTAGTATTAATATCTAATGATGTGACACCTATTTTTCCTATAAACATCAAGAAAATTTCCCTTATCTCAACCTTCTCTAAGGCTTTTCTTATTTTTTTCTTTTATGACTATCATGTTGGTAGCTCATCTTTAGATAATATCAATTCACTTTGTAACTATTTTCTCACTTAAAACCATCACAAACCTTAATGTGCTTATTTAGTTAGGTGGATTTTGTAATGTTTGGTTTGCAAAACTATATCAATATAAATTTATATTGCTTACTATTCTTAATGTATTTTCTATTTAGCCAATCCAAGCATTAATATTAGCATATATACGTATAACATATGTATAATGTTTATTGTATTATTGCTTGTGTTTATAAATACTTGTGACTACTTTTTGTTTTATATGCTTAATTTTTTTGGAGATATGACGATGTTGTTAAACATTTATTCCAACCAAACTACAAAATTGGTTTCATGGTATCAAGTTTACATGAGTGTATATGGATATATCTACATTGTATCTATAAAGAGACTAACCGATGCTTTAGTTAAGTAAATTACCATTTCCAATGTCTTTTGAGACCACAACTACGATCATATAGACCTTAAATAAGCATATGACATATTTACATTGCACACTACCCTGTCACATAGACATCGACATCACATGTGCTATTTCTCCCCTTACAACTTCCTCTATCCCACCACACATAGTTGGCATGATTTGTAGGCCCCTGAATCAATGCCTACTTGAAGGGTAGTCTTGTAGCCCGTGCTCTGTCCTAGAGGTGGGATTGGTTTATAGACCAACAACCTTTGATTATCTATCTCACAGACCAACAACCCTTGGGAGAAGCAAGCTTGAAGTTGACCCTTTCACTGGAAGTTGAGAACTTACACATTTATACAATCAAAATCAGTTGATATCTTATCCATACAAAGATAATGGTAATAGAGTCCAACCTTGTTTTTATTTTGTGTTTCAATCTAACGTGTTTCTTGGTTTTGTCAGTTTTCTTCTTCCAAAGAAGAGTATTACTTTCTCTACAAATCAAATTATGATAAATCTTATACAGAGATGCTTCCTCTATCATGCTTGTATGAGCATCTTGGCAATCCATAATGTATTTTTCACTCGAAAGACTTCCTTATTGATAGCATATGTCATTTCAAAGGTGGTGATCACTTATGAAAGAAATTCATTACCTTCTAATGCATCTAAATATTTATATGCATTTCGTAAATAATGTTTCTAATGCATCTGAATTTTGTTGTAGGTTTCATTTCTCATTAAGTGATGATTACTAATGTGTTGCATATTCAGTTCTGGGACTAAGCTAGACAAGGTTTTCTTCTTCTATTTACTCTTCACTATTACAAGAAGTTCCTTTTCATTAGTAAAAAATAAACCAAGCACAAGTTTGGGATGAGTCTTCTATCAATGTCATGATTCATCAAATTATCATTTCACCTATCAACGAATTAAATTATTATAAATCTGATAGATATGGAGATGCTTCCCCTTTTTGATGGCCTTTTATTACAAACAAGTAAGTTTTCAATCATGAACTAACTTATTATATTTCTTTGATATATATATATATATATATATATTCATTTTTAGTATATATTCATACATTTCTTTGCATTTTCATGTTTCTTTCTTGATTTTACCTGGAAAATATTAAGTGAAGTCTTGTAGTGAAAAACTTCTTGAAAAATCCTATCTATCCCCTAAACTTCTAAATGCATGATGTTTTGTTTTTCGACGCACAATGCATATGTTGCTTTGGTTTTCGAGTGAGCATATGGAAAATATGCCCCGTATCACATGCGGAAAATGTGTCCGTTGCACATTCAGAGTTATGTGTCCGTTGCACATTCAGCTTTATGTGTCTGACGCACATCCTGAGATATGTGCATTTCATGTATAGTGTTTCTAATTCATTGAACTTTCTTTTGCAGGTTCTCTTTTATTGTTAAATGATGAATATTGATATTCACATGATATGTGGCATGTACTTGTGGGACTGGACTATATATGGTTTTCTTCTTCTATACGTTCTTCACTTCTATGGTCACCTCATTTCTTTGGTGCAAAAAAAATCAAACAAAGTATGTGCCCTTCATTTATACATATTAAATATGAGAATGTAAGTATTTTTCATCTATTCATAATAGATATATAAAATAGATTTGACAATTCATAGTAAACATACAAATTATATCTTACAATTGATATTGAGTACTCATACATGCAAATAATCTATGCTGAACCACATGGTTGTACCTATGACTTGTATACACTGTATTAGAAGTCATCTCTTTAGATGTCCAGAACAAATCTCACTTTTATAACTGTTGGTATGTGAACCCCCGCCCACTTATGGTCCTACTCACACTGAACAACTTACGGTCCTTCTCACACACCTCCAATCCATCTCGCTCCCATCAACACATAATAACTCTGGCTAGACCTGTTAACTTAGCAATGACCATCTACAAGGGTAACATCTTTCTCTTTGGATAACGAACTGACATCCCCGAGCATCAGCTTCTCAAAGAACTGATCACCTCTGAGAAGTGTATAAATGTGAATGCCGTGTTCGTGCCCTATATTCTTTAAACTAGTCAGCAACCCGTGCGATGAACATGATTGATTGTAGTAGGTTCTATAATATGCACAGATAACTTGAAGTATTATATTAGGTGTCACGGAAATACATACATTTCACATTATAAAGTTGGGTAAAAGACATTTCTTTGTGGTTTTACAATCTGAATTGAAACAACATCAGTTTTCAGAAACTTTTCATACAAAAAAAATAAAAAAGATAAGGAAATCGTTGCTCATAAGGAATTGTTCCAAGTGAATAAGAAGATGAAAGAGTTATCAAGTTTATTATGCTTTTTTCAGGTTTGTTTCCACCATATTTTCAGATTTTTCCAGCATATTTGTCCAAAAAAATTGGATTATATTGTTCTCTCTTTTTTTCAAAATTTTCTTAGTCCAAAGCCAAGCAGTACTCTTTGATCTATGCTCGGGATGTATTAAAGGGTCTTACACTAGCGGAATGATGATCAGTTACAGCCAGATTTCCTAGGGATATGGGAAACTATTGAGCCTTCTTTTTTAGAATATACTCATGGATAAAATGCATCCTTGGGTTTGAAATTCATTCATGCAACGTATATTAATGTTGCTGAATGTGAGGATGCTCTAATGAAATATGCAATTATTATTGGAAGAAACTAATGAACATTCTTTGTTATAACATACTCGTGGATGAAATTTCACAAGGTTCATTCTTTCACTTTATTTTGATATCAATATTTCTTTATGTAGGTCATTCTCTTTTATTGTCCTCATCTTCATGTGTTTTGCTCTAAATTTAGGTTATTCAAATTGATGAGTTCGATTTGTACAATATTGATATCATGGGAGATATGTACATTTCCACTCTATTATGATGGTGATTGGTATTCAGATTATATGTTACACTCTATTATGGAAAGAGCTATATATTATTTTCTTCTCGATTCATTCTTCGGTTAACACTGTAAATTCTTTGATGAAAGAAAAGAATGTCACATCAATTAAAAGACTGAGTGGAGTCCTATACTGAAACACTTCTTGGAAACCCCTCCCTACCCTCTAAGCTTCTAAACGCATGTCGTTTTGTTTTTTCAACGCACAATGTATATGTTGTTTTGGTTTTCGAGTGAGCATATGGAAAATATGCCTCGTTGCACATGTAGAAAATGTGTTCGTTGCACATCCGGAGATATGTGTCCGTTGCACATGCGGAAAATGTGTCATTTTGCTCATCCGGAGAAATGTATCTATTGCACATTCGGCTTTATGTGTCCGACACACATCCGAAGATATGTGCATTCCATGAATTGTGTTTCTAATACTTCAAATCTCTTTTGTAGGTTTCATTTATGGTGATGGTGATTGGTATTCATATTATATATTACACTCTATTATGGGATTTAGCTATAAATGGTTTTCTTCTTCCACTTATTCTTCACTAGGAGTGTCTCATTGTCTTTGGATCTAGATAAACCAAATATGTGCAATCAAAAGGTAAGTACTCTTTTCTTACTCATTAAAATATACAACTGTGAGTACTCATTCTTTTTTCCTATAAGAAATGATATAAATTTAGTATTTTAACATTATAATAATCTATGTTGAATACACTTAGTTGCACATATCAATTATCTACACTATATAATTTTTTAGTCACATCTTTAGTTGTTCAGAACATAGTTGTCTAAATCATAAGATATTGGACCTTATAATTAACTAAGTGCATTGAACAATTATTTAAAAAACAACCAATGATTAAGAAAGCAGCCAGTGCGGTCGCTTTCTATACAAATTGATGTCTGCTTAGCTAATAATTCCTACGGCAGAAGTTTTAATTTCCTATGTATCTTAAGTAACACTTAAATGTATGCCTCTTGTCTTTATCCCCTCTCAATCTCCAAGGCACCTTATTTTTCATCTTCTCCATCACCACCAACATATTTCCTTACACCCTCTCATTCTTCCTCCTACCTCTTTTCTTACTTCTCTACATCTCCATCTCCCCTCCTTATCTCTTTCCTGTGCATCTTAAGTAACACTTAAATGTATGCCTCTTCTCTTTATTCCCTCTCAATTTCCAAGGCATCTTATTTTTCATCTTCTCCATCACCACCAACATATTTCCTTATACCCTCTTATTGTTCCTCCTAATGGTACATGTTCACCATTACTTACACCAGTGTTGTCATCCTTATGCCTCCTCTTTTCTTGCTTCTCTACATTTCCATCTCCCCTCCTTATCTCTTTCATGTGCATCTTAAGTAACACTTAAATGTATACCTCTTCTCTTTCTTCCCTCTCAATCTCCAAGGCATCTTATTTTTCATCTTCTCCATCACCACCAACATATTTCCTTACACCCTCTAATTGTTCCTCCTAATGGTACATATTCACCATTACTTACACCTGTGTTGTCATCCTTATGCCTCCTCTTTTCTTGCTTCTCTACATCTCCATCTCCCCTCCTTATCTCTTTCCTGTGCATCTTAAGTAACACTTAAATGTATGCCTCTTCTCTTTCTTCCCTCTCAATCTCCAAGGCATCTTATTTTTCATCCTCCATCACCACCAACATATTTTCTTATACCCTCTTATTTTTCCTCCTAATGGTACATGTTCACCATTACTTACACCATACTTATCAAGGTGTGCGCCTAGGCGGCCGCCTAAGCGGTAAGACGTCCCAAGGTTGTACCTAGCCGAGACAACTTTTTCTATAATGCCAAGCTGACTTAGTTTTTTGGGTTTGGTTGTATATTGACGTATTTTAATATTTAATGTGGCCATCCTAATGTTTAAAATCAGGATTGTTGCCTATGTTATGTACCAAATATCACTTTTAATTGGACCTAATGCTCTTTTTGGGTTTAACTGGATCTAATACTCTTTTTGTGACTGGATCTAATACTCTTAGTACAGATTTGATTTTTCTTAGTTTGCACCTTCAATTCGGATTGTATTAAGTAGCTATGGTATGAAAGATAGTGATTACATTGCTCAGTACTTGTAGTTATGTATGACAATAAATATATATTTATTTTTTGATCACTCTCTTACATTCTTTACAATAATTTTTTTGTATCCTTGACATTATTGTCAATGGTAATGCATTAGAAATGTAATCGGTTATTTTGTCGTATATATATATATATATATATATATATATATATATATATATATATATATATATATATATATATATATATATATATATATATATATATATATATATATATATATATATATATGAGGAGATCAACCATAAATATGTAGATAACTACATATATAACTATACAATGTGTGTATATGAGTGGGGGAAAACCATGACACATGTATATATACATAAACTATTATTTTTAAAGGTCACCTAAGCGATGCCTAGTCGTATTAAGTAGTTATGGTATGAAAGATAGTGATTACATTACTCAATACTTGTAGTTATGTATGACAATAACTATATATTTATTTTTTGATCACTCTCTTACATTCTTTACAATAATTGTTTTTTGTGTCCTTGACATTATTGTCAATGGTAATATATTAGAAATGTAATCGGTTATTTTGTCATACAAATATATATATATATATATATATATATATATATATATATATATATGAGGAGATTGATCATAAATATGTAGATAACTACATATATAACTATACAATGTGTGTATATGAGTGGGGGAAAACCATGACACATGTATATATACATAAACTATTATTTTTAAAGGTCACCTAAGCGATGCCTAGTCGCGGCTAGTCACAAGGCGTTCAGTTGGAACGCCATGCCGCCTTCACGCTTTGACAAGTATGACTTACACAAATAACAAAAACTAATGTCTCCAAAATTTTACTAACCTTGATTTACTACAATAATTATATAATTAAGGATCTTGATATATGTTGTGAGTTAATTCATACTTTGACTTGTGGATATATTATTATATGTTGATTGTTGGTTCGATTTCATGGAGATTTCCATCATAGACGATTGATTTAGATCAATTTGTTTGTTTATACATAAAGCTTATTGTATGCCAAAATATTCATATATAAATATACACACTTGTATAATAATAAGTTAATTGTTCCCATTTTCGTGTCATGTCCTGCATTGTTGAAAATTGTGGTGCCTCTTAGTCTGTCTCTAAATCCATGCTCGTGTACAAGTTCGTGTTTCCTAGGTTAGGATCCAAGTGTGTTGCAAATATGAAAGACAAATTTAGCAATTTGGTATTTTTTTGTCATTATAGCTATTTATGACGGAAAAAGAATGTCGTTGTTGACCTTTGTGATCAAGCCTGCTAGTCATTGTTACTAGTATCAGCGACAAGATTGGGTGGTCGCAACTAGTGTCAACGGTAGACATTTTATATAGTCGTTAAAACTATTAACGACAAACTATATAAGTCGTGATTTGTAATAGCAACGAACTGAAATTATTAATCGTTATCTTTATTAACGGCAAGACCAATAATGACAAGACGCGGCAACTTTTTTTTTCATCGTTAATAGTTTTAACGAAAAACTTATTCACATTTACAACCAACTTTTTCCGTCGTTACTGTTAACTTTTCCTGTAGTGTTCAAGGTATGGTCGAATTTGTTGTTTCCTTGGCTTTCCATCGCATATCTTTGTGTCGTGTTTGGTGTACTAGGGAAAAATCGCCCAAATTCTCACAAGAAGCAGCTTGCTACTTGCTTCGGCCGTCGGGGCGGGCTGGAGAAGATGATCCATGTTTTTTTATTTTTGTGTTATTACACCTTTTCCCTTAGCTTCTCCGTCCTCTTTCTTTGTTTCGCACGAGGGCACCCTGGCCTTTTGCCCCGTCTTTGACTCGTGTTGAACCCGGACCACTCATTTGTGGTGAGGGGTTCAGAGACGCGGGACCACCTGCTCTCTCGCCATCTCTCTCGCTAGCTGTCTCTCTCACGTTGCGCCTATGTGGCACTCTCTGATTCGTCAAAACAAAATAATTTCTATAAATTATTCCAATGGTCAAATATTAAAAATAAATAGTGTTTTGAAATTAGGAAGGTGATATCTATTCATTAAAAATGTTTTTGAGTTTTGATTTTGAGGTTTTTGGAAACGTATTTTTAGAGTCGATATAATTAACTAAAAATCACCAAAAATAATCCTAAAAGTCCATATCTTAAAAACATACAATATTATATGTTATCTTGATCAACAAACCCTAACTAAGATGATGGTGAGGTTTTTGGAGTCTAATTCGATGGTTTGCGCAAAAAGTTAGTAATATTAGGGTTTTCAAACTTTAATGAGTATATTTAATTCAAATTCATAGATCTAATGATGATTTAGGAAAGTGGGTTCTGCTTTCGTGTGAAGGGTTGGAAAGTGGTTCTAGAACACTTGAGGCTAAGGTATGTGCATCTACCCCCTTTTGTTGGGAAAATATGTATACCATTTACCTATGTTCCCTAATGAGGCTTAATCTGACCTAATTCATGATTCTTGAAACCTAATTCATTTATGCCTCAAAATTAGTTGTAGTATCATCTTGTTTGGGTTCTTATACCCCACTGCCTTATTATATGAATCCTTTAATAATCTTGCCGTAACTCTTTTTCTAGCATGTAGTTATATGTTCTATTTAATTGTAAAGTAGAGGTACTTATGTACAACCACCCACAGTGTGCATGTATATAATCTCCCTAGGGGAATGTTTATAATTCTCCCCGTAATATTATAGGTGACTGGGAATGTCTTATTCTCCCCTCACCTAAGGTTAGAGGTCTGTTTGGTGCCTCAACCCTACTTAGTTAGGTAGACATATTAATTTACATGCAAATCCTTTATTTACTTTTGTTATTGGCAAGTTTCTTTAATTAAAGCCTCATACTCTTGATGTCTCATCTTATGATGAACCCTATTATGCCTTTACATGATTTTCTTATCTTGCCATCTTAGAATATTTTAGTGACACATACTTTTATTTTCCTTCCCTTTTTACTGGGTGCTTTCCCAACCACCTAGGTGTGAAGCAAGGTGATGAATAGGACTTGAAGATCTTGGCTTTGTCTTGGACTTATATGGTGGATATTTTGGTTGGAGACAAAAGTGAAGTAGTCTAGTTCCCTCTACTTAGATCCTTATTTGTAAAAAGCATGTACATCCATATTGGGAGAATTTTTATATACACTTAATTAAAATTGAATATAGTCAAAATTTTATCTTCCGCTGCTATCCAAATTGGATTTTGTTGACCATTGTTTTTAGTAGAGAGGTTGATTGATTTCACTTCTTTACAACATGATATTAGAGCCAATGGTAGTCGGATCTTTGACTATTTCAATTTGTCTCCCTAGTTAGAACCCTAGATTTGTATAGTTTCTCTTAAGTTGCATGTTTGCCCTAGATTTGATATACGTTGAAAGGTTGACTTAGAACCCTATAGTTTCACCTTAGAGTCATGATGAATAAAACCCTAAAATACTTATAATTAAAATATGGATAATTTCATGTTGTTTAGGTTTTGCCTTAGGCAACTATTAGGGCATGAAGTTGAAGAAAAGGTGTCTAGAAAGGATCAGGGTTTCGGGGGCTGGCAATATTTTCCTCCACGCCACTAGCTTGGTTTACGGGGACTCCGGCGCCCATATGATATCGTCCTGGCCTGTGCTGATACAAATTGACCAAAATAGTTTGCTTTTAGGCAATAGTAACCTTAGAGTTCTATCTTTGGGTATCCAAATAGTTTGACTAAAATTTCACATGTATGTTGGTTTCTCCTAAAACCCTAATATGATAACCTTTGACTTGTTTGAGGATATATACCCTATATTGTTCCTTATGTTCCTTAGGACTATATGTTTGGATAGTCTATCCTTAAGAACCTAGACTTTGGAGTTGAGGTTTATAAGGCTAACATAGTGTGCAGTGGAAGTGTGTTGTATCCTATACATGGTTTTGTAGGCTTATCCTTTAACCCTAATGTAGTTTGGCTTGATGGATCGAACCCTTTAAGGGGTGGAGTACGGTTAGTTGATGATGTTTGAGTGGTTAGATTTCATGGACAAAATCCTCTTTAGGGGGATGGAACCCTATAACATCTTCAAGTTCATCTAATCAATCTTTAGAAAACCCTAACTCCATGGATAGGAGATTAGTATGCATGGATCTTCAGTTTTGACCAAACAAGTTAATAGTTGTAACCCTAACATGCTTGTTTATATATTAATGAACACATAATGATGATCTAAGGAATAACACATGTACTTGAACGCTAATGTAAATCTAATGCACATAATATGAATATCAATACTAATTGTCGATAAGTAAGATGTTAATAATGTCATGAACCATTAAACCCTAATGATATGATGAGAAAGATAGTAGTAACCTAATATTTAACTTAATGCATGATAAATATGAATAAGTGAAATAAAATGGTCATGTTGACCTAAACCCTAAGTTGTAATAATCTAACCCTAATCTATACATCCTTAATGCCTTTCATGATACATTAATGATATTAAGTGCTATAATCAGTTTGCCTACATTGATACACATAAATGATGTATAAATAATCATCTAATCACATATTAATCTAGTCATCAATATAAAATGCAAGCTACCTTGTTATCTAATACACACGTGATTAGTCACTTAATGTGAAATAATTCATTAATATGTAATGTGTCTCACCTTGATCATTTAAAATACATGTAAAGGCTTCAATGAGAATATGAAGTAATTGGATTCACATAAGAGTGCAAAATCAATAATATAAAGGAATAAATATGAATAATGATTAATGATGACAATGATGTGAAAAATAAAGATAATGTGGTAATGTGACAATGTTTAATATGCATACAAGTAATCAAAGTGACATGATTTGTATTAATTGTAGACTTAATCACAAATTAAATAAAATGTCCTGTCACATGCATAATAATTTTTTATAACTTAATAAAGTGATAATACGAGGATAAGGAGGTATAAATCCGAATTATTAAGGATAATGATCAAATAAAATAATGAATGTTGAGATAATTGAGTAACCTCTAATTGTGCATAATGATGAAATATAACCCCTTTTGGAAATAAAGTGTATATGGCATGATGTAATTAATATAACGATGATAATGCGATATCATAATGGATGTATTCCTAATGAACCAAAAATGTAAATAATGTTAGATATCATCTTAATAGTGGAACCATAGGTTATCCTTGAGAACCCAACCTATGATGAGATGTATGTGAAGTTCATGAACCCATAGGTGTAGTTGAAGTATAAGTTTTAGTGGAAGTTGTATGGTTGGAGGAACAACCTAAAGTTTTGGTGATGTAAGGTTGCACACTCACCCTTCCCTAATTGCTAGTGATTTCGGGGACGATATCCTCTTTAAGGGGTGGAGTGTTGTAACATACCAAAATCTGGGCATTTGCCTTTTAGTCCTCTTTTTCATCTTTTTCTCTCATTTCTATCCTCTTTGGCCGTTCAATTTTTTTTTGGAGAATATAATGGTATAATGAACATTTGTTCACCTTTTCTCTCAATATTTGAGTTTATGCACAAATACCTCAGTAAAAGTTTAGAAGTGGGCTTAATATGTAAAATGTACACTTAAGTGATAAAAAGAATAAAGAAATTCATCCTAGAACTTTCTAGTGTTTTTTAGAAAATGAAAAAGAAAGAAAATCCCGAAATATAAATAAAGGAGATGATAAATGCAATAGTTGGGGAGAATATGGAATATTTTGGATAAAAGAAGATAATGAGGAATATATTGTTCCAAAAATCCTAAATAGAAACCCAAGAAGATAATTTAGATAATAAATATATCAATGTCGTTTTATTGACTTAAAAGTTGCTTAAATAAAATACTTAATTCTCTCAAAATAGAAAACTAACTCCAAATTTGTATTCTAAACATAAAAGTAAGCCTTTGGGAAAATTTGCAGTTAATTTGGATAATATTTGAATAATGAATAAAATAAGAGAGAGAAAGTATGTAGAATCATCAATTTATTAAAAAAAAAATAATCTCAGCTTGTAAATATAATTACAAAATCGTGTTCTAATTCATTAGGGAGACTTATGGGTGAAATTACACAAATTTTAGATAATGTTATCACCTCTTTTGATGAAGGAAAGAGAAAATGACATTTTAATTATTCAACATATCAAAATTTCTCAAAAGAAAAAACTAACTCAATATGTGGATTCTACGCATCGAAATAAGTCAAGAAATAAAATTTGGTAATTTTTGGATGTCGTTTGTTCCTCCAAATGAGGAGAGAAAAAAGCATTTAGAATTTAAATGACACTTTGGTCGAATTTTAATGCAACAAGGAAATATTTTCTTATCCCATCCAGGAGATCGGATGGCCCAGGGTCCTTTGTGGACCCGGGTTCACTGATTTGATGACCCGCAGTTGTCTTCTTCCTCTAAACAAAAAAGGCAACATGTTAATTGCTTCTCTGATTTTTAAATCAAAATATCCAGAGATATACTCGATGGTTTTTGCTAATTTTTGTTTCGTTGGATTCTTCGTTAGATTCCACTCTGATTTATCCCAAAGTTTTTGGGATTTGGTGAATATTTGAGAAACTCCCAACAAGGGTGCCACCACCCTCTACCTTCACCTAGTCCAACCCTAACTCGGGGTCCCTTACCTATATATATCTACGCCCCTAGGACCGCCATCACCTTAGCATCTCGCCCGTGCCTTCAATTTTGAGTTTTGCGGATGTCTTGACCACCACCTAGCCATGGCATGCTCCTGCACTTGTGATGCCTATCGTTCTCTGCTCTTTTGGCCTCCTTTCAAATTCATGGTATGGTCGAATTTGTTGTTTCCTTGGCTTTCCATCGCATATCTTTGCGTCGTGTTTGGTGTACTAAGGCAAAATCACCCAAATTCTCCCAAGAAGCAGCTTGCTTCTTGCTTCGTCCGTCGGGGTGGGCTGGAGAAGATGATCCACGTTTTTTTTATTTTGTGTTATTACGCCTTTGCCCTTAGCTTCACCTTCCTCTTTCTTAGTTTTGCACGACGAAAACCTGGCCTTTTGCCCGGTCTTTGACCCGTGTTGACCCTGGCCCACTCACCTACTGTGAGGGGTTCAAAGACGCGGGACCACCCACTCTCTCTCCATCTCTCTCTCTATCTCTCTCTCTCATGTTGTGCCTACGTGGCACTCTCTGATTGGTCAAAACAAAATAATTTTTAAAAATTATTCAAATGGTCAAAAATTAAAAATAAATAGTGTTTTGAAATTAGGAAGACGAGATCTATTCATTAAAAATATTTTTGAATTTTGATTTTGATGTTTGTAGAAACATATTTTTAGAGTCGATTTAATTAACTAAAAATCACCAAAAATAATCCTAAAAGTCCATATCTTAAAAATATACAATATTATATGTTATCTTGATTAGAAAACCCTAACTAAGATGATGGTGAGGTTTTTGGAGTCTAATTTGATGGTTTGTGCAAAAAGTTTGTAATATTAGGGTTTTCAACCTTTAATGAGTATATTTAATTCTAATTCATAGATGTAATGATGATTTAGGGAAAGTGGGTTCTGATTTCGTGTGAAGGGTTGGAAAGTGGTTCTAGAACACTTGAGGCTAAGGTATGTGCATCTACCCCCTTTTGTTGGGAAAATATGTATACCATTTACCTATGTTCCCTAATGAGGCTTAATCTGGCCTAATTCATGATTCTTGAAACCTAATTCATTTATGCCTCAAAATTAGTTGTAGTATCATCTTGGTTGGGTTCTTATACCCCACTGCCTTGTTATATGAATCCTTTAATAATCTTAACATTACTCTTTTGCTAGCATGTAGTTATATGTTCTATTTAATTGTAAAGTAGAGGTACTTATGTACAACCACCCACAGAGGGCATGTATATAATCGCCCTAGGGGAATATTTATAATTCTCCCCATAATATAATAGATGATTGGGAATGTCTTATTCTCCCCTCACCTAAGGTTAGAGGTTCGGTAGGTGCCTCAACCCTACTTAGTTAGGTAGACATATTAATTTACACGCAAATCCTTTATTTACTTTTGTTATTGGCAAGTTTCCTTAATTAAAGCCTCATACTCTTGATGTCTCATCTTATGATGAACCATATCCTGCCTTTACATGCTTTTCTTATCTTACCATCTTAGAATATTTTAGTGACACATACTTTCATTTTCCTTCCCTTTTTGCTGGGTGATTTCCCAACCACCCAGGTGTGAAGCAAGGTGACGAATAGGACTTGAAGATCTTATCTTTGTCTTAGACTTAGATGATGGATATATTGCTTGGATACAAAAGTGGAGTAGTCCAGTTCCATCTACTTAGATCCTCTTTTTGTAAAAAGCATGTACACCCATATTGGGAGAATTTTTATGTACACATTATTTAAATTGAATATAGTCAAAATTTTATCTTCCACTACTACCCAAATTAGATTTTGTTTACCATTGTTTTTAGTAGAGAGGTTGATTGATTTCACTTCTTTACACCAGCTCCCCGCCAGAACGGCCATGTTGGCTAGAACGGTCATGCTGGCCCAGAATAACCACTTAAGTGGCCTGATTCAACCCAACCCAACACGACCCCAAATTCATTTTTACATCCAAGCACGGCCGTTGCGTGACTCCAGGCAGCTAGGGCGAGTTCCCAACACCCCCAAATCACCTGCTCTTGCTCCCAAACTCCAGATATGAGTTTCCTTTGGTCTCTAATCACTTTCCCTAACCTCTAGCTTCAATTTCCACCGTCCATCACCACTGATTTCTCCACTTCTGAGCAAATTCTTCCCCTATAGCTCGGAGTTGTGTTTTTCCAGTTCTAGCTCAGTTTTCACCAAAGAGCCTTACAAGAATGAAGAGCATGGGCAAGGCCATCAAGAGGGGAGTAGAGAAGACTACACACATCCTCACCGGTAGCAAAAGGTGATCCAAATGAGCGCTCAGTTCACAATAGTCCAACAGCGCCTCCTCACCGTCCAACTCAATTTCACGTTCCTTTGGACGATCGACATCAATGAACGCCTCCCGACTCCACTCTTCCTCCAGCGAGCACATCTCGGATCCAAACAACAGCAACCCCAAGGAAGAGGAGGAGGAAGAAGAAAAGTAGGAGAACATTATAGATTCTATTGAAGTCAATGCACCGGCTCATGAGCAAAGAACCAAGAAAACTAATGAGGCACCTTCCTCATTCTTGCCACCACGACCACCTCCAGCGAAGCATTCCACATTATCATCCTGACCTAGTGGAAGCTATGAGAGAGTGCCCTTGAACTTGGACACAAGTTCGAGGTCACACACATATGAAGAAGAAGAGGCAGAAGACACCGAGAGTGAGGAATTAGAGGATGAACCAGTGGATATCGTGTCAAGGCTAGAGGAGGATAGATTGACTTGGGTGGGAAAGCACCCAAAAGGAACCACATATGGTCGGGGAATAGTAAGAAAGGTGGCAATGAGACCTCTCCACCCCGAGTGCATGACAAGGAGGGTGATTCCCATCAGATATGCATGTTTGCGCACAATGGAAGCCATAGTGGTCAACTTCATGTTTGAAAGTGTTTACGACGATGTGGACTGTATAAGATTTTAACTGAGGCTGAAGAAACATACTTGGAGATCACTCATGAGTTCTTCACAACCTTAGAGAAGGTACAATATCAAGGAGAGAATGATATTAGGTACAAGTTAAACTGCTCAACACATGTGCTTAAAGCTTCTCAGATCAATGCAATCTTTACCCCCAATTCAGATATTGCAAAGAAATTCGACGAGGGAAGATTTGACAAGAGCGGTAGAGCAGATTATTCCAAGATGTGGAAGACGATCACGGTCCAATCTACCTTTGTTGTAGGGAAATCCAAAACGAGCAAGATATACAACCCTTTCTTGAGATACTTGAAAAAGGTCCTAACAAACACCTTGTTTGGCCACTATGATAATCAAGGATCTAGTTCTCAGAAAGACTTATTTGTTATGGCCACAATTGTAAGTGAGGGATTTGTGAACATTGTTGCCATGGTGATTGATCACTTGATGACAATCCCATCCAAGAGTAAAAATCCATTCATCATGGGAGGGATCGTCACCACTTTGGCAAGGGCAGTGGGATGCACTCTAGAGGGGCTTACCAAGGTAGATGGAAATAAATATGTGGATCTAAACTATCTTCTGAGGTCCCAAATCATATACCTCAAAGATAACAAAATCTTCTATGTTTTGAACCTCGGCTATCCTGGTGTCAACTAGGAACTCCCATACCACACCGGCCTTCTTCTCAGGGATGTGGGGCCTACAGATGACTTTTTAGAATTTTTATCACACTATTTGTAAACGAACCCTAGAGAAGGGTACAGAGAACCAAGTGTAGCCCTACCTAAAGAAGAGGCAGAGACAACTGTGCTAGAGCAACAATGTTCATTTGAGTAGCCACACTGTACTAGATCGAGAGTGGATGATTTTGATGCGCAGCCACCTCTGACAAATGCATATGACATGTCATCTATTCATGCACAGTTGGAGGGAATTTAGAAGATGCAACATGACATGTGGTTGGATCAGTAGCAGATGCATCATCAAATCAACCACATGTACCACTACCAGCATGCGTAGACATAGAGGAACCCCAATGGGGGGAGGATTTCTGGGGATCAATTTTTGGTTACCAAGAGACATACCCGCCTTCATAGGTGGACTACTGGGGCCATTACTACCAACAATCACCTCCACAGTCTGGCCCACCGTAGGACCCCACACCACCAGAGCCATGACCTCTACCCTATCATCCCTAATCTTTTGTTTCATGCTGAGGACAACATGATTGAAAAGTTTGGGGTGGTAGGGCGGTAAGCCCTCAGTCTCAGCTTATTTTGGCATTTGCCTATTCCTCCTGATCGTTGTTTGTTTGTTTTTTTAATCCATCTAGTGTAGATTGAATTTTTCTTGCATTCATACATACATGTAGTTTAATTTCATGCATTTTCTTGAATTTTCAAAAAAAATTCTCTTTTTGCTATTCCATATCATGCATTGCATTCTCATGTCGTTGTTGGCAATTTCTTGTGCATGTTAACTAGGATTTGCTGCTTTATGTTTTAAATTTCCCTAAAGTAGGTTTAGATGTGATTTAATGCAAATTGACACCATTTTGGCCAATTTTCCCCAAGCTTGAATGTTCCTGCCCAAAAAACATGTTTTGACTTAATCTCCACTGTTTGAAATGAATTGTTTTAATCCTTTGACAAATGCATGCTACTTTCTTAGATCTTATTGCTATATGGTCTTGTTTATTGACTTTTTACATGTGCACCACCTCTCTTAAGTTTGTGAATGTTTTGGTTGAATCATGAATTGAGCAAGCTACAAGTGCTTAAAGCCTATGGAATAACTTGATAGAAATGTAAATGTCTTGTTGTTCTATCATGTTGTGTGATACTATTTGGTTAAGTGTTGGATTATCTTTCATGTAGGAAATCTTATGTTCGAAACTACACTAATGACCCCTCTTTGATCTAACTATTCTTTCACCACCTTCATACCTCTATGCCTTGTGAAAATATGTTAAAGTGCACATAGCTGTCGTAGCCAACCCCAAAAGTTTGGGGTGGCCACATCTCAACCTCCCCGCTTCACTATATCCACCATGTGCCCTATCTACACCAAGGGCAAAGAAAAAGAAAAGAAAAAATAAAATAAAAGGATGCTTCTGTTTTAGAGCATTCAAATAAAGAACATATGAGTGTGTAAAAGCACTCCAAAATCTTACTACAATACTTTCTTCCTCTTTCACACCCATTGAGCTAGAAAACATCAAATCTAGCACACTTTACCCTTTCTACAGCCAAGTGGGTCATCTAATGTAGTTTTAAGCATAAGAGTGAGTGCATGAAAGCGAAACGTTACTCCTAGTCATCTTTGATTAACACCAACATGAAATAGTTTACCTAGAATGACATGAAGGACATATGGACAACATGTGTTTCTATTCTTTATATTTGAAGTTTTGTATGCTCAATGCTCATTTCATGAATGGTTTGCAAAAGAGGAGAGGAGAGAGGTGAAGCACATGCACTTAATCACTCCTAAGACCATGTACTCAATATTTATCTATTGCTATGCATTTTTCATTCATTTTTGTTGAAAAGAACATAAAAAGAGAGATTGAGTTGGAGCATACTTGAGGACAAGTATGTTTTAAGTTTGGGGTGGTGATGTAGCCCTATTTTAGGGCTCCATCTTGTGGCTTTTTGTACTTTTATCACATCTAAACAAAGTAGATTGCAAGTTAATTTCCCTAATATGTGTTTTACTATCAAATGCACTTATGGACATTCTTTGCATTATTTTTAGGTGCTTGGACCATACTTTGGATGGATGAGAGAGAAGGAAGGAGTCCTAGGGTTCCTCCACTCATGGAGGGGTCCAAATAAGGCCCCAAGAGCTCCCTCAACCTACCCCAATGGCCAAGATTTGACATCAAGCAAAGAAGTCCTTTGATAATGAAGTTTGAAGCTATTTTAGAACTTGAAGACCCCAGCACGGCCATGGTGCCAAGGAACGATCGTGCTGGAAATTGCACAAAGATACAGGTTGAATTGACAAATATTGAAGTTTCAGCAACTCAGCCACCACGGCCGTGCTAACCAACACAGTTGTGCCATGAAGCCCCCAAAACAGCCGTGTTACACACCTCAATTCACCCATCCAACCTGTGATTTCACACTTCACCAGAACGACCGTTCTCCTCCACCACGGCCGTTGGCACCTCTACCGAACACGGCTGTGCTGCCACCTAAAACCTAACCCTTTTTACACTAATTTTCCCACGATACCCCTACTTACCCTAGTACTTCCACCACCACCTATATATACATGGGTGGCGGCCACAACACTAGGTTAGGTCCTCCTACAGCTGCTCCTAGCCTTCATTACTCCTCCTTGAGCATTTAGTGCAAATTATTTTGTATTTATGCTCTCCACCCACAATCTCCATCTTCATTTCACCTTGGAAACCTAGTTTTCTAGGTTTTCATCCATAATCCCCCATATCTTCATGCTCACCTGCACCCTTGGAGGAGAGAGGACGTCCCCAAAAGTAAGGAGGTGAAGAAGAAGGCTACTTCCTCGATATCCATGGAGTTTCTTTCCATTCTTCCCCTTTATTTTGCCATTTCCTTGACTATGTGTAGCTAAGCCCCTAGTGGTGGGCTGTTTGGGGATAAAATATGACTTTGATACCATGTTGGGGGGAATTTGTCTTGTAATGAACTCATTTTTGTCTATGATGGTTTGTCCATGCTTGTGTCTATTATCCCATTACCATGCTTGTGGTTTATACTTTTTTCTATTAATTGCTTGTTTGGTGGAGTTTGATGATACCATGTACTAAGGGAATTGAGATGCATGTGAAAATCTTTGGTGTGACTCCTAGGTCCCAATAGGGGATCCCTAGCTAATCCCCTTTGTTCCTACATGCCTATCTCCTCTCGTACTACTTGGTATGAGACCTAAGTTACTAGTATAAGTGGGATTGATGTGATTGCCTAGGGTCTTCTAAAGGCTAGAATAGCTAGTGACATACGGTCAAATATCCTCATCTCTATTCCCATATCTGCCCTCAACCCTAAATTGCTCAATACCACTTATCCTAGAAACCTAGATTTGGCTAATCTTATTAGAATTACACCTAACCCTAGTCTTCTACTAGTAGTATAGGGTACATTATGATAGAATTAGTCTTATTGTTTGATTTGGTAATCTAGATGTAAAATGAGAACCATACTTGTCTAATAACCTCCCTTAACTTATATCAAAGTTACATCCTCAACGGCCCACCTACCTTAATCATCTTATTGAAACCCAACTTGCTTTGCTTGCTTGTTCATGCTAGTCTAGTTTAGTTGCTTTTGCTTAACCTAGTTAATTTCTTAGTTTTTCTCTTTAGTGTTAACTTAGGTTCCTTCTCTTTCCAGTGGTTAACTTAGTTTCTACATTGCTTCTCGCTTGTCTAGTATACTGTAGCCTACTCTTGCCCTTGCTTAGCTAGTTTGTTAACCTAGTTTGCTAATTTTGCTAGTTCAAGATAACTTGGGTTTCATTCCACCTTTATTGCTTGTTCATTTAGAGTAATCAACAAACAAACCCTTTTAAAACCCTCAAACCTTGATCTCCACACTAGGAACATAGCAAACACTAGCCTAGCTCTAGTGCCCCCTCTATCCTTGAGGACCGACCCCTTTTCTTGCCAATCACCTATACTACAACAATACCCCATGTGCTTACGGGTGACCTGTTTAGTTTGTGATCAACTTGGTTAGGGGAAATACAAATTTTGAAAGTTTTCCCACACGTGTGTTTGAGTCCCATGGAGTGCATCTAGCCACCCTTAGTTGGCTAGTGTGTACGCCTCTGACTTGAACGTGCTAGGTTTCACATTAGTGAATTTGTAAACGATTGTGATAAGGATGAACCATTAATCATGACATCATAGGTGAAGTAAGTATTCTATATGGATGATCCTAAAAATGAAAAATGGCATGTCGTTCTTCATGGGAAAAGGCATCATTGTAGATCATATGGATGGAAAAGAGTAAAATGACAAGTATAATAACTCCAGTCTATTCTTAATTGACTTGTGAAGTGTAAATGTTGAAGCTAACAATGATGAATATACATGTGTATATTGTTCAAAAGGAATATTAATTGGTCAGTGATCCAACCAATACTTGAGGATTATACTTCAAATTATCTCTCAGTCAAATTTTTATATGTTATATGTGCATTTTACATTACCTATTATTGTTAAATATGTTTCATATGATAAATGTACTATTTACATTCTTTATCCCTTATATGTGTTGCTTAAAAAAATTAAATATTAAAATTTTAGATGGTATGTGACCGTGATGATGAGCACCATCACGATGAGCACCATTGGGATGATCACCTTGAGGATGTAATAAGTTATATATTATTTTATTATGTACATGTGCATCTTATATTCTCTATCACGATTATATATTTTTCATAAGGTAAAACATTTTTGACCACTTATATGTGTTTCTTGATTGTTTTAGGATGAGCAACATGAGGATGACCATCATAAGGATCATGCTAGGTCTGCTGATGTGTAGTGTGATGGTGCTACTCCTGAGAAGTATGATGGTGCATGTAAAAGATACATCACATTAATGAACGAGTTATTAACACAAAGGAGAAAAGGTCCACAGTTGTCCATTATCAATCATTTCAACCAATACTATAATATTGCATTTCAAATTATCCATTAGTCAAATGTTTTATATACTATATGTGTGATTTACATTCTCTATCACAATTATATATGTTTCATAGATGTCCATTTTACATTATTAATCACTTATATGTGTTTCTTGACTATTTCTAATATGATATTTCTAGATGGCATCTGACCGTGAGGATGAGCATCGTCTAGATGAGAACCATTGGGCCAAGAAACATGGGGTTGTTTAATTTATATAGTTTTACTATGCAGATGTGCATTTTTTTGGGCATACTTGATTACAAGTAGGCATAATCTCTTGATGTGAGTATGTGTGTCCTTTGTTCATGTGATCAAATGGTATACTTTGTAAATTATTTTTGCTTTATTTTAAATGTTGCATACATATTCAACATACAATCAATATATAATGAGATCCTTTCTAAAATTACTACTTAATAACGTCTCAGATCAGTTGAAGAGAGTATGTTAGCTACATACCGATATATAGAAATACAGAAACATGTGGAAACCACATATTTGATTGGGCATGTTAGAGCACTTAGTGTGCGAGCTACTTAGTTACCAAGATATTAACCTAAAATGGAAGATGTAGAAAACTACTGCATAATAGATGTTGTTGGATACTAATCAAATTAATATTATTGGGTCTTCCAAATCCCTAGAAGATTATTTACAAGTTATGCAAAAACATATGAAATGTGGAACTATCAAAAATTAATATGCATTGACTTGGAATACAACAAGGAATGGAGTGCACCCATCATTTGTTTGACATTTCACTGTCATATTTTGAGACATCTCATTGATCAATTATCTTTTTATTTCCTTGATTCTTGCATTTTACTGGTATAATCTGAGTAGCATCATATTAATGTATAAAATAGTTATTGCAAAAGTAGTTTCCAAGAAAGATAACCACAAAATTTAACCTAATAGTTCAAAACATTAACCTCATAACTTTTACTTTCCTTCTATATAATTTCATTTCCAACTAGACATACACCCTGATCTCTCATATTTTTGTTGACTCCAAGTCTAATTGACTAAACCCTTATTATGATGATGACTAACCATTCAACTTATTTATGTCTAATGTTTCTACTTGAGTGATTTTAGATTACGTATAGGCACACTCCAAATGCCAAAACTTGAACATCCTAACTTGGAGAAAGACAAGTCAAAATCAATGCAAGTGCACTTTTGTGGAATATGCTCTATATATATTAGAAACATGTTTTTTATCACGTGTAATGATTGAATGATATGTAATTAAGATTAGAAAAAATCAGGAGTACTTAAGTCAAATAATTAAGCACTTTTATGGCACATTCCTAAAATTATCTTAGGGACTTTTTTCGGTCGAGTTTCATGTAGGATAAACTCAACCGACACCCTTGATAGATTTTGGAAACTTCTTAGGATTGATCAAGTTTACTCCAGAATAAACTCATCTGACACCCTACACAAACAAACCAAATTTAATATGTCGACCGATTTTCATCCAGGATAAACTCGATCAACAAATCAAATCAATTTTTCGTATAATGCTATCATTCGAGTTTCGTAAAAGTAAACTCAGTTGACCACAATGTATGAAATGTGAAGAAAAAGTGTTTCTGACAATTAGAGTATTGCAAAACTCAAAAATATATCCATTGCAATACCTCAAACGGATAGAATTCATTCCTATGTATCACTAGTGGCTAGTAGGCAAGCTCAACTATAAATAGGACACCTTGGGCTTCATCCTATGGTTAGTCGAGCACTTTGAAGGTCCCAATATTGTATTTGGTACCTCTAAGAGCCTCATTCTACTCTCAAGCTTAATCACTTACAACATCCATTATAGTGAGTAGGATATTTGTAAGAGAGCTAGTCCTACATGTATATCTTGTGAGGCTCTCACTTGATCCACCTCCCAATCACTCTTTCTACCATGAAAGATGAAGGTTCTCTCTCTTGGATAAGAGGGGTGAAGAAGAAGGGAAGGAATCCCTTGGTGAAAGATTCTCCTTTGTGAAGGTGACATCAAAGGCGGAAGATCCAAGTCAAGAGTGGGGAATTCCTTCAAAGAAAAAGACTCGTTTTAAGAGTGCGTAAGCCCTTGGTTTGATCTAATGTGCCAAAATAGGGATATTATCTCAACAAAGGCTCCAACCCCCCTAAGATGTCCATGATTCTCTTGATTACCCAGACTAACTATCAATTCATCCCTTTGAATCCCAAAGATGAACTTGCCTTCTTTTCTGTTCTTTTCTTATAGAGATCTCATTAATCACCATCAATAGTAATTGAGCAGTAAAACACAACAATTTAAGATTAGAAATGAACATGTACTCTGAGAATTCAATTTTACCATTTTTACAACCACCTCTGTGGTTGATGGGTTGGATATATGTCTAGAGCGGGTTGTCCATATAACTATCAACTCCTCTTGGCGAGGTAGAAGTGTAGGAGTAGCAGATGACTCAGTGAACCTAAGAGTAGGCTACTCAGTGGAAGACACATGTTGTCTCTATTGGTGATACTAAGCATAACTACCTGGACCAAACTTGTGATCATGCTCATTATTTGCACACCTTTCTTTTTGAAAACCGTATATACCTTGGTTAATCCAAAACATATGTTAATTATTAAATTCAACTGATTAATCATAAGAATGCTTTTTAAAGGAGGAACAATATGTTTAACTCATTCATTTACCTTACAACAATAGACGTTTCACACACTATATTATCAAGATAGTCCCACTTTCTCAATGGTAGGCTTCTTCCTCTTATCTCTTATAATGTAATCTCTTGCCAGATTTGTCCTATAATTCTTCAATATCATCTCACAAGGTTCAAGTGTGTTGTCACAGATGTTGTGAGGGTCGTTTTAGGATGTACATCACAACCATATACTCATTAGAGGCGAGTTAAGCGATACATGGTTGCGATATGAATGAATGGTCAAGATATACCTAGAACTACAATGGTAAGAACGATTGTCATAGCAGATTTTGTCGCCATCCCACAACACTACAAAACATTTTTATAATGAAATTTTCATCAAAGTCAAAGACTCATATACCTAATGGAATATCTATTTTTTTTAAATGGTAACTCACTCATGTTGATTCCAGGTGGTTTTGAACTTGTGAGCTATTGGTAGTACACCATCAACTTTACCATCTGGGTGCCACAACATTGTCACTTATTTCTCCCATTTCTTGGTCAGAAAACTTGGTTGGATGCGGGATCTATTCCATGAGGAGAAGTATAGATGTAGATGATATTATCATGACCTTACTTTGTGCATATTTTAATAAACATAATTGTCTATATCTTTGAAAATAGAATTGTGTGATATTAAGAAACATAATATTTCATATACATCATTCCATATGAGGTCTTTAATGGCATGATAAACTTTATGCCAAGATTCTACTATTATTTTCACTTTAATACAAAAAAATCCTAAATATTTCCTAAAGAAACTGTGATTCTTTCCAATAGTATTTCATGTTTCATAAACATCATTGACCAGCTTCAGACCTTTTCCCCTTTACACTACTAACTTGTTCATCAAGGTTATGTCTCTTTTACAAGCATGATTAGACTACACCTTAATAGACCCAACAAGATCCTCTGGGTGCACACATACCGTGATGATCATCCTAAAATAGTCAAGAAACACATATAAGTGATTGAGAATGTAGCATATAAAATGGTGATAGAGAAAGTAAAATGCACACCTAGATAATAAAACAATATAAATCACACTAGATTCATCCTCACATTTCTCATTGTCAGGGTGCACATTCTCACAATGCTCATCCTCATGGTTAGAAGCCATCTCAAAAATGTCATTTTGAAAATAGTCAAATAATAAAATATAATCTAATAAAGAATGTAAAATACACATCTAGCATATGTGACATATATAATTGTGATAAAGAATGCAAAATGACATATACAACATTTCAGTAAGCATGCCTATAATTTTTTGGATCGTTGATTAACTAATATTCCTTTTGGGTCATCATACGTATACATCAGTGTTAGCTTCAACATGATCACCTGGAAAGACATCATATTTGTCATAATACTCTTCTTTATCTATAGTATCTCCAATGAACTACCTTTTCCTATGAATAATATCAAACCATTATTCATTTTTATGATAATAGATATAGAACACTTGCTTCGCCTGTGATTCTATGATGAATAATTTGTTCTTCTAACCAATCTTTTCCAAATTTAGTAATGTTAAACCTAATTTATCCATTAAAACTCCTTTTTTTGCTTTCAATACAATTACAACTAATGGCTATAAATATAATATCAAAGTAGTCAAACTCCCATATGACTTTAATGAAACCATAGTAAGGCATTTAGCTTCATATGTACTCATATCCTTTGCATTAGAAAAATACAGTGTAGATGCTTGAAGGGTGACCCCACTATTTTTGATAACAGTTCTATCATCTTGATATTTGGTGTAGTATTATAATTCATTATGTCAAATCCTTTGCAAGATATGACATTCATTTTGGGTTTAAAGGAAAGAAATTTGATATTTTTAGAAACATTATTTGATGTTTGAGATAGTTGATGAAAGACTTTATCTAAAAACCACCTAACAGATATCATGTCATGCTCTATAGTAAGCCCCAATGAACTAGCCTGAGGATATTTTCTCATGATAAAAGGTTTGTTCAGTGATACAAATACCTAATTTGTCGATGTTGTGTGAATCATGCAAGTGTGTTTGTTCCACAATTAACAACTAATTACTTTTGTTTGTGCATCTAATATCCCTTCATTTATTTTTCCTTATACCTATTTCATGTAAGTCAATTATATATTTCATGTGATCTTTATTCTTGTCTAGTATATTTCAAGAATGTACAAATGATGCAATCACAAAAATTCTTCTCAGCATGCATGACCTTGATACAATGCCTACTGCTAAAGAAGGTCAATATGGAAGATCCTAAAATATTGACCTCTTCTTGAGTAAAGATTTGTCACTCAGTGTGGGAATAGTACATTTCTATCTATTACCATGTCTCTTGAAAAGATCTTTTACTCTTTCATAAAATACCTCCCCTAATATAGTTTTCGGGGCACTTCGTTCCCCAGTTGATATATTGAATGCTTTGTGAAACCTTCAGTATGGATAAGTTTTTGGATGAAACCTTCGATGACTAAAATATATAGTCACCCTATTTTATTTGTATTGAATAAATGTTCTCCTCACATATAGGGAAATGTCTGGGTCTTTTTACCTTGTATCCAGACAAATTCCATATGATGGAAAGTCATTAATGTACAAAACAACATAGCATAGAAAGAAGACATCTCTCTATCCAAAGTATCATAGGTCATAGCACCTTCTCCCCATAGTTTCTTTAAGTCATCAATATCATGTACAGGTCACTCGATCTCAACAAGGACAACATGACATACTTATTTTTCATACACAACCAGGAGTAAGATTAATTTAAAATCGTAACAGGTCAAGTGCTATGTTGGCTGCTTAATATGTCGTATGTATCATCCCATTGGTACAAATCCCAAATCATAGGTTCCTAACTTGTTCACCAAATTGTGAAATGACATCTCATTAAGGTGATGCATCTTTTTCATGATTGATTAAATGCTCAAAAGTATCACCCTCACATTTTTCATCAACAGAACTAGTAAGATCCTTAGGATTTTAATCCTCATGGTGCTCATCTAAAATAGTCAAGTAGAATACATAAGTGAAAAAGAATCTAAAATACACGTCTAGCATATGAAACATATATAATTGTGGTAGCTCCCTACTATCCATGAGCAGACTGGTGAAATTGTACTCTTGAAAATGTAATTGAAAGCTTGTAACAAACAATGTTGCTTAACAATATTTGTTGAATGTTGAGATTATGATTTGTGATTTTATCTTGTTATCTCTTCATGTATGCTAAGCTTTATGCTTCTACATTCACACTTTAGCATTACCATGCTAGGGGCATATGCCTAGATCCTGCCGCCATTGATTTTATAGTCATTTGGAGTTAGGATTTGGGTAACAAACGGTTCCATGATAGATGGTATCGGAGCATGAACAATAACTACACCAAACATTTCTCACATGAAACACAAAGTAAACATAACCTTACATGTCAACCCTAGAAACTTTAAAAGATTTCCTTTGTAGACTATGTTGACTTAGCCTCTAGGTTAGAACCTAGATGTTCTAGAACTAGGAGTAGGCTTGTGGGATACTGAGAATATTTCTTTTCTCCTCCTTCTGTCCTGTAATACGGGTTGTCAGTGTAGGAGGGTGAGAAAAGGGAGACCTTATTACAACCCAGACATATGTTTACGACATGTGTTTAGGTACACAAGTTTATCTACACAAGTCAACCACCATATTCTTTCTAGTTCTCTTGGTGTTGTGGTACTAGACTTCCTAATGAGTGTAGTAACTCGTTTTGGTCTTGGTTTATTTTAACATTGCATCTTTCATCACATCTTTCAACATTGGAGAAAACCTATTTCAAGTATTAGTATATGTACATTTGAAAAATGTTACCACACATAGAAAGGAAGTGAGTGTCCATGTAGCCTACGAGAAAGAGATGTAACATAAAGCCTAGATGAGAGTGTTTAGTTGATAGTTGTAGTCTCTAGAGTTGTCTAGATCCATGATAAGGGTTAGTCTAGTAGTAGACTAGACGATCTACAATGATGACGATAACGATGACGATGATAATGATGATGATGTTTATGTGATGCTATGAGATGTTTCAAGATGATTCAAGTTGTGTTTGATGATACGAGAAGAGTTTGACCATGACACCCTGGCTAGACGTAGAACCTTGTATGATATGTGTGACTTGGTTGATGTGCTAAACATAGTCAGTGAGTTGGTATGCTTGCTTATGCCTAGTCTTGTACCTGTTGATATATGTTATGTGATATATGGTTTGAGATTGATACTTGCCTCAATCTCTTTACAAAGAAGGACCTCTAGCATGGGACATTCGAATAGGGTGACCCTTGATATTAGTCAACCCACCACGAAAGAAGGTCAGAGTAGCTAAACTGAATATATTTTAAATGTCAAAAATATGCATGATGAAATACATGATGATGAGTCCCTCGCTAGACTACTTCTAAGTATATCAGTTGAGTTACCTAGTGTGTGGTTTCCTTGAAAATTATGAACCCTATATTTTATATGAAAATAACTAACCATAGAGAAAGAGGCGATTGAAAATTTGATGTGTTCTATATAGGTGAGGGAGATGTCCCAAGACCCTAAGATGATGTACATGACATATGATCTCTATGATGAGCCTCATACTCAGGTTACTAGTTGTATGTAAATGTATCTAGTGGTTTCCGTTGTTTTTAATTGGTTGGGTAGAAATTTGTTATGGGTCAAAAGTTGTGGTTAGCATGTCTTTTTGACATAGATAGGTCATAGCTTGAGTGGCATGCGCTTATGGAGCTCCTTTGAGAGAAAAGTGAGATAATTATGAATCCTCAGTGTTGATGATAATGTTGTTCCTAAAATGATGCTTGATACATGAAATTTCTCACTTATGTTAAAGCTTAATATATGTATTATAAGTCACCCTCATAATCTAGACCTAATATGAACTCACACCTCGCACGTTATGTCACCCTCATAATCTAGACCTAATATGAACTCACACCTCGCATTAAAGATGTAGATTTGGAAGCATGAAAGTGATACAATGATGTCATAAGATCGTAGCTTGAATAATAAGAGGTAAAATGACTAATCTCATGCCCAAATGAGGAAAAAAGATTAACTTGATATGACGATGCTCTTGGGGTCATAACTCAAATAAACATGATGAACAAACTACATAATTTCATATCTAAACTGAGAAATAATAAGTATAATTAGGGATAGTTGGTAGAATTTTAGGGGGGGGGGCTAAAATATTCATGGAATCAAGTATAATGATGAAATTCACACTCAATGAAAATCTCATTTGAAATTCATGGCCAAGAACATGTTTGTTTGAGAATTTATGTCATAGAGTTCAATAATACACCTGAGTCTCGTATGAAAATATGAACAAAAACCCTAATGCAATGATATTAAGGTATGGGAAAACCCAAATGCCACGATGATGTCATAAGATGATGGAATAATAAGTCTATCCATATAATCGAGATGAGTACACCCTTGATGATGATAACCTAAGTGTGCATCCCATTGTGGGGAATTACTTGACAACCATGGATGGATACCTAACCTCGATGGATTTTGACTTTGACTCTTAACTATGATCTAGGACGAATTTCAAGGAAGAAATTTCTTTTAAGGAGGGAAGGATGAAATAATCGAACCTTTTCACTTTCCTCTATTGTACTCTTCCTCACTCATAAAATGGCCCCTTTCTCTATTTAATATCAAATTTATTTTTTGAGTGCGGTGACACCCCATTTTGGTCACATCAATGACCAATTAATGATACATGACAGTAATTTGAGAATTTAATCAAGCACCAGGCTTCATCACATCACCTTCTAGAACCTAATGTTGAAACTCATCAATATGATCTCCTAGATCTGTCAAGTTTTTATTTTTGTAGAGGATTGAATGATGAATCCAATGGTACAAAAATCATCTCGATTGGACCATCCTAGCCCAAGATATGTGCATTTGAAAGTTGGTTCAATTGGTGCATGTTTTAATATTTTTGTTGGATTATGGGCCTTATCAGGCATGTGGCCTATGTGTTTCCTGGTGCTTTGCCTTCTCCCCTTTCACTTTTAG
This sequence comes from Alisma plantago-aquatica, assembly GCA_963693085.1. Classification (NCBI taxonomy): domain Eukaryota; kingdom Viridiplantae; phylum Streptophyta; class Magnoliopsida; order Alismatales; family Alismataceae; genus Alisma; species Alisma plantago-aquatica. The sequence goes on along the minus strand of OY856412.1, from coordinate 1,484,656,953 downwards.
GAAACCAATGAAGGATAGGAGTTGCTTCTTCTCCTTCCCCTTCAAATCAGGTAATGGGGGTTTGTTGAGAACCCTATTTTCTGCTCCTTTTATAACCCTTTTGTTTGACTCATTTTTCCTTTTACCCTCCTTTGCTCCATATATCAACCCTCTTCCTCCTCCTACTTTTCTCCCTCTTCGTTATTTGTTCTATAGAAGAGGGAAAATATTTGATTTTTAAGGCTGGAAGATACCAACTAATGGCACCTCTTCCACCCCTCTTCCTCCGCTCGTGCTCCCCTTGGCTCCAATCCATTCCTCCATCACCTCCCTCACCGACTATGCTGCTTAGATGAAGAAGCCTTGGTATCCCCTTGGTATGGCCATGTGAGGCCAAGGGAGAAACTCGATGGGTGCTCAGAGTGAAAGGATCCCACCGACGCTCTAGGCTTGTGTACGATGCTTCCCAACATCATTGTCTGCCCCAACATCATCCCCTTTGCATCCAACTCGGGTATCATAGCAGATTGGAGGTGGGGAAAAGGATCCCCAATTTCTACCCTATTCATGCGAGATGAGAACATGGATCACGTGATCCCCCTCAGCTCCCTCTCTCCCTTTATCTCAATGGGCCGGTCATCGCCCGCTTGACCCTGGTCGGCCAGTGGATGGAAGCCACATGGGTACACATGTGGGCCTGGAGGAGAGATGATGCTACTACCCTACTGACAGTGACCTGACCACACAATCCTAGTCAAAGGATCATGATCAAGACATAAATTAAAGGTAACACCATATGCCAAATCCATATAGTTTGAATGAATATTTTAAAAAATGACAACTCTCAACTTCTTTGTCCAAAATACATGAACTAATATACCAAATTGATCATATCGAAAATATCTACAACCTACACATAGTTTCATGACTTGTTTGTGCTCATAGTGTTCATGTTTCTCTAAAAATAGGATCTTTAACAATGTTAAGTACTCTTGATGCATGACCATGTTAAAGCATGAATCATTATTGATCCCCTAAACTACTAATCATGATATCAGTAATTTATTGGTACTTTGGGTCATAGTGGAACCCCTTTTCTCCCTTCATTCTCTATGGTTAACTCTAATGTATGTTTGTGGATTATTGATGATATAAATGTATTACCTTGCCCTATTATGCTACTCTTACTTCTTAATGTGGACTAATGATATACCAACCTTGAAAACAATGTCCTAAGCCCCTCTAGGGAACAATATCAGTCCCTAACATTGCTTTTGTCAGGTTTGATTCATATGTAACATAATGCATGCTTTTTTTGTCCCTTTTGTGAGCATGCATGTTAGACCTTGGATCAAATGATAAGTGATGTCCTAATTGTGCATCAAACTCACTTATACTCTTGAGATCAGTAAAGTTATGTTGTTTGGTGACCTAAATGGATAAGGCCAACCCATATTGAGTTATGTGATGTATGTGAACCTTCTTCACCCATATTTCCCTCATATGTGACATGTGTAACTTGATTTATGTGCTCATGCTCGATTTCTTAATGTGAACCTTCATATCATGTCTTACCCTCTCAATTCAGAGATGACATATCCTTTGTGATCCCCTTAGTGTGGATGTCCCATCTAATCCATACGTTGGGACCTTGTGACCTATGTCTTATGTGTTTTCTTTTGGTATACATATTGATACGGTGAAATCCTTTGATGCCTTAACTCTTGGGGATATCCACTTATATTTTTTTATGCTCCATATGTCCATACCTTACTGATTCAAAAACACCTCTTATGCGTAGACACCTTGACTCAACAAGCTACGACCCTTCTTTCCGTATGGATTGTCTTATGACCTAGTTAGGTACACAATTGACATGAATCTCGTAATGATCATAGAATATGAATGGAGCCTCTAGATGACTTGGAACTTGAACCACAGCTCCTTGATGACCTCTAGATCAGTAAATTTCATCAAACATATATTTAACCAGCTTGAACTAAATCGTGGCCAAAAACCCTAAAACAAGCTAGTTTGGGCTCATGATGAGAATCTATTGCATACATGTAATCTTGTTCTCAATCTGGTGTTGATTATGACTAGATGGTCAAGGATAAGTAAGTTGAAAATCTTTGAATCAGATACAGGTTTAAATATTTAAATGACTACATCTTTCTTGCTTTAAAGGTGATACATATGTATGCTTGTTTACTTTCACAAATATTGCCCTATAATATTCGAGTATGTACTCAATGTTTGTCTCGTATCGTTGTTTTATAACTTGCAAACATAATATGGATACCCCATTATATAATGTTGAAACAGGGTTAGCTCTTGGTAATGGCCTCGAGGTCCCTCATGTATAAAAGGGTTAGCTAATCTTGAGCACCCTTACGGACCCTTGCAATGGGTAGTTGGTCAAAGGCCTTATGATACATGATATTGATGGTGAAATTGGAGTAGAATGATATAAAACATGGTCTCTCACTTTGCTAAATACTAAACTTGTTTCTTTTGTTCGTTACTTCTTGCAAATCTTTTCAATCATGCAAATCATATGTATATGTATCTTTTAGCCGTGTACTCAGCACCTCGTGTGCTTGACCATCCTTCTTTCACATAATTTATAGGTTTAGAGATTGTCAAAAGTTGATGGGATTGGTGAGCTACATCATGTGTACTTGTTGAAGATCCCTATTATCCATGAGAAGATGAGTAAAATTGTACTCTTAAACATGTAATTGAAAGCTTGTAATAAACAATGTTGTTCAATAATATTTGTTGAATTTTGAGATTATGATGGGTTCCTTTATCTTAAATATGTTCATGTATGCTAAGTTTTATGCTTCTGCATTCACACTTTGGCATTACCATGCTAGGGGCGGACACATAGGTCCTATCACCTATCACCATTGACTTCATCATCATTTGGAGTTAGGATTTGGGTAACAGATGATTCTGTGACATTATCCCTCCTTTCTACCTCCATCATACCCTAGTCTTGAACAACTTCTCTAACTAAAATATCAAACAAATCTTAGAAGCAACAACGACCTCACAGTAGTGCCTTCAAGTAGGATTTCTATAGTAAGTGTGATGGGGAGAGGTTAGGGGAGTAGATGATGATGCGTTGACTAACATATAGACTAGGAACTCAAGTAATGAAGGGTGTAAGAATAGATTTTCAACCTTGAACTGGAGGAGAAGGAAATGAGAAGACCCAAAAAAGTCATGTCCCTACTGAAAATGAAGGCAAATGTATTACTTTTCCTTGGATTTTTTTTTAAAAGAAAGTCAGAGGGTATTTTTATTCATCTCGCCCCTCTCTTGCAAGCTGTTTCAAAAACCTATTACAGACAGATCTACTATACAAATAATTAAACTTGGTAGTACTACTACCATTACACATGCCCATGTCGACTAAGTCAACAATGTTGCTAGGAGGACACCTATAACAATAGGGGCCCTTCTTGTTTTTAATATGGAACTTGGCTAGTTGGTCTGCAACCTTATTCCCCTCTCGGTTGGTGTGAACGTAGATCCAACTAGATCTCAAACCTCTCCTTACAGTAGTAATCCATTTCGCCAATTTAGGAAATTTCGTAACATTTCCTTCTAGAGCCAACTTAGCATTCCTACAATCAGTTTCAATGCATATATTATTACAGTACAGTCTATGTCCTATCTCCACAGCGATCTCAATAGCCTGAGTTTCATCTTCAAGAGCACTGTCAGCTTGGAACGTGTTACCCCAACCTCCACGCCAATGGCCATGTTCGTCCCTCCATACAACTGATGCAGCAGCCAAGTGAGAAGAAGGGTTGAAAGCAACATCAATGTTTAGTTTCAGGGTCCCTTGTTGTGGTTTCTACCATCTGTCGTGATGCACAACTCCCTCCTTGGTTGCCTGCTCAGTCGTCCATGCTTTCGAATGGATAAGCACCTCTTTGGAGATAAGAGTATTCAGATGACAGACAGAGAGATTCTTATTATCAAAGACATTGAGGTTTCGGGCTTCCATATCTCCCAACAACCAATAGCAAACTGCAGATCATGAGGTGCATGTGATGTCAGATTATCATGAAGCCAATTCCAGAGGTCAGTTTCACTAAAGAATTTATTCCAGCAGCTCTGTTCTAGAATCTCCTTCCACACGAGAGATGCCTGCTCACAATCTCTTAAAGCATGGAAAATAGTTTCCTCCCCAAGGCCGCAAATCAAGCATAGAGCATTAGTAGCTAGGTTCCGAGCTACTCTCCTACTGTTCGTCAGGATGGCATTGTGTCCCACAAGCCAGAAGAAAATTTTGATCTTCGTATTTGCCTTCATCTTCCAAACTGTCTCCCATTTGCCTTCAGTTCTAACGTCTTTATCCAATCTAAGAATACCGTAAGCACTCATGGTGGTGAAAATTCATGAGTCTGTATGACACCAGGCCCAGGTATCATGAACGTCAGTATCCAGAGGAACGAGCATATGTGTGATCTTTTTTATGATATCATGAGGCAACCAGTTTTTAAGAAACTCCTCATCCCATTTATTCTCCAAATTCACAAGGCAGGAAACTTTTAAGTCCAGTAGCTCCTCAGGTATAGGTTTTAGGACATGGTCCTTAAGCGGCGTAGTATTACCCCACCATTTATCAAACCACACACTAATGTCTTTGCCATTAATAGGAATCATCTTGGAATTATCGTGGATGAATGACTTTCCCTTCAGTACAACACGCCCCAGTCTGGAAATGTTAGGCATACTACCTCCATTGAAGCTAGTGTACTTATTCCGCAATTCCCCGCACCACAGAGAGCTCCTATGAGTACTGAGATCCCACACATGTTTGTAGATCAAAGCTTGGTTCAGATCTCTCATCGACCTCACTCCCAGACCACCATGTTTTTTGTCACTCGTGATTTTGCTCCAGGCCACCAGTGAGAGTGCATGATGCTTCTGACTCCCGCCCCAGATAAAGGATCTAATGTTGTTGTCAATGCGGTCACATATCTTTGCCGGTAGCACTGCTGTCTGCATAATGTAGCTGGGGATCGCCGTGAGAGTCTCTTTAGCCAGACACACCCTACCTGCTACACTCAAGGTTCTAGCCGACCAAGAGTTTATACTGTTAGAGACCCTTTCAAGAATGATGTTGTATGTCTCTGCCTTCACCCTGCCATGAATGAGAGGGACTCCTAGGTATTTCCACATGTTCTCCGATAGAGTGAAACTGCTAACTCTACATATTCTCTTTCTCATTCTGGCAGAGACGCTTTTCAAGAAATGAATACAAGATTTGTTTACTGAGATTGCTTGGCCGGGCACCACGCCAAACTGACTAAAACATTCCATCACCGTTCTTATTTCAACCACATCCGCCTTATCAAATAGGAACAAGTCATCAACATAACATAGGTGGGAAACCCTGGGACCCTTAAAGTACAGCTGAATGGGTGTCCATTTCTTCTCGCGTACCAGGCTTTCAATGGATTGACAAACTCTTTCAAGGCATAACACAAAGATATATGGAGATAAGGGATCTCCTTGCCGGAGACCTCTGATAGCTTTAAACGACACTACTTTCTTCCCATTCCAAATGATAGAGGCCTCTCCATTGGAAATTGAGTCTAAGATATAGGTTTGGATTGGCTCAGGCATGCCAGCTTTCAGGAGTGTGTCAGCTATAAACGGCCAGCTCATCTTATCATACGCTTTTGTTAGATCCACCTTAACAGCCATAATCCTAGGTGTAGTCTTCCTTCTCATAAGATGTAAGATTTCCTGAGCAACCGTGATGTTGTCTGAAATTTTCCTACCGGGGACGAAAGCACTTTGGGCAGGTGATATCCAATCAGATAAGAATTGTTTAATACGTTGAACAACAACCTTAGAAGTTAACTTTAACACATTATTGTTAAGAGAGATGGGTCTGAATTGATCACATTTCTCAGGCTTCGACACTTTGGAAATGAGGACAATGCTAGCATCGCAGAGAGACTGGTCAAGTTCCACACCAGAGCGCGCTTTGTTGATAGTCGCAAGAAGAGACTTCTTCACCCAGTGCCAATTTTTTAGAAGGAACGAGCTGTCTACCCCATCCGGGAGAGGAGCTTTGTGAGGACTGATTTTAGATAAGATGTTATGAATTTTCTGAAGGATCGGAGCCTGCTGGATTAACTGCTTTTCTACTGTAGACAAAGGTTTAAAGGAACCCCAATAAAGGCTTATCGCCTTCTGGTTAGAGTGGACAGGTTCAGTGAAAATCTTCTTGAAATGATTGCCAAGCAAGACAAGAATGGTCTGTTCGTCTGTCACCCATGCGCCAGTTTCATCTTTAAGCATGGAAATAGTATTAGACCTTCTCCACTGCTTCACAAAAGCATTGTACAATTTTGAGTTATTATCCCCGTTGATGATCCAATTAATGTGACTCTTCTGCCTCAAGTCGACTTCCTCCTTCTTCAGAATATTCATGTACTCGGATTCCATTTCAGCAATAAGTCTAACAGTTTGATGATCATAAGAGTCCGCCAAGCTGGCTTGGAGACTATTTAAAATTCCGAATGATACATTTCTTCTCCCTTGTCAGTTGACGCCTTGAATTCGCCACCCAGCTAATAATATGCTGTTTGGATCGATCTAAGGCTTCATGGAAACACAGGTTCTCGTTCCAATTATCTTTTATCATCTTCTGGAAACCCGGATCAGCATATCACGATTCCTTAATCATGAACCTGGGCGTGGACGTCACTTTCCTTGTTGCCCTTAGCAAAAGAGGGCAATGATCATAGCTCACTCGAGGGAGGTGCTCCACCACGTACTGCGAAAAAAGTTGTATAAACTCTGCATTAGAAACAACCCTATCCAATCGTTCACGCAAATTACCATGGACATAGGTGTATTTAGTGCCGTTGAACCCCAAGTCCGAAAGACCAGTTTCTAGCACAGTGTTGTTGAAAAGATTTGCCTCATTATGATTGTAATACACGCTTCCCATCTTCTCCTCGTGCAAGAGAGTTGCATTGAAGTCCCCCATAGCTACCCAAGGCATGCGATCATCAGCTCTTATGTCCTTAAGAGCCTCCCAAAGAGATTTCCGAACAAATATGTGAGGACTGGCATAGATGAAAGTAACTAAGACAGTGTCGTTGAGTTTGCAGGTTACAAACTGCCTGTGGTAGTTAATAATCTTGACCTCGACCTCCTCATCCTTCCAGCAAACCCAAATACCACCCGCGAATCCTCTCGCTTCGCATCTAAATGATTTGGTGAAACCGAGCTTGGTGATGGTACCTGTGGCGGCCTGGCCACTGATCCGTGGTTCTAGGATAGCCACAACAGAAGGTTTCTTAGAGTTGATGATGTCTTTCAGAACTCTCACCCTGTTATCATTTCCAATGCCTCTTACGTTCCAGCACACAATATCAGACTTAAACTTTAAAGGCGGGAGTAAGGAGGTGCGGAGATTTCCGTCCAGAAACTCAAGTCGAAACACTTGCCCGCTCAACATCTCATGAACCCTCTTCTCCAGCTAGTTCACCGTTATCCACCCCTTCTGCACCATCTGTGGCTGCTATAACTCTCGGGCTGCACCGCCGCAGATTGGGAGGGTCAGGAGGTCTGCCTCTGCCTTTTCTTTTAGTGTTCAGATTGTTACTTGTGCCGTCACTTCTCGGGAGCAAGGCTTTCCTTTTCTCGCGAGTGTGTTTCCTGGATTTGTCTTTCTTCAGCCGTGATGACATGGATAATTTTTCCGCTTCATTTTCTCTATCCTCGTCTCCTATATCAATTTCCGCCGCTACTACAATATCTTCGGCGTCCACTATAATAATCTCTTCAGCCTCCGGATGGACAACCACGTGATCACCATTTCCATGGGCATTAGCAACCGTTTTCTGCTGTATACTCTTGTCTGTGTTGGCTTGATTCGAGATGTCCCTCAGAACAGTTTCACCCACCTCTTGCGTATTGCTCTTCTCCTGCACCTTCTTCTTCCTCCAGACCTTCACTTGCCTTCCCTGTCCTTTGTCTTCGGTATGCATACGCATATTATCAAGATCTTTCTCCTGGCTGCTATCTTCCGCGACCTCCTCTAGACATTCACATCTATTAGACGAATTGTAGGTTGAATTGCTCTGAGCTGCATTTCGCCTTCTTCTATTGTTCCTTCTTGTTTGGACCCATCCTCCTTGGTTGCTAAGGTCCTTACTTGCTGGGATGCTTTGCTCAACATTCTGTGCAGCAGCAACTTCAGCGCTGCTTGTGTTCTCCTTACTAACGCCGGCCCTACAGAACTTGGCAGTGTGCCCTTTCATACCGCACACAGCACAGGCCCAAGGGAGACCTTCATAATAGACATCGTACTCAACTCCATTGATGATAATGGAGGTTGTAAGCTCCTTTGCCGTATCAATTTCTATGTCCAGTCTAGCAAATCGGCTTCTAGATCTGTGTATGGTATTTGTGTCAACTTTTACAAGTTCGCCAAGCGCCTTCCCTATATATTCGAACATTGTGGGCACATAAAGATGCAATGGAAGGTTTAAAACCCTGACCCAAGTAACAATATAATCTGGGAGGGCCAGAGTCAGCTTGAAACTGGGGTACCATTCCCATATCACTAATGAGCATCCAAAAATCTTCCAGGGGCCGCCCATCAATGCGGTATGTAGTCCGACTGACAGGATAACTGTATAACGAAGTTACCATGTTCAAGCTCAAACATATAAAACCTACCTTTGATTTGCCAAAGAAGTTTGATCAATCTCCGTGCCAATCAGGCGTGCCACAACCACAAACCTCCATGGCTTAGCAAGCCCCTCTTCCTCCTCCGGCTCGATAGCAAGGTAGGGGGTTCCGTCCATCTCGCTCAACGATACCGTTCCGGGCGGAAGATCTTCTTCGAAGAGTTTATCCAGGAAATACTCGTTACTATCTGTTCCCAGTTGCTGCATGGCCTGTCCTTCCGTCATCTGGGCGTAGGTACGTTGCATGCTTGCACCGGCCACGGTCTGGACCTGCTCCTGTGAGGTACTCCCGCTCGCGTCTTGAATTGAATGGTCCTTACTGGCATCATTACCTGCCTCTACGTCGCCCTGTTGCCCACGCATCCCAACCATATTGAAGGATAGGCCGATCTGTGGTATCATATGTGTGGCTACTCTTTGCCTTCGGTTCCCTTGCCTCCTCGTCGCAACCGTGTTGGCTTGTTTCCCGCAGTCGCTTCCACCTTCGACGCCAGGATCGAAAGTCCTAACTCTTCGTGCCCTAGCGCCGCCATTTACTTCCACTAGATATTTTAATACAACAAGAAATTTTTCCTTGGATTTAATATAATAGAAACAATAGGAGATTTACAGACGCCATGAGAGCTAATACCAATGAATCAATTATTGACATCCTGACTATTGTTGATGTATCGAGAAGGAGGTTTTGATGCAAGATTTAAAATTCAAGAAGCGATGCTCTATGAGTGTTGAAGGATGGATATTTTCTCATTTTTTTCCTTCACCAATTTTCTTTCTTTACTTTGTTTTTCCTCTCATTTCTTCTCAAGGACCCCCGATATGCGATGGAAGTGGGTGATGGAAAAAAATCCTTTGACTAACCACTTGTCTTCCTAGATTTGGCAATAGTACTTTTGCATTTTCATTATTACTATTTATTCTATGTATATTGCTAGTCATAATTAATTTCCAGATATGTGTAACATCATTTGTTTTCCACCCTATATTTAATAACATGGTATGCTCGTTCTTTTGCCTCTTTGTTGAATTTTTTTCTTAACGATAAAGGTACATGTAAAGTTGTTGGATCATATGAATTTGTTTCCTATGCTCTTACAATGTATGTATTTTTATTTGTTGCCATATTTTTAACTTAGTAGTCATTATTTCTTATGCTTCATTTACATTCCAATACAAAGGTAAGATTTTTATACATTCTTTCATATCTTAATCATAATCTATTTTATCATATATCCATGCATATTCAGAAAATTCTTTTCTCTACTTACTTCTTGTGTTATAATTTTTCATAAATTGTGTTAATTATCTCTTAATCAACCTATTAATCGCAAATTATAAGAAGCTGATACAAACTATTTTGTAATGTAAGATTTTGATGATATTGAACAAGTAAGTAGATTGTATGGAAATACTATAGAAATTCCATTCACACAAAGTAGAAAAAGTAATGATACTTTCCTTAGCATAGTAGAGTTTATTTTAGTTTAAACCAACTCTAAATAAATATAGTCTATGATGTATATGATTGCAATGTCAAAGTGAGATATGACTCTTTATAGTAAACACGATGCTCTAATCATGTGTTTTGAAGTAGACACTTCAATTTTCAATTGAATAAAATATAGTCATTTTGATAATTTAAAGTTGATCATATGTATATATGATGAGCAATTATTATTGTGTATGTATTGTAGAAGTTGTAAGCATTGAAATGTGTAATGTTAAAAGATATTAATACCCATAGATGCCAAAAAAGGATGGGCCATGGATATAAGGTGTGGGATAGGAATAAAAACATGGTATTTTTTTATTGGTCAAGATTTTTAGTTCTATTGGTCAGATATAGGAGATAGTCATCCACTATAGTCACCAAGATTCAGTTGAGTAAGTTGGTCAGGAATTATTCTTGTCCATTGTCTTTTAGCCAAGAATTCACAAGCATTGGTCAATGGTTTAGCATTCAAATTTAGTAGACTCTACAGTAATGAGTGGCTCTTAATGTAATAGATCAGATAGACTTATCATTTTTTCCACTTCATATACATTATTCGGTTTGAAAGCGTACCTTGAAAACCTACTAGAAATCATCCCTATGAGATTCTCTATAACCTTAGCCTATCTATTTCCCCATAGACAAGTTTATGCCTATTCAACTAATTGATAAGGAAAGATATATATTCAAGTGGTGGTGGAGCAAGGAAAATGTATGTGGCAATACATTGGTCGATATAGCTACAAATAGAGTAGATAAGCTGATAATTAGGAGGGGCATGGAGCAATTTACAACTTTATTACATGGAAGAACTATCAATGTTAATATGTATTTTTTTGAATTAGTATAGGGGACCTGCCCCCCTTTTCCACATCTGAATCCACCTCTAGGTTCATGTTGAGTTTGTGTTCTATTCATCAGTTGGATGTCTATCTAGAGATAACTTATTTGTATGGTCAATTTATTATACAAATAGGTTTATTTTTGAATTTGTCATTCATGACTAGTGGTGGATATGCCACATAAAAATTTAGTAAGATTTAGTCCACAACTGTTAACATCCTTCCCATGGTAGACGAAGGTAGACAATTTGAGCACATAACTTCATTGGAGTCAGATGAATAAAATCAAATTATTGAAGAGGAAGTGGGAGCAAATGATGTTTGTGGTTTCATATCTGATATGGAATGGATTAATGATCATGGGTTAGATAAATATAAAATTGATGACAATATATTGCTCTAAGCACAATGATGAGAATTTTGAAGAAAACTAGGTTAACAATAGCATCAAATATAGCTATCAAGATCTTTGGCATGACAATTTCTTGATGAATGTAGGTAACCCTTTATTACTCAAAATGACCGTACATAAACACATGAATTCTATAAGGGTGCAATTTTTGAATCAAAAACATCTTTAATAAAAAAATCCCAGAAGTGAGTAAACAACAACGAACAATATTTTAGTAAGTGTTTTATCAAAGTAGAACTTATTATTGCGTCCCTACTTAGTAATGTTTTACAATATTGAGTTTTTGTGCCTCTAAAAGGGAAGTTGTTTTATGGAAGATCATAAAATATCAGCATGAATACATTTTCTACAATCCAATCTTGAACGAAGATCATCCGCATCGCACCTCAATTTTTATTGTCCAAAATTATTATGCCAATTTTACTTGCAAGATTGGATTTCAGCACCAATGAAAATATGTGATAAGGAACTCTAGTGAAAATGATATTCAATGTGGCATCTTGATTGTAGGGTTGCCATGTGGCATGACTCCCCAAGCCTATTGTTGCGTGGAAACAGATTTCTTCAAAATAATCCATGTTGGTCAATCAGAGTGTAGACACTAAACTGAATGGGAACTCCAGTTTCATCCAAGTCGTCTGACGTCAGTAGTATAGGATGTGTCTTTACTACCCTATAAATAAGCACAACTGACGTGTGTGCTTGTGGGCTTTTCACATGTGTGTCTATCTACTTTTCCATTCACTTGGTTACGCAAATTCAACTATTTTAAATGTATTTTTTTAGACTTCCTTAGTATCCTGCAAATAAGTACATATAACGTGTGTTCTTGTGTGCTTTTCACATGTGTGCATGTCTGCTTTTCCATTCACTTGGTCACATAAATTTAACTATTTGATATGCATTTTTTAGGTAATAGTTTGAAAAGACATAAATATGGACCTCTTTGGATATTTTTCAACAAATATTTTGACATATAATTTAAGCCGAACTTGATTTACTTAAGCTATATAGAAAATCTTTGTTAAGAATTTTATTTGGCATGGGTTATGCCAAGATAAAACGGGGTTTAAAAACTCAAGTCGTAACCATATTTACCTATTCAAGTTGTTTAATGTGCACTAGTACAGAAATGGGTTATAACGTCACTACATGTAGGGTCGGTTTTACCAAATAACCGACTTTATATGTCTAAAAAAATGCGGGCACCACTTAAGACCTCTTAGGTCGGTTTTTTTTAATTAAACCGACCTTGTAGTATAACTCTATAGGGTCGGTTTTCCAAATAACCGACCTTATATGTGTATAAAAAACGCGGGCACCACTTAAGACCTCTTGGGTCGCTTTTCTTAAAATAACCGACCTTGTAGTCTATCTCTATAGGGTCGGTTTTCCAAATAACCGACCTTATATGTCTATAAAAAATGCAGGCACCACTTAAGACCTTTTGAGTCGCTATTTTTAAAATAACCGACCTTGTAGTACATCTCTCTAGGGTCGGTTTTTCCCAAATAAGCGACCTTATAGAAAATTTTTCCGACGGCAAAAATTTGCTTGGTTTTTTGGCTTCTCGCCTCGATCTATAGGGTCGGTTCTACATTATAACCAACCTTACATGTCACTTCAGTCGACAAATTCGTCGACCGAATAAGAGCTGAATTTCACGTATACAAGCACCTATAGGGTCGGTTTTTTCTTTATAACCAACTATACATTCCTCCTCGGTTCAGCACCTCTAAGGTCGGATATTCTTAAAAAACCGACCTTAAAGGCACCCTCGGTCGACAAATTCGTCGACCGATATCTATTCTGGATCCAGATTGTTCACGCATGTATAAGCACATCTAGCGTCGAATATGCACTTATAACCAACCTTAGATCCTTCCTCGGTCGACCTATACTTCGACCGACACCCTCGGTCGACAAATTCGTCAACCGATATGTACCTCTAAGGTCGGTTTTTTCCTTTAAAACTGACCCTAGAGGTCCTTATGCGAAGGAAATCTGACTCCTTATCGGTCGACAAATTCGTCGACCGATATCTATTCTGGATCCACATAGTTCACGCATGTATTAGCACCTCTAGCGTCGGATTTGCACTTATAACCGACCTTAGAGAGAATTTTGGTCGACAAATTTGTCGACCGATAAGGAGTCAGTTTTCATGTGTGTAAGCAACTTTTAGGGTCGGTATTTTCTTTAAAACCAACCTTAGAAGTCAATTCGATCGACAATATTGTCGACCGAAACTTTTCGGTCGACAAATATGTACCGAGAAATGACTATAAAACCAACCGCCGTGACGGCTAAAAAAATCAACCGTCGTAACGGCTAAAAAAATCAACCGTCGTAACGGCTAGAATTTCAACCGTTAACAGCTATAAATACGACCGTTGACCTCCCAACGACTCTTTTTTCGATCGACCGTTGGCCGACAGATTGATGACCATTGCGGCCGTCGGTCGACAATTTGTCGACCAAAATTGGCTCTGTTTTGCTATAAATAGCACCCAAAACGATCCATTTCTTCACACCTTCACATTCTCACTTCTCTAGCTCCTCTCTAGTGTATTCTTGTGAAAATCTTCAGCTTCTCTACATCCAATTCTTGCTTTCTATTTCTCCATTTCAAAGCAACGAAATGGCTTCATCATCTTCGCACGGAAAGAAGCAAGTTGCAGGTAGGAAAGGAAGGACGGGCATTGCACCGATGCCGGTCATCAACGACATCCCTTTCATCAACCAAGCTACAGCCGACTGCTACCTCAGGCTATCGGCAAAAGCTCCTCTTCCACGACGGCCGGTCGACGTCATGGACTTCCAAAACATTGTCTATTTGGAGAAACTTTTCGAGGTGCAACATTTGACTGATTTTCTAAATCCTTCCTTCCCTTCCTACTCCTCCAAAGTAGTTAATGAATTCTATGCCAATTTAGCCCAACATCCTGACCATGATTCCTTCTCCTCTATGGTTGGTGGGTATGGATTCCATTTCACTGAGGAGGGTATTCTTGATATGCTTGCCATAAACATAGAAGAATATAAAAATTTTGTTGATCTCACCAGAGGAAATCCCCTCAACAAACTCTCCCAAGATGACACTACAACTAGCCTTAGTGATGTCAAAAAAGCCATCTTTCAATCAAATACGACTTGCCATGAAGATAGGGGTACCTATTATGCCATAAATTTAAAACCTGAAGCTAGGATCATAAATCTCGTTGTTGCCACCAATATCCATCCTAGAGCAAACAAATCTGAAGTACCCACCTCTCGTATGTTACTTATCTATGCCATTCTCAAAGGTATTCCCATAAAATTTATTCGTATAATCCTTAAGAATATGCTTGAGTTTTCTAGCAATCCACCTTATGCTGACTTTGTATGCCAAATCACTCAACATTTTCTTAAGAAGAATATTGAGGAAGACTTAGGTTACAAATGGGATAGAAAACCCCAAAAGATAAGTAAAAATACGGTGGAAAAGATGGGAATCGACTTTGGCCACAAAAGGGCTAGGACTGAAGGGGAGACATCCAACCAAGACATACCTCCACCACCTCCTCCTACCAACCTACCCCATGATCCTATTAGAAACACCTTGACATACATTGCTGGATCTAGGCAATTGGATTATAATCACCATGGCATTTCTTATTTAAACCAAAGGATGCAAGCTCTCTCTCCTAACCAACCTGATGAATATCCCTATTCCCTTAATCCTGGCATGATAAATCCATATAATCCTTCCTACAACTACTATCAAACTCCACCTCCACCATCTCCTGATCTCACACATACTCAGTTTTCCCCAATTCAACTTCAAGACATTGCTGCCAACTTTCGCTTTGATCGTGTTCCCACCTTCTTGGAGGCTTATGCCTTAACCATGACAGGTGCCTTGGAGTGGCAGACACTGGTCAAATATTATGGAGCTGAGCCCTTTCTTGGAAAAGACCCATACATTGATGTAATCCTTCGGTCTTTCCAGTGAGATTATGAGATATCTTTGTAATGATGTAATGTATATCTTTTTATAAAGCAAGTATGTCATGTTTCATCTTATAAAGTGTATGGGCATTAAATTGTTATGAATAAAAGTGTTTTCCATGGCTTCATTTAGACATATACATGTTATATAAGAATATTATTATTTCAAATGATTGAAAAATAAATTATGGCTAAATTTTACAAAGCATCACTTGGTTAATCTCATACACACACACTTGGTACTTAATTTAAAACATTGAAATAGGGTTAATCTCGGTCGACAATATTGTCAACCGAGGATGACTTTAGCGTTGGTTTTTCCTTATAACCGACCCTAGATCTCTTTCATTCGACAAATAGTCGACCGACTGAATTTTTGAATAGAGTTTAATACTTTTCAAAATGTTATAAAGCATTGGGATCTCAATCTTTTGTCTCATTGTTGGGAATTCACATCCCTCAATACCACCATCATCACATTTGCTGATTCTGGGTATTCAAACCCTTAGTTCATCACTAAACATGGTTATCACTTATCAGGTAACTATTACCTTTAGGTCATCTGACCAAGGTATTCAGGATATTTGTTACACAATCATCTCAATTTCATATCAACCATATCAATTTCATATCAACATCATGCAATACAAAAATAACATCTCTATTCCCTCATTAGGGTTAGAGTTTCCCATCTTTATAAATTAGGGTTCACATATCATCATCCCATATTGAAATTTCACTTAACATTATCCCATATTAGGGTTTTTACACAACACCACCCTATATTAAGGTTTAACATAACATTTCCATATTAGGGTTTCACATAACATCATTCAAAATAAGGGTTTCACATAACATTATCCCATATTAGGGTTTCATAAGACATCAACATATATTAAGGTTTCACATAACATCATTATTAGGGTTGTGGAAGCACTTTAGAGCTCCTCGGTCGACGAATTTGTCGATCGAGACCGTATTATAGGGTCAGTTATTAGAAAAACTGACCCTACAAGTGTTTCTAAGAAAGAAATCTAGCTTCATTCGGTTGACATATTTGTCGACCGACACATTCAGCCGACGAATTTGTCGATCGAATGAAGCCAGAATTCTTTCTTAAAAGCACCTCTAGGGTCGGTTTTTCTAATAACCGACCCTATAGGTGATCTCGATCGACAATATTGTCGACCGAAAATATCCAGTTTAGTTATTCACACATGTATAAGCACCTCTCCTTCTCGGTCAACAAATCGTCGACCGAAACGAGTCAGATTTCCTTCGTATTAGCACTTGTAGCGTCATATTTACCTATTAACCGACCCTAGAGGTGCTTCTAAGAAAGAAATCTGGCTTCATTCGGTCGACATATTTGTCGACCGACATATTCGGTCGACGAATTTGTCGATCGAATGAAGCCAGAATTCTTTTTTAGAAGCACCTCTAGGGTCGGTTTTTCTATAAAACCGACCCTAGAAGTGCTAATACGAAGAAATCTTTCTCCTTCTCAGTCGACAAATCGTCGACCGAAACGAGTCAGATTTCCTTCGTATTAACACTTGTAGCATCGGATTTACCTATTAACTGACCCTAGAGGTCCTTTCGGTCGACAAATTCGTCGACCGAGTTTGCTTAAACTACCCGACACAGGCACCATTTATCTATAGAGTCGGATTTTGTTTGTTAACCGACGCTACAAAATTTCGCTCTTTGCAAAAAGCTAAAATTTTAGTCTTTCTTCCTCCTGCGAAACCCTTTTTCTCTTTTCTAAACTCTCTCCCGTGAAACTCTCTTTTTCGTCGTTGCCGCGAAGCTCTTTTTTGCCGCCTCTCCACGCCGCCAAGAGGATCGTGAATCTCGTCGTCTCCACGAAGAGGATCGTGAAGCTCGTCATCGCCACCTTCCCCTCTTCTTCCACGAAGCTCGTCGTTGCCGTGAAGCTCTTCTTTGTCGTGAAGCTTTTCATTGCCCTGAAGCTCGCCGTCGACTCCTTCCACTCTTCCACGAAGGTCGCCGCCTCTCCGTGAAGTTCTTCTCTTCCTCCACGAAGCTCACTGCCATTTCCAAGTAAGTTTGAGCTTCCTTCGTTCCTTGTTCCCCTTCATTCCCGCCCGCCGCCATTGCTGCTTCCAGGTCCATCTCGGTCGACAATTAGTCGACCGAGAGCCCACCTGCGCGCAGCGTCCAGGGCCACTCTCGGTCGACAAATTGTCAACCGAGAGTGGCCCTGGACGCTGCGCGCAGGTGGGCTCTCGGTCGACTAATTGTCGACCGAGATGGACCTGGAACTTATTTATGTTGGAGCTATAAATGTTTTAATCATATTTGTTGTAATGTTAACAAATAGTTCTGAATATTATAATGATTTCAATCTTTGGACTGTTGGAAACGGCCTTACTTTACTAATTTGTACAAGTATTTTCCATTTTATATGATTTGATAACCCAATAATAAAAACATGCATGTGCTTTTTCATATGTAATCATAATATAAATTTTAGAAATTAATACTAGATTAGACATGGTTGATGCATGATGTTTAACTTAATATATAAATATGAAAATAATGCATTTATATATTAACTTAGAAACCTGTTCAAAATTTACTCATTAGGAGTAAACTTTGGATAGTCCCCGGTTTGGGACTGTTTTTGGATATTTTAATCTCACTTAGGATGTACCTGTATAATGTATGTTTAGTTTTGTAGATTATTTCAGTAGGATTTCTCCATTTGTTCTCTGGGTACATATGTGAGTGGTTATTTGCCATTTACATCAGTGTACTTGGAGAACTTAGGAAAAATGTTGCTGAAATTTTCTTCAAAACTAAACATACATTATACAGTTACTAGTGAGATTAAATATTCAAAAATGGGATAGGTGGTACACTTTAGTATATAAAATTAACTTTCTATCAATAAAAACTTACAGATTATTATAGTATCAATATTAAACTATTAGTTTTATAATTAATTTAAATGTGATATAGAAAATGGATCGAAGTTGGATGTCTATCAAGAACCGTTGCAGTCCAGAGTTTGCCAAAGGTCTTGATGAATTTATCAGATTTTCTGAGGAACATAGGAAACTACCTACAGATAGGCTATATTGTCCATGTAGAAATTGTTGTAACAATTTGAAAGTTGATACTGGTGAGGAAATTAAGAATCATGTCATATGCAATGGGATCATACAAGGTTATAATGAATGGTATTGGCATGGAGAGAAATTGAATTATGGAGCAGAAAATGTCGATACTAATAGTTGTGGCATAGAAGATATAGATAATGATGATAATGTTAATGATGAACCGATTCAAGATGACAAGATTCATGATGATATGATTGATGAGATGCTACGCAGTTGTCGGGACAATGTCATTGATCCACCTTCTTTATTTGCAAACATTGTCCATGATGCTGAAAAACCATTATATAAGGGTTGTACTAAGTTCACGAGGTTGAGTGTTGTGATGCGATTATACACTCTTAAAGCTCAAAACCGGTGGAGCGATAAGAGTTTCACTTCACTGTTGTCTTTGTTAAAGGAAATTCTTCCTGAAGGCAACGAGCTTCCAATTTCAACATATCAAGCAAAGAAAATAATGTGCCCAATGGGAATGGAGGCTAAGAAGATTCATGCATGTCCAAATGATTGTGAGTTATTTCAGAAGGACTATAGTAATTTGATAAATTGTCCAAAATGTGGCGCGTCAAGGTATAAGACCACAAATTCAGCTAAGGCTAAAAATGGCTCTCCTGCCAAGGTGATGTGGTATCTACCAATAATACCACGATTTCAACGCTTATTTGCTAATACAGAAGATGCGCAAAATTTGTCTTGGCATGGGGAGTTAAAGGTCAATGATGATGGCGTCCTACGACATGCATCTGATTCACCACAATGGAAGAAAATTGATTTATTATACCCTCAATTTGGTAAAGAACCAAGAAACCTAAGACTTGGACTCTGTACATATGGAATGAATCCCTATGGTACATTAAGAAGCCAACATAGCACGTGTCCTGTTATGATTGTTATATACAATCTTCCTCCTTGGTTGTGTATGAAAAATAAGTATGTGATGTTGTCAACATTGATATCAGGGCCCAAGCAACCTGGAAATGATATTGATGTTTACCTTCAACCTCTAATTGATGACCTAATGAAACTATGGGAAGAAGGTATTATGACATATGATGCTTCATGTAAAGAGATCTTCAGTTTGCGTGCTATGTTATTTTTCACGATTAATGACTTTCCAACTTATGGAAATTTGTCTGGATATAGCATAAAAGGATACAAAGCATGTCCTGTTTGTGAGGAAAATACTGATTCAATCAGACTGAAACATGGTGGTAAAATCGTATATCTTGGTCATCGGAGATTTCTCCCACCAGTGCATCCTTATCGAAGGCAACGCAAAACCTTTAATGGGTCAACTGAGGAACGAAGTGCTCCTAAACCTATATCAGGACATGTTGTATATGATAGGGTGAAACATATTGTTAATGAATTTGGAAAGAGTTCAAGTAGTCATACACTCGCATGTGACAAATATCTATACAAGAAGAGGTCAATATTATGGGATCTTCCTTATTGGAGATCTTTGGAAATTAGACACTGCATTGACGTCATGCATGTTGAAAAAAATATTTGTGATAGCATCATCGGTACGCTATTGAACATACCGGGAAAGACTAAAGATGGCATCAACTCTAGAAAAGATTTAGAATTAATGGGTATTAGAAAAGAATTATTAGTGGAGATCAGGGGTCGCCGCAAATATTTGCCACCGGCTTGTTACACTTTGTCAAAGAAAGAGAAAAAGACTTTCTGTGAGTGCTTGTATAATATTAAGGTTCCACAAGGATACTCTTCTAATATTCATAGATTGGTATCAATGAAGGATCTGAAACTAATAGGTCTCAAATCTCACGATTGTCACACCTTAATGCAACAAATTTTACATGTGGCTATTCGATCTATATTGCTGAAGCGTGTAAGGTTTGCAATCACAAGACTTTGTTTCTTCTTCAATGAAATATGCAACAAAGTGATACATCCTGATACTCTCGATAAATTACAGAAAGATGTAATTGTTACCATGTGTCAGCTTGAAATGTACTTTCCTCCTTCATTTTTTGATATCATGGTTCATCTTGTAGTACATATTACAAGGGAGGTGAAGATGTTGGGTCCAATTTTCTTACACTGGATGTATCCATTTGAACGCTACATGAGTGTTTTTAAAGGTGATGTTCGGAATCGTTATCGTCCTGAAGGGACTATTGTTGAGGGTTACGTGGCTAGGGAGGTGATGGACTTTTGTAATGATTTTTTGAATTGCAATGAAACTTGTAGCGATCAAAAAAATTTCCATCACACTGGATCTTATTGTGGCAAAGGAACTCTGGGAGGACGAGTGAAAGGAATCAGTAGTGAGTTGTGGGAACAAGCGCATTTATATTTTACACAACATCGATGAAGTTAGTAGCTACATCACAGAACACAATGATCTTATCAAGAGAAATCATCCGCGATCCAATTCAGTGTGGCTTGCAAGAGAGCATAATCGAACATTTATTAGGTGGTTTGAAGAGAAAGTACTTAATCAACTATCTGAATCACCAAATAATGTTGCTGAGAACATAAAATGGCTCGCCTTTAAGCCAAAAATGGATGTCATGTCATATGAAGGTTATGACATTAACGGATTTTCATACTACACAAAGTGTCAAGATGAAAGTAGTGTAGTTCAAAATAGTGGGGTCACTGTTAAAGCTTGTTCATTGTATTTTGCTAGTGCCAAAGATAAAAGACCACGCGAAGCTGAGATGTCATACTACAGCATCATTGAGGACATATGGGAAATGGACTATACAAATTTTCGAGTTCCTATATTTAGGTGTAATTGGGTTGACAACAATAAAGGAGTTTTAGTGGATGAGTTGGGTTTCAAATTGGTGAATTTTGAAAAGATTGGTTTCAAAGATGAGCCATTCATCATCGCAAATCAAGCAAAACAAGTATTCTATATTGATGACCCGACAAATAAAAATTGATCTGTCGTTCTTAATGGAAAAAGACAGTTTATTGTAGATCCTATAAATGAAGAAGAATACTACGAAAAGTATGATGATTCCAGTCCATTCTCAGTTGGTTTGCCAAGTGTAAATGTTGAAGATAACACTGACGAATATTATAAACGTCAAGACCATGCTGAAGGAATTTTCCTTGACTAACAACTCAACCAATACTAAAGGCATGTATTCTTTGAATTATTTATTTTATTATCATGTATACATTATCACTTGTGCTTTTATTATCACTTATTTTATTTATCATGCATACTTGTAGGTTCTAAAATGGCGAGTGAAGATGAACATGTTGAGCATGAGCACCATGAAGATGAACATTCTGAGCATGAGCACCATGAGGATGGTAGTGGTGATGCTAAGAACTGTAGAGGTCCTACATTGATGCGTAGGCTGCAGGAGCTTAGGGCTAAGGGGAAAAATTGCCAGTCCAGTTTGATATGACATGAGCACCTATTGGAGAACATGCTAGTACTTTCAAGTATTACGTAGGGGTGACCACGCGCAGTAAGGTGCCAATAGATATAGAAAATTGGCATGATGTTCCTAATGCCAAAAAAGACCTCATATGGATAGATATATCTGTGAGTGGAAGTGATATGTCTTTTATCTATTGATTCTAATTTAGTTTGCTTGGAATTAATTCCTTTTCAAAACAACATTATTAATTGCTTCTTTTGTATGTATAGGGTATTTTTCATTTAAATGAAAAAGATCACAAGAAAAGAGTGCTACAACGTTGTGGTGTACGATGGAGGGGTTTTAAGACATATCTTGTAAGGGAATTTATAAATAATCCTAAACAAAAGAAGAAAGCTACAGATGTATATATTTTTATTGATCCTGAGGTGTGGGAAAGATTTGTTGCAGTGAGGAGATCGGAAGAGTTTCAGGTAATAAAGATTGTGATGTATTGTATGAATATTTAATTTTATACAATTAAGGAGGTGAATCTTTTTATACATGTTTGCCAAGTCTAAATTGCAATAGCTCGTTTTAAATGATCAGGCTATTCACCAGGCTCAAAAGGAAAGACGAGCTAAAAATGTGCATGACCATCGCTTGGGGCCCGTTGGTTATGCCTTCCGCCGCCAACTACATGAGAAGCAATCATCTTCTGGAGAAGAATCTAGTACAACTCAAGTTGAGCGACCACCCCGACACATGACATGGATTGATGCTAGAAAGAATCGAGCCGGTGAAATTGTCAACCCTGCAACTAAGGAGGTGGCACAAAAGATGGTAGGTTTATCCCAACTAAGTAAAGAGTAACTTCCACAAACTTAGATTTATTTATATCTAATTGATATTGTGATTTAATATTTTTATTAACTATGAATAGATTGATCTCCACGAGCAAAGGAAGGAAGGAAAGTTCATCCCAACTGGCTACATGGATGAACTAGTAGTTGCTCTTGGTACGAAAGAGTATCCTGGCCGTGTTAGGAGATTAGGAGCTGGCATAGGATTCAAGTCTTATTTTGGCCCTTCGCAATCTAAAAAAGGTCATGCAGGAGGTCTTACACAAGAGGATGTTGAAGCATTAGTAGCACAAAAAGTAAAAGAAATAATGTCTTCATATCAGCCTACTCAACCTTCTCAACCTATTCATACTGCACGTCTCTCAAGTGATGAGGTACAAGCCCATGCTACAGTTGTAGAAGGTCACGGGAGCACTCCCGATGAACCACCACAACAATCTCCAGTAAGTTTTTGTTCTATATGTTGTGTTATTAGTATGATAAATATATGATAATATATAGTTGTAACATGTATTTGTTCTATTGTTTCTTATATAACTTATATTATTTCAATCTAGGTTGGTATGAACTGTAAACTTGTAGTGGAGGTTCCAGAATATAATGTTGTGGCAGCGGGCAAGGTGTACAACCTTGGTGGTACATTGCATTGCCAACAAATTATTGATGACATCTACCGTGTGTCCATCCATCTTGTGTATGACGAATGGGGGACAAACCACTACCCATACCCAACCCTGAATATAATACAATTGAAGAAGCTGAGGGTGCTATGGTGGGTTGGCCTAGACACTTGGTTATCAATGACAAGGTATACCTTATTTCTACCATATTTTTCATATTTAACTGCATATATGAACTCATGTAATATAAGTATGTAATTTAATTAACAGGTTTGTAAACCAAAAAGTAAAACTTCTGCTAGTCATCCTCCTATGCCCAAGCCATCTTTCATTCCCGAAACTACACTCGACGAATTGGGAAGCAAATCTAAATGTTTGTGTCGATACTTAACTAACCAAAGATCGGGATCAAATATGATGGTCAAGTTAACAGAAGATGCAGTTGGGAGGGACTTTGAGAATTTTATTTTTCTTGACGATATTATAGAGTTGTTCCGGTATGATTGGTTGAACACTTCGATAATAGAAGTATGGATAAGGTAAAGATCTATCAATATATATAGAAAATTCCAATACAAATTTTTAGCTTATTTCTACATATGAAAATAATTACAAATGTTTAACAACCATTTATATGCCGAGGTCACCAACTTTGATATAAAGAATATTGCATTCTTAGTCCCTTCGGTCACTAGTCAGGTGGAGACAAATTTTGTGGAAGTGAATGAGTACTTCTCTGATGCATTCAAATATTTTGCTAGTGAGGGGAAGGAAATTATCCTAATTCCTTTTAACGTCCAGTAAGTATTATTATTCAATATAATTTTAATAATGAATGAAACTATTTATTTTAATGTTTATTTTATTCTTACTCAGAGCTAGACATTGGGAATTACTGGTGATTGTCCCAAAATTGATGACTCTTTATTATCTTGACCCAATGGGTAAAACAACAAGGATTCACAAACTGAAAATGTCAGCTATGGAGTAAGCATAAATTTAATCAATTGCTTCAACATGATATTTTATTTAGAATTTCTATTTTACCAACTATCGTTTAATTGATAGGGGTATAAAGGATTTTCGTGAAGCTGGAGGACAAATACCCACAAAATTAAAGACATTGACTTTGAAAAATGTCAAGGTAGCTACTTTGACAACTTCTTAGTCTTATATGTATTAATTTTTCAATTCTATTATGTCAACTCTTATAGTCTTATCTCAACTACTGTTTATAGTAGTTTACTAACATTAAGTTTCATTATTTGTAGTGTCCTATGCAAAATAATGACTGGGCTTGTGGCTACTATATAATGAAATACATGCAAGCTATTGTCAAACAAGCATTAAATGACATTCAGATTATAAGTCAGGTAATAAAGAATAACATCATAAATTTACAAGTGATTGTAGTCATTTTTATAAAATATTAGCATGTGCATTTTCTGTTACAGATCTTTACAACTCAGCCTTACACACATGTGGACTTGAATGAATTCCGAGAAGAGTGGTCAGAGTGTTTTATAAGTGAAGTCGAAATAGTATAGGATTAAATATGTCGGCTCCATTTATGTAAGTGGTTTGAGTACGTACTCTTTCATATTTTTACTTTTGTAATATGTCATCTCAGACTTGCACTCTATCATTTTGTAAAATTATGATATTTATTATCATTTTTGTTATGAATGTGTGGTTTTGAATGGTGACGGTTGAGCATCAATTCTCCCCTCTCCCAGAATATATGAATCTTCTTGTTCTTCTGTTCTATATCAATTTCTGCAGAATTTTTTTTTAAAAAAATCGTAACTTCTAGCGTCGGTTTTTTAAATAACCGACCCTAAAGATTGATTTCAGTGTACTCTTCGGTCGAGAAAATTTCGACCGAAAGATAACTTGTACCGTCGGTTTTTATAAAAAACCGAGTCTAAATGTTCTTTATAAGGTCGTATTTTTGAAAAAAACGACCCTAAAGATTGAATAAAACATTTCAGTGTAAGACTTGGTCGAAAAACTTCTCGATCGAAATAACTTCTACCGTCGGTTTTTATAAAAAACCGAGTCTAAATGTCTTTTATAAGGTCGGATTTTTGAAAAAACCGACCCTAAAGATTGAATAAAACATTTCAGTGTAAGATTCGGTCGACAAACTTCTCGACCGAAATACTATTGGTCGAGAAGTTTGTCGACCGACACTTACACTGAAATGTTTTTATTCAATCTATAGGGTCGGTTTTCTCAGAAAACTGACCTTATAGAGAGTTCTCGGTCGAGACCGAAATATTTTCGGTCGACAATTTTCTCGACCGAGAGTTACCAAAGAAATGGTATTCAATCTTTAGGGTCGGTTATTTCATAAAAACCGACCTTGTAAACGTTCTCGGTTGACAATTTTCTCGACCGAGAACATTTACAGGGTCGGTTTTTATGAAATAACCGACCTTACAGGCTCCTTTTTTCTCGCCTAGGTCAGAATTTTTACAACCTCTTGCGTCGGTGTTTACTCTTTAAGGTCGGTTTTATTTGATTAAATAATCCGACGCTACAGACCAAATACTGTAGCGACGCCCACCTAAGCGTCGGATAAAAAGTGACGCTGCAGGCTTTAAAAAACTGACGCTACAGACCATTTCTATACTAGTGGTGCCTGCTTTTCACGTGTATGTGTGTTTGCTTCTCCAACAGCTAGGGTGGCTGCTGGGCACACATTTCAGATTTTTTTTCTTCTAATAAGGCAGCTGACATGACTGTGTAGTTGCTTTTTCAGTAGCTAGGATACCTACTTGGCGCACATTTCAATTTTTTTATTTTTACATTTCTAAACTATGTAATAAGTGACACCTATTTTGTTATTTTTAATTGTTTATTAGGAAATAGTATGTTGAGGGGTATTAATTGACGAGAAATTATGTGTGTCACATCTTAAATATGATGTATCACCATATATATTTCACAAATTGGTCTCTATGTTTGTACATTACACTTTTACCTTTTCTTTTTAAAATTTTATACTGTATAATGAGACTCATCAATACTGTCGTAGGCGGGAATGCAATTTTCTCCATTATTTTTTGAAATTACAGACCGGTTTGTGTGTACACTATTTTTTGTCTTTTCTTTTTAAAATTTTATGTTGTATAAGGAGGCTCATTTATAGTATAGAAAAAGCCCACGAAGGAGGCTGAATGCAATTTTCTCAATTACTTTTTGGAGTTACAAATAGGAGCATATATGTGTACACTACACTTTTGTCTTTTCTTTATAAAATTATATATTCGGTAAGGAGACTCATCTATACCATATAAGAAAGCGTGCATAGGGCACTGAATACAATTTTATCAAATATTTTTTATAATTATAACTAAGTTCATGTGTGTGTACACTACACTTTTCACTTTTTATTTTAAAAGTATATATTATATAAGATGACACATTTATACTATACAAAAAATCCCACATAGGGGGGTTGAATGTAATTTTTTTAGAATTACAAACTGATCCCTATGTGTGTACACTATACATTTTTCTCTTCTTTTCAAAATTTTATATTGTGTAAGGAGACTCATCTACACTATATGAGAAAGTCCATGTACGTCGTTGAATGCCATGCTCTTCATTATTTTTTACAATTACTAATCAGTCCCTCATTTAGCGGGTAGTATGTATCTTATTTTAAATATGAACTACATATCGGTCATTAACATACACAAAAATGATAATTCAAACTCACATGGAAAGCATATCTAACAAATCTATTGTAGCAAACAAGAATAAATGTCGAGCAACTCATTATGTCATAATTATTATATGCTCACATATTATATTGATTCAATTGTATAACATGTGTAGCACATGTCTTCCGCCATTATTTTTTGAAATTACGAATTGGTCCCTATGTGTGCACGCTGAACTTGCCTTTTCATTTTAAATTTTTATATTGTGTAAGGAGAATCATCTATATTATATGAGAAATTTCCTAGAGGGGATGAATGCAATTTTCTACAATATTTTGGAATTACAAACTGATCTCTCTTTAGCAGGTAATATGTATCTTATTTTGAATACTAACTAAATATTAATCATCAACATACACAAAAATAATAATTCAAACTCACACGAAAAGCTTACAACAAATTTGTTGTAGCAAAAAAGAATAGATGTTGGCCAACTCATTATGTCATAATTATTATATGATCACATATTGTATTGATTCAATAGAATATCACGCACGTGTCTTTAATATATAAAATATATAGGAGTCCATTTAAATCATGACACATATATTCAGTAATTGTTGACAGATGGACGATTGTAAATAACGTCTCCGTTTCAAACTCTTTGTGATTTGTCACAACATCATTTTATATTTTCCTTTTTCCTAATCATTATCTACCGCAACATCAATTCGTCTCCGCTGCCACAACTACACCCATTCAACAAACAAAACAATGTTCTTCTTCTTCTTTTTAGCCGCAATTAAAAATTGGACTGTCAGAACAAAGGAATCATAAGGTTTACGGTTTTTCCTTTCTGTGATGAGAACAAGGGAAGACAATTGTGTGCAAACAGTAAAATAACACAATCGAAACAACACATTCATGAGAAAAGATGGAGCCAGAAATAATGCAAACTTCGCAAGTATTCTCGAGCAAAATCAACCAGCAATGTTTGCTTCTCCATATAAACAATGAAGGTACTGGAAGGCACAAACAACATAGACTTTTGTCGTGGAACAATATCAACCACACACTACTGATGGAGGTAAGTTTTCTTGACAAATTTAATCATCTAAGTTCTATCATAATTTATGACTTAAATAAATTCTTATCTCATCAATGAGTTATTAAAAACATATTTTCTTTCGTCGGTAAGTTATTAAAAAATTTTGGAATTCAAAATACCAAACAAGGAATTCCTAAAAAAATTGGCAGTTTAGATAGTGAAACAACAACTAGTTCAATTTTGTTACTGTAATAGATTTTATGAATTTAGATGATAACAATGGTCGTGAGTATTTAGATGACAACAATGACTTTATGAAAGGGATTAAGAAGAGTGTACATCCTTATGGTGGAATGGTTTTTGAATTGCATGATGAAGTTTTTTATTTTTATAATAAGTATGCTAGAGCTAAAGGGCTTAGCGTACAAAAAGGCCATACATAGAAAAACAAACATGGTGACCTCAACATTCACTTATGTTGTTCAGTCGAGAAGGAAAAAAGGTGGTACATTGACGGAACTTCTACTTATGTGAAATTACGTGCACCACTAAAAATCCTAAAGATGGTGAGTCTTTCAGTTTAGTCTTGCTTATACTAGATTAGGAACTCCACCCACGTATGATGGGATACGTGGAAGTCTTATAGTAGTACAGTTAAGGGTCGAATCTACGGGACAACGGTCTTGTTAGGGGATTAACAAGATAGAAAATGTTATAACTTTACTTAACTATTTAATAGTTGATATCTAGATCAAAATGTTGATTTGGTTTGATTAAACTAAGTGCAAGTAAAGTAAAGGAAGGAAGGTAAAGTTAAGGTTGTAAATAATGTTATGGAACCACTTGGATGTTATCAGGTTTCACCACCACTACACATGGATCAAAACATACATTATAACATCATGGCCAGCGATAAGAGTCTAATCAGTTAGTATATTTATAGACTTAGCCTCCTTTCGGACAACTAACTACGAGAAACGCAGGAGTATTACAACGCCACCCATCCCCGAACGAATGGTCACTTACTTTGTATTACTCCCTTTACAAAGTGTGTTCCTCGACCCGTCAAATTTGTACTTTCATAAGTCAATTGATTCCATTTCATAGTAAGAAAGTACAACGATGGGGGTGAGTTTATTCCACTCTACAAAAGACGTTCCTAGATACCGAGACAGATGCATGGTGGATACACACATCAAGAACTAACATACAATCGGTAATCAAATCTAAAAGTACAAGCATAGACAATTCGCACTAATAGATAAAAGATGACACAAGTTGGTGATCAAGCAACAAGCATTCACTAAATGATTGATGTTAAACTGAAAAGATAGTGTTTGTCTATTACAAACTCATGAATTACATTCTATGGAATGAAAACATGGGTAGCGAGGCTACTCCCCGCACCCTAGTGAACAAGACTACTCGCTCATAGTAGGGACAGAGAAGGAGGCGAGAAGAGAAAGAGAGAGTGTCATCTCCACGAAGGAGGGAGGGAGGTCGACCCCTTGGAGGAGAGAGAGACGATCTTCACACTTCACACCTTACTTGATGACAAGTCCTTCTCTTCCCACCTTCTTGGTTGATGAGAGAGAAAGCAACTTGGTGATGGAGTATGGATCTCAGACCGGCAACCTCGAGGCAGTGGATGAAGGATGGAATGGCTCAGGAGTAGTAGAGGCAGCCATTGGGCGTCTAAAAACTTGATCCTTGTGTGGAGCCTTTGGGTCTTTTTTATAGGCTTTAAGTGAAGTCCAAACGGTTTGGGCAGTCTTAGGCTCAAATGGTCTTAGAAACCATTTGGGTTCTGAGACCGGTTGGACTCATGCAATTTGGAAACCGTTTGGAAACCGTTTCCACTTGTGCGGTTTGGAAACTGTTTGAGTCCTTGCGGTCTTCAAACCATTTGTCTTTATTCGGTCTTAGGACCGTGTGACTCCATGCGGTCTCGGGACCTGTGACTTCATGCGGTCTCGGAACCGTGTGACTTCATACGGTCTCAGGACCGTGTGACATCAAGCGGTCTCTGGACCGCGTGACTTCATGCAGTCTCGGGATCGTGTAGTTTCCAAATGGACTTGGGACCGTTTGGTCTCCAAACAGTCTCTGGACCGTTTGGAACTTTTGTGATTTTTTTTGTATTTTTCTGTAAAAAGAAAAAAGAAAAGTTAATCTAAAGGTATATTTGTAATGAAAGAAGAAAGTTAAGTATTCTATCTAATTTATCTGAGAAAGAGTATGGAAAATGAGAAAAAATACTAAGATAACGTCACAAAATGGGAGGTTATCACCCCCCTAACTTAGAGTCTAGCTTGTCCTCAAGTTAGATAGAGCTGAGGCATGTAATGACGAGGTAATTTTATTTAGTTAAGATTTCCATACTCTTGCTTCAACTCTAAACCAGAGATATCCTAAGGTCTTATTGGGGTTTCTGCTTGCCTTAACTCTTTCAGGTATCGAGAGTTGTGTGGATCTCAGGTTTCTTCTGAATCTCATAGCTCGCATTGGGACCACTTTTCATTTTGTGCATGTCGTCGACTCTAATCAGTTTTATACTTCTCCAAAAATCCTATCGGAGGCTAGAGTGGGTATGAGGGTTGTCTAAAGGCTTGTTGTGTAGTTCCCCCTTCAAGTGGGGGAGGGTTTGTCCATGCTTTTTGGGTCTCACTACCGGGCACGATACATCTGTCTTCGTGAGGGCAGCTGAATGTACTGGCCAGGTGAGTCCTTTATCAGCCTTTCATATATTTAGATACCTTAGGGTTTTGCTACCGGACACGACACATCTGCCTTCGTAAGGGCAGCTGAATGTACCGATCGGGCGAAACCTTTATTGGCTCTTCATATAGATCCTTATATGTGGCACAACTCTCATTTTTTTATTCAACACTCTGGCTTTTATTCGCAAACTCACAGGCTTAGGATTTGGGATTTTTAGGGATTTTGGTTGGGCGGCCAAGCCTCTTTTATTTGAAGAGAAGAAAGTTGTTCTTAGAGTTTCTCGACATGTACTTATTTGTTTTCTTCTTAGTGGTCCACTTGTGAGGTTTCTTGATTTGGATGTCACCTGATATCCCTCTCTCCCTTGAGAATGTTTGGTTTGTTTTGACTCTGATGTCAACCTGTGGAGAGTCGGATGTAGAATTGAAGCAAAAGCATGAACGTCTAGTTGTGAAGATAATTTATTATTTTGCCATTACATGTCTATATGCTATTCTTTTTATTACTCTTGAGGACTGACTGGGTTCTAAAGTTAGCTGGGGATGACTTGTTCCAAGAGGGATGTTATTTTTTTTTTTGGTGAGCGTAGGGTGTTGCCTTTTTACTATTTTCAAACTAATGTGGTTACAGAGTATAGCCACTTGTGGAAATAAATGGCTGTACAGAACAGAAATAAAACTAATTACAAAAAACTTCAATGTCCTTTATATTCATCTCCCAGAGCTTTTTAGTAACTGTGCATTTACTCCTGAAGATCCTCGCATTCCTTTCTCTCCAAATCATGTATATAACGAAACAAGCAGCAATTTTATCCTTGCCTTTCAGCACCAGCAGGTCTTCAAAGGACGAACATATCACAGAACAATTGCAAAACGTCCTCCAGTTATCCCAAAGCTCAACAGCACAACAACAATTGAAAAATAAATGGCCAACATTTTCCTCATGAACCGAGCACATTGCACATCTAGAAGCTAGCTGAAAACCAATTCTCTTCAGATAATCTACTGTAGGAATCCTCCCAAGGAAACACTTCCACAGCAACACAGAAAATTTCTTAGGCACACTCTTCCAAATCCATGTACCCCACTGAACGTTTTGATGCTTTTTCCTAACTAAGTTCCAGCAATCTTTAAGCTTGCAATTATCTTTCAGACCAAACAGGACACGATCTCCCCTAGCAGCCTGAATATATATACTGCTTACCAAACTTTCCACCTGTTGCGATCCCCTAAAAGGGGGAATGCTCCACTTGCCATTTTCCAAGCAAGAGTCCACCCTACAATTGACACCATACCCCATTCTAAGCACCATATCCAAATGAACAAGGTCTATCATCCTTTTTTTACCCTTAAGCCAAGAGTCTCTCCAAAACAAGAATTTACTGCCATTACCCAAGCTGAACTCAATACCATCTAAAAGAGTTTTCCTTTGCTCGAGTATCCTCCTCCAAAGCCAAGAGCTATTAGCTCTGGAGCTAACCGACCAAATCAACTCTTCTTTAATGTATCTGCCATTTATCCATCTCACCCACAGGCTTTCCTTCTCAGCAGCAATATCCCACAAATTCTTAATGACTCCAGCTTTAGACCAGTCCTCAATGCGCCTAATACCCAAACCTCCTTCATTTTTAGGCCTACAAATGATATCTCGGGAAATAGTGTGCAAGTGTTTCTTATCATCAGAATCCTTCCAAAGGAAATCCCGCATAATTTTCTCAAGCTCCTTAATAACAGAACTCGGCAAAGGGAAAGCAGAAGTCCAAAAAATACTATACACAGATAAAGTAGATATAATCAGCTCCACCCTACCAGCTTGAGACAGAAGATTACCCTTCCAAGAATCAAGTCTCGAGTTGAATTTATCCACAATGGGATTACACATCTCTTTAGTCAACCTGCCAATAAAAAGGGGGACACCAAGGTAACGGACAGGTAACTCACCAATCTCAACATTTAGAATACTTCCCACATCAGAATTCGTAGCATTCTTGCTTAAGAAAACACTACTTTTACTATTGTTGAGCCTCAGCCCTGAAATAAGGTGAAAAGTATCCAACACATCTTTAATACAAAGAGCATTGTTCTTGTCAGCCCTGGAGAACATAAGAAGGTCATCTGCAAAGATGATATGAGAAATATTCACATTTCCAGCAGAAATAGGACTCAGTCTTCCCTTCCTCATCTCAGAGTCAATAACTGAAGTCAATCCCTGCATAGCAATAACAAATAAGAGAGGGGATAGGGGGTCACCCTGCCTAACCCCATTCAAAGCAGTGAATTCATCAGTGGGGGTTCCATTCACTACAACCTTATAGGTAGCTGAAGCAAAAGATTCCTGAACCCAATTTAACCAACACAAAGGGAAACCCATCTTACTCATCAGAAACAAGATGTAATCTCTTCTAACCGAATCGTAGGTTTTAGCTAGATCAGCTTTAACACACATATAATTCTGAGAACCACCAAAAGTACTTAGCACCTCGTTATCCAACAAAATAGCATCACCAATCTTCCTCCCTTTCACAAAAGCAACCTGATTTGTATCAATAATACTAGGAAGCACCTTTGCAAGCCGGTTAGCCATCACTTTAGCAATCACTTTATAAATCATATTGCACAAAGAAATCGGCCTAAAATCTTTGAGATTGGTAGCCCCATGAATCTTAGGAATCAAAGTGATCATCGTGCTATTGCATTCCTTAAGCAACCTGCCAGTTTTAAAGAAATAAAGAATCGCAGAAACAATATCATCACCAACTACACTCCAAACATCCTTGAAGAAAACAACATTAAAGCCATCCGGCCCAGGAGCCTTATCATTAGTTAGATTCATAAAAACCTCCTCAACGTCTTTAAAAGATACCTCCCTACTTAGAAGCTCATAACAGGCATCATCTATCTTCGGCAGAATCCACTCATCTTTCCAGACTACTTCATCCATCAAGGTGTTACTGAACAATGTGGAATAGAAGTTTTTAATATTTTCCCTAATAGCATCAGGATCATATGTCTTATTTCCAAAATCATCTTCTAACACATTAATATTGTTTCTAATTCTTCTAGTTTTCAGCGAAGCATAGAAGAAGGCAGAGTTACTATCACCTTTTTTTAACCACTGAATTCTGCTCTTCTATCGAAGCAAACACTCCTCATTCTTCAAGGCATTGATAGTCTCACTCCTTACCTGAGACAACCTCCTCTGTTTGTCCTCATTAGTAGGATCAGCATCCACTTCTTTCTGCAAACAAAACAGCTCATTTTCCAACTCCCTTGCTTTAGAAAACAAATTACCTACCACCTCCTTATTCCACTTCCTCAAGGCACAAGCTACAGTAGAAAGCTTTCTATAGACAATAAACATGGGAGTTCCAACCACCTCAGTATTGCGCCAAGTATCAGAAACCACATTCTTAAAAGAATCATGACAGTCCAAGCATTAATAAACCGAAACATGGAACCACCTTTCTTCTTTGACCCCAACCTGAGCATAAGAATCTTGTGATCACTTACAACAGCATGTACCACTTCGCCCCAACAACAAGGGAAAGCAGAAAGGAAATTGACATTCGTGAAGATACGATCGATTTTCGAGAAAGTACTGATACCTCTTCTACTGTGACTGTCCCACGTAAAGAAGAAGCCCTTGGTTTGTAATTCAATCAAATTCACATCAGCTATGGCCTTATTGAAATCAGTCATACTACGAGAAGAAGGAGGTTGTTTACCTGATTTCTCATTCAACAGCCTCACTGCATTAAAATCCCCAATAACACACCAGTTAACAGGATTAAGGTTCTTAATATTGATTAGAGAATCCCAAAGAAAAACTCTATCCTTATCAGGATTGGCTCCATAAACAGCCGTCAGATCAATCTTCATCATATCTTTAACTATAACATAATGAATGCATTGCTCATTCTTCAAAGACACCTTAACATCCACCTCAGAATCTTCCCAGACAATCAGAATACGAGTATATGAGTAAAAATCAGAATTCTTGATGTATTTAGCATTAGACCAGATCCTACAAACAAAATCATCCACATCATCTTTTTGAAGCCTGGACTCCAAGATCACATAAAC
Source organism: Alisma plantago-aquatica (assembly GCA_963693085.1). Classification (NCBI taxonomy): domain Eukaryota; kingdom Viridiplantae; phylum Streptophyta; class Magnoliopsida; order Alismatales; family Alismataceae; genus Alisma; species Alisma plantago-aquatica. The sequence goes on along the minus strand of OY856412.1, from coordinate 1,484,622,002 downwards.
ATCTGCCTTATTCCTCCTTATTTCATCCCGAATGTGGGGTATTTTATTACCTCCACCCCTCACATTCCAGGACATAACACTGAAGGAATCAACCATTAGGAAGAATGGTAGGGGATTCATCCACCATTGCAGCCGTAGCCACACATGTATCAACTTTCTCATTTAAACATTCCTCCTTGTCAAAGTTAGATAGAGGTGAAAACTTATTCAAGGATTCAGGAATAGATCTTGCTGAATTTTTCACATTTCCTCTTGGTATCGACTTATTTTTCTTCCTTGTAGTCTCCCACCCTGCTTCCGGAGTAATTACAGGAGTAATCATCTCCATCGAATTCTGAGAAGAAGTAAATTGAACAACATCAGTAGTACCCATCTCTGTGTGAACAACAGAAGTAGTACCCACCTCTGTGACGCTTTCCACATCCCCTTCAGTAATCTTTTCTTCAGCATCTATAAACACTTCCGACTCTTCCTCTACAGCAACTTTCTTTTGAACCCATTGCTTTTTGCTTTTCTTCCTCATCATCCCAGTATCTTCACGATTCTTTGAGTCATCACACAGAGAAGATTCATGGCCGTAGAGACCACATGACGAGCACTTGCTGGGCTCCCACTCATACTCAAACTGAATGACATCAACTTGCCCATCATCACTTGCGATTTGCATTTCTTTTGGATAAGTGAAATCCGCCGAGATAACCACCTGTATCCTCGCATACTCCAGCCTCCTGAATTCCGAAGTCAGCTTATCCGGCCGCAGAGGACGACCCAATACTGAACCAATACTGCTAAACATTTCCGCATCCCAGAGCTCAAGAGGCAGGTTGTAGATCTTTAACCAGATCGGTATATCAGTTAATTTCATCTTCTCCAACGGCTCTCCCCTTTCCTATTTCTTCATAATCAGCGGCTTCCCCGCCATGAACCAAGGCCCTCCATCAACAACTGTGCAAAGGTCCTCCTCATTTTCAAACATGACAATGAAGAATCCCTTACCTCTAGATCTGACTTCAATGGACCCTTTAGTCTTCCAAATCATGGCCAAGTGCTTCACCAGAGCCGACCAATGTGGCTTAAGCCCCACCACATATCCGGCATCCGTTTTACTCCATCTAGCTAGGTTTCTCTCTGCAATAGACTTTGAGTAAACAAGCTTTCCATCAACTAGTTGCGCGTTAGTCTTCTTCAGATGAACTGGCCCCGATACGCTCTTCTCCTTAAACAGCCCCGACCAGTCCAGAGCCTCTCTCGTCACTACCACAGATGAGTTCACGCTACCTGCTTTCCTTCTTAACACGATCTCCTCTCTACCTGGATCTGGAGGGTCAGACGCCGTCGACGCTTCAGCTGTCGCCTTCGCCCCCTCGCTCGCTCCCTCAGGCATCGCTGTAGCAGTGCTCTTTACTTACTACACTTATAAGCTATTTTATCAAAGAAATTTTATCAAAGAAATTTCTAAAGAAGTCTAAATGTGAAAGAGAAAAAAGAAAATTTTGTACAGAGAGATAGAAGTGAAAGAGAGAGCAGAGAGAGAAGAGTTTAAAATTGATACATCACCCTTTTCCAGTGTACATCCCCCCTAACTTATCACTCACTCTGTCCTCAGAGTGTCAAAGTGATAGGTTGAGAAGAATATGGACAAGGGCATTAGACTTTTGTTAGTCCTTTGTTCGCTCCATGCGTTCGGAGAAGATTAGCTGTGAACTTTCTTCGCAGAGCATGATAATCCATGTCCGTCATTGCCTCTAATGGTTTTCCAAGGACCATGATGGTGTACATCCAGTAGAGGATGTGGAAGCCGCAGTCGTTGGATTCCCGAATATGTTGGGGACATATGTGGCTGAAGGCAGGACGATGAAAGTGTTCTTTACCGTATGCCCGTGTGTGCGTGCTGAGAAGGTCTTGTAGTTGGTCAGCACACTCCTTTGCCACCTCCTCCGTTGGCGTTCTTGGTGTTGTAGTATACTGTTGCTGATCTGGATTGTACTGGCTATCAGAACTGTTGTATATGGTTGTTGTTCTGTCATGAAGATTTGTTGCCATTAACATCCAGTGCTCTGAATGAAGGAAGGGAAGCATGATAAACTTTAGAGTTGTGTGTTGGAGGAAAGAAATGAGTGTCGTAGTTGTTCTGAAGTTTTTGAGCTTTAGAAGATCATCCTTCATATATGTTGATGCCATATAGGTCGAAGGGTGATTCTGTCCGAGAAGAAATTGATACGCGGTCATCAAACTCACAGATAGAGACCCTTTTATCTGTACAGTTTCTCATAGTGTATCTTCCATAACCAGAATATCTCCGGCCATAAAAACGAGATCATCTTTCTCGGCCTAAAGCCTTGACATGATGAGTCAAAGTTCATTTTCGGAGAGACTTTTGCAGGTGCTGAGGTCGAAATTAGGGAATGTCGGTGTGATGGAAGATAGGGGAACCTTTTGTGATGGTGGTCTGTTGATGGCAATCCCAGTTAGAAACTCGATGTCCCCTGTATCATCTACCAAATCAAAAGAATAAGGGTCCCATTGTTTCTTCTCAGGGACCATGGCGGGCTATTTTTGCTTCTCCAAGTCCCTTAAGGTTTGACAAAAAGGACGCCGTTGTGGATGGTGGATGGTCGAGAATAAGTAACGAGGCACGTCATCTGGCACCATAGTAGGGTCCTTGAAGAACCTTCTATCACAGATGAGCTCAATGGCGTAACGCCCTCGCAAAGAGTGAAAATCTTCGGCGGCCAGGTCAATGAAGGGGATTTATTGATTCTGCGCTTGTATATAGCGTATGGTGCAGGAAGTGCAATCCCCAGATCCTTCTTGTGTTTGGACTTGTGGGTTTATTATTTGGAACTAGGGTTGGCTCCAATCCTGGCAGAGGGGTGGGCTTGCAGCCCAAATAAATTTCAGAAGCCGGAAGGGGATGCAACATGCCTCTCCAACTTCTTCTCCTAACAAATTGATTGTTCCAGCTTGTAGTTCACTGATGCAAAAGTTATACACCTTGGCGTCGCGATCATTGGTATCTAAAATAATAAACAACCATTGGTCGGGTGCTTGGAAGGGCACGGTTATGTATTGTGTCTTGCGTGCTAAACTAGCACGCAACCGCTCGATTGACTTTGCTTGTATGTCTTTGTATAACAAGCCTATAAATAGAGCTGGTGAGGTGTTAAAATCGGCTGATGCCTTCTTGAACTTTTGTAAACTTATATGCAGTAGACAAGTAGTATACGGAAGATTGCCATTGACATTGTTGACTGAGGTCGAAGGATGTGGCGGAAGTCTTCGCGTGTCAGTTTACGCTTGGTCTTTGTATTATTATAGATAACATCCCCCCTTCTTTGGCATCATCTACGATGGTGTTTAGTATAAAAATATCCTGAGCATCTAGGGTAGAGATGGCCGCCATGTCTAAATCGTGCATCTTGTGAGGTAGCGGTGGCGGCGGGGGAAGCTCTTGCGGAGGGGAGGAAGGAGTCATCTCTTGGTCGTCTATAAAACGCTACATATCTTCATCTTTTTCTGAATCAGAAGTGGAGTCGAGATCTTCATCCGTATCTAGGTTGACACATTCTAGATCGTCCTGTTCTGGGGGAGGGGGTGTAGATTATTCCTGGGCGGAAAATGGTGGGGCAGCTGTTGCTTGTAGACTAGTGCTAGTTCCCAGTATGCAGTGGTGGAACTCAGCAAAAGCTGCTTCTTTAGCAGCCTCCCCCAGAGATCCCATAGCAGAATAGTCAAGAAATTGGTTCCCATATGACATGTTAACATTGTCATTATGAGTAGGGGATTTGGGATCCTTATCTCCTTTTTGATAATCTTTGTGCTGTTTTGGTGCGGCTCCTTGGCTGGGACCCTCCCCAGCATTGTCTGGGTCATCAGATTTGTTGTCTGAGGAGGTGCTATTATTGGAGTCCGCTGAGGAGTCAGACTCTTCTTTGTCGTCTTCGTCTTCTTCATCATCATCTTCATCTTCCACCTTTTCTGAGGTCTTCTTTGTTGGAGGCTTCTTGCACTGCCGGTGGAAAGCTTGTTGCTCGTCAAAAGCCACTTGCACATGCTCATGTGTTTCAAGCAGTGCTTCGTGGGTTTCTTTGAGATCTAAATATCGGGCCTCGGCAGAGAGTAGTTGTAACATCCCAGGATTTGAGGCCTCGGATAAGTTGATCTTAAAAGGAATGATTGGACTACCCATATCACCAAGGTGCACCTCCTTTTCCGGGAGCCCATCACTAAAGAACTCCATAGTTAAGCGTGCTCAGCTTGGAGTAGTACTAGGATGGGTGACCAGTCGGGAAGTGGATCCTGGCTTGCGCGTGAGTGGATAAAAGCGTGCAGTTAAGGCTAGTGGTGGTCTATGGGGCCAGTCGTCATTCCTGAAACTCTAATAGAGCCTTGGGCAGTGAGCCCGGCCATTACAACTGATATCAGAGCCAATTCCCCTCCAGTAGGTGGGGCTCACATGGGCATGGCATGCCAGTCTTGAGCTGTGCGGTCCAGGCATGTAGGAAAGGGTTGTCCATGGTTGACGTAGCCACCCTTGCGCTGGCATTTCGTGATCGGTAGCTGGGTGTCCATGGGCCATTGTGGGTCTGCACTGAAATGGGGAAGAGATTATGAGGCCTTATAGTTGAACCTTGACGAGGACGTCAAGAGTCTAAGTGAGGGATATTGTAACATCCCAGGATTCGAGGCCTCAGATAAGTTGATCTTAAAAGGAATGATTGGACTACCCATATCACCAAGGTGCACCTCCTTTTCTGGGAGTCCATCACTAAAGAACTCCATAGTTAAGCGTGCTCATCTTGGAGTAGTACTAGGATGGGTGACCAGTCGGGAAGTGGATCCTGGCTTGCGCGTGAGTGGATAAAAGCGTGCAGTTAAGGCTAGTGGTGGTCTGTGGGGCCATTCGTCATTCCTGAAACTCTACTAGAGCCTTGGGCAGTGGATAGAAATACCCTCCGGGGTATGAAGCGCCGATCATTTAGGTGAAGGGAAGATGCATCTTTTCGTTATATTTTCAAATCTGCAAGGCAACATTGCATGGGGCAGGACAAGTGGCGCATTCTGATTGGCCTAAAAGATCAATGTTTGCTTGATTGATTGATTGATTGGCTTGCTTGATTGGACATCTAGTTGGATTTGGATAAATTATTTCTTGAGATCTCCAAGACAGGTATGTGGTTACGATTATGAATAACCGATTAGTTTCCTGATGGATTCTCAGATGTTCAATCGCATTGAATGCAACTAAACTGTTGAAGGTTTATTTATTTCTTGCGTCTATAAAGTGACTACGATTATCACATAAGATATGTGCCTACTAGCTCAAATCCCGGTACCCTCTGTGTCGTAATGGCTGACCTAGTACATGGATACCTAGAGGGTAGGTCCATTAGGTCATGAAAGACTTTGGCTGCCTAGAGGGTAGGTCCATCAAGTCACCTTTATAGAGGTACCATATAAGTCCTTACAGGGACAACACAGAGTTGTGGATAGGTATGGATTGAGTAGTTTGGCTTAAAAAGTAATCTTGATTGTTAAATGATTAATTTAGTGATTACATTGTTACCATAGTTGCATGTATTTTTGTTTCCCCCACATACCAGCTACGACTGATCGACGTTTTGTTTGTCGACGTTTTAGGTACAATGAAAAGAACAAACAGTAAAGTGGCACATGGGATACTAAACGAGAATTAAAGTGCAAAGGAGGATTAGATAGATTAGTATCGGTGTGGATAGAAGTTTAGAGATCCATGTTTTTAAAAGGTATGCAAGAAACAATTATTTTCTTACAGATTTCAGTATAGTATGTTAAAATTTGATAATTACTCTTAGTTAATTGCCTCTGAACTGCAGGTTTACGACATCCATTGATATCTGCCTACAAACAGGCCACAAACCAGCAAAATCAACAAATATACTTTTCACACAAGTAGATACATTCAGACATCAATGAAAAACTACTAGAGGGGGGGGGTGAATAGAGTTTTTGAATTATTTTAACAATTAATTGAACTCAAACAACCACAATTGAAATTGGAAGAAGAAGATAGGTGTTTAGAGTGGTTCCAACTTTAGCAAATACTAAAGTTGTCAGTCCACTACCCGGTTGCTTACCCAACCGAGATTTGAAAGTATTTATTTTATTACCTCTCGAGGATTTATACAAAATACAATACTTTCCTTTACACCCTTTGAACAGCCTTCACTTGAAGTAGGTGCACCAACTTTGAGGTAGCCTTCTTGAAGTAACTCCAAGCTCCCCCTTGAAGTAGCCTTCCTCTCTAGAAGTAACCTCCCGTTGCACCAGCCTTCTGAAGTAGCTCAAAGTCTTCTTCTTCACCAAGAAGATCTTCACCCTCTCCAATCCACAGCCTCCAACCTAGGAGTAGCAAGGAGAGTACAAACAATAATAGGGAACAAGAAAGAAAACAGGAAATTACAACTTATCCTTTATAGCCCAAGGCTTGATTTGCCTAGATCAAGCGTATAGATCTCCTAACCAAGTGTGTGAACTTGTGATTGCAGTGGGTAGGAGATACTAGCCTATAGGACACGAATTTGAGCTAAGGAAGGAAGTAGCCAATGTTCACAATGCTCAACTTTCTCACAATCAGATTGCTCAAAGTATGCTCAAAGGATTCTCAAGTGTAAACAAGTGTGTATGAGTGTCCTATGGCTTGTCCTATTTATAGGAATGGCCTAAGGATGCTTAAGGACGTTCTAGACAACTTCTAGGGGTTTCTAAGTGCTTAACTAGCCGTTAGGTACAAAGTTGTTGCTTTAACAACAGCTAATTAATTAATTCTGCAGTTGCTGTCAGAGACAATCTCGGTCGAAGAATAGTCGACCGAGACACCTACTCGGTCGAACTCTTGTCGACCGACATGCACTCTGGAACAAGTGATTTGCAACGTCTTTCTCCAACTGCCAACTAACTTGTCAGTTGTGTCTAACGGCTACTTTGGATCTTTCTCGGTCGAGAAGATTGTCGACCGAGAGTGTCTCGGTTGAGGAGTTTGTCGACCGAGATTGATCCTGTTTCAATGTTTCAATTTAGGCACTAATTATGTGTATGAGTGTGCATATGTGATCCTATTTGAAGGGGATGACTTGTCTAAATGTGGTGTTTAGCTAGGGAGAATCTAACGCTTGATTTACATGCAATCTAAGTACTTGTACATTATATATTTGTACAAGTTTTTACAACAGTGATTACATTGCATGAAAATATAAAATATGTAAGCTTCTGGATTTTCCCTAGATGCTTTGTCATCCACCTTAATCCTACAACACTCAAGTAGCACGTTAGATCAACAAGAATGAAATGTTTGTCATCATAAAAACAAAGGGATTTATCATAATGTCCAATTTATCCAACAATCTCCCCCTTTTTGAAGATGACAAACATTTCCTAAATATGAAATAAGGAAATATAAAACATGTGAGTTTCATACCTGAAGATTACCTTTTGTAGCCATTTTTGTTTTTGCAAGTGAGTGCTGGCCAAGATATTATGAAACTCATTTATATTTTTGATCTTATATTCTTTCTCCCCCTTTGTCATTTCAAAAAGATATCCAGGTTGTATTTTATATTTCTTCTCCCCCTTAATTTTATATTATGCTCCCCCTTAAATAGATATTCTATTAGGAACATGGATTTAATATCATTTTTGTCTAATTTAGCCACAATTTGTTTCTCAATCATTTACAAAGGATGTTAAGCCTTGAAATGATATGAGATCATGTTAGGTTCATGCCATATGTATTGATTTCTCACCCATTTTACAAGGGATGTTAAACCCTGAAAATGAAATGAGAATCCTTTAATCTTATAGTACATAAAGATGTCTCTAACCAAATGCACGGGATGTTAAGCCCTGATTTGTTTAGAGAATTCCTTTAAGAACAGGATATATCATTTTTATGAAGTTTGTAGATTTCTTCATAACCAAGAGTCAAAATACTAAGGTCATAACTAGCTTCAAATTATGTTTACAATGTTTTTGTAAGCTTCTTAATCAAATAATCAAATTTGTTTTATGAGCTCCCCCTTAATCTTACAATTATAGCACTTTAAAGCTTCTAAGGTCACAGATGATTTGAAATTTTGATTTTGACCTTTATCAAAAGTATACTAAGATTAAGTATAAAAAAATGATGTCCAAATAAGCATTTTGTCAAAGCTTATTTTAGGTCGACCTTGACTTCGACCATAGCGCCCCTTGGTTAAATTATATTTCAACCAAGAGGCATAAATTGCAGATTTCCAATTTAACATTCATATCAATTTTTTGATGCATGTTTAAGTGATACTCAAATATAAAAACATGAAAGCACGATGAATATTTCAAATCTTTTAAAGATATCAATTGAAATTTTTTATTAACATTGTGCTCTTTGCAATCATTTCTAAGAGATATATCACTAATGAATCATTTTGCTTGCCTACGTAATGATAGAACAATAAAAGCATATAATGATAAAACAGAAATTTCCTTTAAATTTAGCATAATTTTAGTTTTTGACTTAAATTATTTAGAGAATAAACCAAATAAATCTCATATAAACTTTCAAGGATGATTTCCATTATTTATACTTTATTGTATAGTTATTAATCACAAATAGATAGCAATTTTGATCAATTTCAGCAATTTTACAGTAGTCTGAAAATCAGTGACATGCTCGGTCGACAATTTCTCGATCGAATGTTCACTCGGTCGACAAATTCTCGACCGACTAAGTTTCTAGAGTATGTTCAGAACTGTTAATCGATTTCAAACAAAAAGAGATAATGCAAATTAGAGCTCGATTTTGTTGAGATAAGACATTATGATATCAAGAATCAGTTTAGGTCAAATCTCAACTAGTTAATTTTAAGCTACTAAGTCTTAGGAAACCAAGCTAACTCATCATTCCTTTTCTTATATGGGCATGAAAATGAATAATGTCCAAGACGAATGCAGTAATAATAACTAATAGAGTCAACTTCATTGCTCTTTCTAGGAATTGTGTTCCTAGGTACAAACATAATCTTAGTCTTGGATGCTTTAACTCTTTTGGGTTTATTTCTCCTTGGATCATATCCTAATCCTCTTCTTCCATTATAACTAGAGGAAATTTTCAGAATATTTTCAAGCATGTCATTTCCTCTTAACTCATTTACATTTCTTTGTAACTTAGCAATATCTTTCTTTGCTTGATCTAAATCGGATACTAGAGAGTCTCTTTCTTTGACAACCTCATCATAATCTAAATGTGAACATAGAATAGGTTGTTTCTGAAGATCATTCACTTGAGTTTGCAATTTTAACTTTTCTAAGGAAAGAAGATTGCAATTAGCCTCTACTGATTTTAACTTAAGATCATAATCTTCATTTTCCTTTTTGAGATTTTCATTTTCGGATACAAGAGCAAGAAGTTTAGCATTTAAATCTTTATTTGATTTCTTAAGTTTCTTCTTGCACTCAATATATTTCTCATGAGTAATTTGAAGACTAGCAATTAGATCTTCTTTTGGTAGATCATAAAGACTTACCTCTTCTTCGTCTTCATTTGTTGTAGCAATGAGGCATTCTACTTCTCCTTTTCCATCATCATTATCATCACTTGAATCATCCCATGCATCTCGATATGCTCTTTCTTTCTTTTTGTGAGATGATTTCTTCCCTTTCTTGAGTGTTGGACAATCACCTTTCATATGTCCTTTCTTACCACATTCAAAGCACCTGGAAGAAGAAACACTAGAAGTTTTATTAGTTTTAAAACTTTTGTATTGCTTACCATTTACAACGAGAGTTTCTTCTTCACTATCATCTTCACTTGTGTCATGATTGTCTTTAGTTGAAGCTTTGAATGCAATATCCTTCTTTTTCCCATGTTGACGTTCACGTTCTCTTCTTTCTTCCTCTTCTAGAGTTGCCTCATGAGCTTCTAAATTGCCAATGAGTTGCTCCATTTTCAGTTTAGTGAGATCATTGGCTTCTTCAATGGTTGTCACCTTGGGCTTGTATTTGGGAGGAAGTGATCGAAGTACCTTTGACACCTGATCTTCTTCAAGAACAGTTTTTCCTAAGGCATTCAAACCATTAACAATAGAAGAGAATTTTGCAAACATTTCACTAATGGATTCATTCGGATCCATACGAAAGTGTTCAAATTTCTGTTTAAGCATACTAATCTTAGAGTTCTTAACTTGAACCGTACCTTCATAAGTTATGGACAATCTATGCCATATTTCATAGGCTGTTTCACAGTTTGATATTCTATTGAATTCTCCTACTGAAATTGAACAATAAAGAATACTTACAACCTTTGCATTCATTTGAGCCAATTTTACCGTGTTTGCATCCCATTCTGCATATTGCATTTGAGGAAGCTCGTATGGTGTTGACACCATCCTCCATAAGTCCCAATTTATGCCTTGGAAGTAAAACTGCATCCTTCTCTTCCAATATTGGTAGTTTGTTCCATCAAATACTGGAGGCCTAGCAACGAATGTCCCTTCAATGTTGAGGTTGTTGAGCACCCCGTCACCCATTCTTCAAGACCTTGTTAGGGTTCCTTGAAGCCTGCTCTGATACCAATTGAAAAACTACTAGAGGGGGGGGTGAATAGAGTTTTTGAATTATTTTAACAATTAATTGAACTCAAACAACCACAATTGAAATTGGAAGAAGAAGACAGGTGTTTAGAGTGGTTCCAACTTTAGCAAATACTAAAGTTGTCAGTCCACTACCCGGTTGCTTACCCAACCGGGATTTGAAAGTATTTATTTTATTACCTCTTGAGGATTTATACAAAATACAATACTTTCCTTTACACCCTTTGAACAGCCTTCACTTGAAGTAGGTGCACCAACTTTGAGGTAGCCTTCTTGAAGTAACTCCAAGCTCCCCCTTGAAGTAGCCTTCCTCTCTAGAAGTAACCTCCCGTTGCACTAGCCTTCTGAAGTAGCTCAAAGTCTTCTTCTTCACCAAGAAGATCTTCACCCTCTCCAATCCACAGCCTCCAACCTAGGAGTAGCAAGGAGAGTACAAACAATAATAGGGAACAAGAAAGAAAACAGGAAATTACAACTTATCCTTTATAGCCCAAGGCTTGATTTGCCTAGATCAAGCGTATAGATCTCCTAACCAAGTGTGTGAACTTGTGATTGCAGTGGGTAGGAGATACTAGCCTATAGGACACGAATTTGAGCTAAGGAAGGAAGTAGCCAATGTTCACAATGCTCAACTTTCTCACAATCAGATTGCTCAAAGTATGCTCAAAGGATTCTCAAGTGTAAACAAGTGTGTATGAGTGTCCTATGGCTTGTCCTATTTATAGGAATGGCCTAAGGATGCTTAAGGACGTTCTAGACAACTTCTAGGGGTTTCTAAGTGCTTAACTAGCCGTTAGGTACAACGTTGTTGCTTTAATAACGGCTAATTAATTAATTCTGCAGTTGCTGTCAGAGACAATCTCGGTCGAAGAATAGTCGACCGAGACACCTACTCGGTCGAACTCTTGTCGACCGACAGGCACTCTGGAACAAGTGATTTGCAACGTCTTTCTCCAACTGCCAACTAACTTGTCAGTTGTGTCTAACGGCTACTTTGGATCTTTCTCGGTCGAGAAGATTGTCGACCGAGAGTGTCTCGGTCGAGGAGTTTGTCGATCGAGATTGATCCTGTTTCAATGTTTCAATTTAGGCACTAATTATGTGTATGAGTGTGCATATGTGATCCTATTTGAAGGGGATGACTTGTCTAAATGTGGTGTTTAGCTAGGGAGAATCTAACGCTTGATTTACATGCAATCTAAGTACTTGTACATTATATATTTGTACAAGTTTTTACAACAGTGATTACATTGCATGAAAATATAAAATATGTAAGCTTGTGGATTTTCCTTAGATGCTTTGTCATCCACCTTAATCCTGCAACACTCAAGTAGCACGTTAGATCAACAAGAATGAAATGTTTGTCATCATCGAAACAAAGGGATTTATCATAATGTCCAATTTATCCAACAATCAATTCAATTCTCACATTCACACATGTAGAAACATTCAAATACATGTAGAAACATTCAGACATGTATAAACATTCAGAAATATTCATTTACAAAATATCATTCAACATCGCTATGGGCATCCAAATTATATCCTACAAGACAGGTTACGTTTTATGCCTAACTACTCAATCCATATCTCTCCACAACTCTGTGTTGTCCCTGTAAGGACATATATGGTACCTCTATAAAGGTGACTTGATGGACCTACCCTCTAGGCAGCCAAAGTCATTCATGACCTGATGGACCTACCCTCTAGGTAGTCTTATACCAGGTCAGCCATTACGACACAGAGGGGATTAGTTATTGATCTAGCAGGCATATACATTATGTGATAGTCATAGTCACTTTAGATTTGCAGTATGAACATCCAAACAGTTTAGTTGCATTCAATGCGATTAAACGTTCGAGAAACCATCGGAAAACCTAAGCGGTTATTCATAAGTAACCACATACCTTTGATTGCAGAATTCAAGATAGAATCTAATATGTAGAGAAACCCAATCAACAAGCAAATCCTGAAATAAAAGGACAATTTTCCTTTTATTAATATTTATCCAATTTTTCATCACATTACTTAGGATTTCTATTCAATTTTAGGGTTTCCTTGAAAATTAGGGCTTTCTTTTCCTTCTTAGATATTATGAACCCCAAACCATAAAAATACCCAAAACCTTTAAATTATCTCCTTTTAACATTCCTAACAGCTTTTGGGATCATTATCTTGCAATTTATCAAAATAACAAGGGTTCTACTTTCTTTTACCCTAAATTAGGGTTTTCATGTACATTATCTTCCATCTTTGACCTAAACCCTAATTTAGCCATATTGATATTCAAAATGGATGAAAACTTTATCTTATTAATTAACAGGTTCATAATCCTCAACTTAACCCATTAATTTACAAAGAAACATATTTTATATGCAATTAGGGTTTTCCATTAACTTGAAATGCATTTTACTAGCAAATTAAAGTACTATTGCAAAACGAACTAGAATTAGGTGTTACTATCATTTTTACCAGATTCCTTGTAATTTTCTACCCAACTTTCATATATAAAGTTTCTCTTTTCGAGATTCCTAGCAATTACTAGGATTTTAGCAAGAAAAATCATTTATCTTGATTATTAGGCAGAGAGAAGAATTTACCGAAAATTCGGTAGCCGCTTGATCTGTGGACCGATGGTCCACTTATCGGATCTGAGGGTTCACCCTAGCACACACCTAACTTGATCCTCTCTTGCGCGGGAGCGTTGGATCGGACTGGAGTCCACTGTGGACCGTGATCGGACGGTTGGCGCTTCGTCGTCTACCTCTGCTCTTGAGCGAGGTCTCGTGGTCAACTCGGTAGTTGACCTTGAGCTCTCGGCCACACAGAGAACAGCCGAGGATCCACGAAGCTTCTCCGGCACCTCGCGAACTTGCTTCTGCCTTCAATTTCACAATCACACCTGAGCTTCACCTCTAACGCCTCACCGGAAGGTCGCCGCCGAGATGCAAGTCGTGGAAGGGGTCTATCAGGCTAGAATCCTCAATTGGGAGTATGGTTCCACTCGTCTCCGCACTCCGCAGCCAACAGAACAGATTGTGGGTTTGCTGGTATTCTCGCGATGCCCCCCTTATATAGGACCAGGACCTAGGAGTCCAGAGTTTGGGGATTCCTTTCCCTACAAGGATTGCCCATAAAACTTGGGTCTAAAGTAATCACACAATTCTCCTGGACTCATAGGAATGGATATCTCATTGATTCCTTACCACAAATTCGCAGAAAAAGAAGAGGAAATTTCCTCCTAAACCAGCGAGAGTCCCTGACTCATCGGGATCTAGACGATGAGCCGGGTCAGTTGTATTAAGATCCAATGGCCCCAATCGTCTGCGTTCAACCAGGAAAAGTAAAAGAATTTCCAATAAAAAAAGTCCCTATTTTAAAGATAACTTGAAAATTTAATAACTCTCAAACCTTAACTCCATTTTAACTCAAATTTTGAGAAAAACTCGTTTGTACCTTTATCTTTCCTTGTGCAAAAAATGGAGTCATTATCCAAAGGAAACGAGCCCTTTACTTCAGTTTCAAGTTATCCTTTATTTAATTGTATTTCCCACATATTCTTTATTTCCTTTGCCATTATCTAATTATCCTGAGTTCCTTGAATCCCAAGGAACCCTTTTAACTCGAAATTATATTTTTGGAAATTATCTATTAGCCTTTTAATCATCTCTATTTATTTTCCTCATATATTCCTTTATTAAATGGAATTCCTTTTTCATTTCTTTTTGTTTTTCTTTTAATCCTTCAATTGGGCTCAATGGCCACAAAGGCCCAACAAGAAAGCATGCACGAAATTCATTCAAATCAAACCATGAAATCAAACATGGATCTTATTCATCTTTTAAAGGAAATTCATAAATCTCATTACATGTATTGGAAAAAGTGGTTATAACAGACTTGCTCCGGTGGAGGAGCAAATAGCATCACCCCCCGCCTTGGTGCCGCCATGGCTAGAAGAACAGTGAGGAACCTACAACCTCTAGATCAACAACATCAGGTGCTATCTGCCAATCACTGAGAGTTGTTTATCCCTGAGTGCACTATACTCCTAAGAGTCATCTCTTGCTACTCTCAAGTTAGTGATCATCCACATCTACATGGCAACAAAGCTTCCCATCTTTTGCTCCGAAGATCCTCGTCCCGGAGCTGCTAGTGATAGTTGCCGCCTGTGAGAGATGGGTTCGGGATTGTGAGTCTGATCTCCCTGGTGTTCCCTTGCAATAATTGACTAATGGGTCATTCCGTAGGTATTCAAAAGACTAATACAACCACCCATGGCATGATCATGTCGTGCAATGGTGGGGAGTTCTAGCACCAATATGCTTCGTTGTCTTGTCAAACTGGTAGGGGGAGATGACATATGAACTCTTAGATCTGACCATCCAATGACTATTAAGGTCCTACATTCCCAATCCGTGGACTCTTCATAGCCTCGGCGAAAGGGGCGTGACACTCATATTAAATCAACAACTTAGGTCAAAAATCACAATTGAATCAATTAGTCCACCAATTTCACACCTAAATATCTCTCTCTAGGTTCATCCAATTGTCACCAAATTGTAACCAAAGATTTCGTACCTCTAGATCTACATTCTACTCAAATTTGGGGATAAAACTAAGCTATTAGACACTTCAATTAAATACTTCACAATGGTACAAACTTAGAGATCTTAATCATGATATCAACATCAATGAACACTCCAACTTCACTAACACACTTGGGATTCTCAAAACAACTCAACATGTATGACTTCACTTGTGTCCTTGGACATTTTAGGATTCCAAAAGTCCACTCCATCACATCCTACACACCTTAAAAGAAATTCCGTCCTCCGAATTAAGCCAGAAACCACTTTGTCACATCATATACATTTTAAAAGAAATTTCGTCCTCAAAATTGAGCCATACTCTTACTTCAAGGAACCTGATCCATATGTTGGTCACTACTCTAAGTGCAAACTAACCACAAACAATAGCTCCAGAATCATATCCACACTACCATTAGGATGTTTTAAAACATCTAATGTGAATCACCCCTTCATAGAAGGCTCAAACAAGGGTTTAGAAACTCTGATTAGGTCATAACATATCTCATTGTTAGGGTTTCATCCTTATCTTTTCCCATGAATTAGGGGTCCATCATCATATTAACATGTTCTAAAGGAGTTAACTAAAGTTAACCAATTATATCCAGGTGTCATCAACATTTTATTTAGCTCGTTGTTAGAACATGTTCATCATTAACATATGCCTTTTAGGAGGGAGTTAACTATAATTAACTCGTGTTATGCATCTAGATCATATAAAGGTGTTATAATCATTATGTTGTGCTACCTTTCAAACTATATTTTCCATCTTTGTTAAGCACTAATATTAACACCTCGTGTAACATGTTTCATTCATATGATCTTATTTCATTGCTCATAATAAATTACAACATTTACTAGTGATTTCAACACAAGTTAAACGACGATATCAGATTATCATCATTATTCATGTATATGGTTAACCACTCATGCATTGATATCTATTAAACCATCTCTAGGTTTCCCTTATATCATGTTTATATATATCGTGTGAAAATTAGATCACATCCTTACATATATTATATCATGGTTGTGTTAACAAACCTATACAAGTGGCTCGTGAAGCACGTATCAAAACATCATATAGTCCAAATGAGGACTAACTCAACTCAATGAGTATCTCATAGTATATACTTTATCTTCCCTCTCTTAGTCTAGGGTTTTCGGATTACCTCATTGGCACTAGTGATAGCCTTACAAGTTCTAGCCACATAAGAACCAACAAAAACATGCTATGACATTCTCTTCATAGGTCTCTACCCATGAGTTATTCTTACTCAACACTATCTTTTACACATGTCACTAGTGTGCTATTTTGGGAACCACCATCCCGAGATCGACGCTTCACATAAACTAATGTAGATACCTCCTCTAGGGTCTTGGGCTCTCTCCCTCACTAGATGGTAGGCACTCATATCCATGTTCACATATACACATATAGCCAACCTCTCTCTGTCTCTATGGTTTGGTCCTCTCAAGGACATCTAGGGTTCAAAAGGACTATAGGAATCATGCATTAGGAAACTCAACTCATTCACTCAGGAGTATTCTAGTTTAGGACATATCATATCACATATTTCTCATATTTCTCATATTTCTCATATCATAGAGTCTAGGTTCTCTGACCTTCTCCCTATGGGTCTCACTATCTCTTGAGCTAACCCCAAAACTGGTCTTAACATTAGAGGTCCTCCTTTATAAAAGAGCTTGAGGCTCATGCTGACTCAAAACTTGTCTTAACTTAACATATCTTATCTCATAAAAGCCTAGTTACTTGCATCATCAAAACTTATCTCAAATCCTCCAAACTGAACTTAAGTCCTCGAAGAAAAATATAGATCAGCATAACCAACTTATATCATCTATAAAAGACATGCATCATATCATTAAAACTTATTTCATATATTCTGTCTATCATATATTCCAACAAGGCTCTAGACCTCTAATCTAGAACTACTCTCTCTTCTTGACTGATGTCATTCACTTTCACTTAGGTTACATGACCACCTCCTACTCGTAGATGTGCAGGAACATATTTTTGTAATACATATATATAATAAAATATTTTATAGTTTTTCTCCGATAAAACAAGCGTCAGAGGAAACTATTGAGGTTCGATCTGTTTGGAATCAGAAACCAAATCCTAAAAATGAGTGTCCCACACATAGTGTAGAGTACAGTGTCATGAAAACTAGTGAAAAGGGTGAGAACAAGGGGTAGACTACTGTAACTACTCTAGACAATGTGCATAATATGTCTAGGGTTTCTTTTTCCTTGATGCACGCCATTTCCAAATAGTGCAACATCCCATACCGTTGCACTACAAGGAAAGAACGAAATCTAAGGACTTGCTGCTCTACAAGCAACAATCTAGACCTAGTTCTCAGAGATCTAGGTGCTCACCTAGAGGATAGGTCAGATCTAGTCTCTAAAAGACGACTAATCTAACCCTAAAGATTTATTTTAATTTCAGGGTTCTTTAGTTTGAGTAGCATAATGAGCAAATGCCAGGCTTTGCTATTGCTCATTCTATGATACCACCTGTGACGTCCCCATATTTTCTAAATTTTAATTTGATGTGTGAAGTTCAAATTAAAACCCTCACCTCAGTGAGAATCCTAATTTAAACATCCCACACTAGGCTACAAAGAAGAAACTTAAGGGAGTCAAAAGGAAACAAGTAGTAGCACATGCACATGAATAATAATAAAACCATACAACACATGTTCACCATTCAACATATGATTAGAACATGAATTGTTACAACATTTGATATTACATATTGAATAGCAAACTTCAAGATATACATGTACGACCACAAAACTATAGGATCTTAAGACAACAGGTCCACCTGTACATCAACTCGCTATACAACTCACACTATCCTACTTTTTCAAAACAATAAGCACAACCTAAACAAAAGATCACAAATGGTACACGTCAGCACAATATTCAAGAATATTATATTGAGTATGCCTACATGTCTTTTATATATCTCACATCATATCTTGGCAATAAGATAAAACTAATATACTTGGTAGTAACAGAAGAATATAAGGAAAGCATACACTTGCACAAAGATATTCATTAGCAAAAGAGAACACATATTTTAAGCACATTTTCCATTATATCATCCATGCATTGACCTTTGAAGGTTGAATGCACTAAGGCCTTATGATCTACTACCAAAGAGTTGGATCATTTCATAATGTGATCAGACTACCAAAGAGTTGGATCACTTTCAAGTACTTGACTACCAAAAAGTTGAAGTACATTATTCCAGCACTTGACTACCAAAGAGTTGAAGTGCTTAGATATAATGGAAAAGATATATTATGTTTCATATGTTCATAGAAATAAGTACGAAAAATCAAGCAACATATCATACAAGAGCAATCATTTCATCCAATACCATATGCCAAGTATTTTAATACACATACAACACAAGCATATTGTATAATAAGCCAAGTAAGAGGTAATGGTGTACCTTGATCAAGATATATCCTAATTGCATATTCCTCATGTCAACTTGATGAATGCATATTCATCATGATTTAAAGTCACCTATTTTAGACCAAATCGATTCAATACTTTCATTTTCACCTCTTAAATCTCACAAATTACAAGATTCTTAACCGATTCAATTATCAAGATTATATACTAGATTTATATTGATTTTGTGCAGGTCATGATAAAGTTCGACCATCATAAGGAATTCACTCAAATAAGCTATAAATCTTGGTGTTGACCAAACCGTTTCAGCAAATAGTTTCACCAAATGGTTTCGATCTCTCAGTCATAGACATTCACCTAAATAGTTTCAAAATTGTTTGAGACAATTCAGTTTCAAGACTGCATGAGCTCAATCGGTCCCAAGACTATGTGACACCAAATGGTTTCAAGACCATTTGGACCAGAGACCGAATGGATATCCAAGACCGTTTGGAGACCATATGGTCCCAAAACCGTTTGGATACCAAGATCGTTCGGACTCTCAAGACCGATTGGATCAAGACCATTTGCTTCTATAAGACCGTGCAAGCTCTATCAGTTTCAAACCATTTGAAGACAAAGACCCAAGACCGATCAAAGACAAGACTGTTTGGATGACAAACAGTGTCCAAAACCGGTTAGATGCCATTCAGCCCCGCGACCATTTGGCCGTCAAGACCAAATGATCATGCTTACTTTAGAGTGTTTGGATGTCAAACGGTCTCCAAGACCGTTTGCTCCAAACTGTTCATGCAGACCATTTGGAGGCAATTGATGCAGACCGTGAGGATGCTCAATCGGTTTCAAAACCGTTCAAGTAGACCATTTGTTCATTTATTTGTCAAATTGTTTGGCGACAGAAACCGATTGGTCCCAAGATCGATTGGACCAAAACAGTTTGAAGGCCACAAATTCAAGACCATTTGGAAGTCAAACGGTCTCCATCACTTTTTGCTCCAAACTGATCGAGCAGACCATTTGGATGAAAAATAGTCTCCAAACCGTTTGGAGCTGCTTCACGTAGAAAACATGAAGAGACGACAAGAGCCTATAAATAAGACCAGCAGGGTCCTCATTCAAGCATCGATTCCAGATGCCGACAGGCTGCTAGTACACAGGTCTGATCCTCTTCATCCACACCATCCACCTGCTGCTCTTGCCATCAGGCAAGGAGAGGAAAATAGAAAGAAGGTGAAGAAGAAGCTCTGCCCAGTCTACCTAGGTTGTTGTTCCTCTTCATCCAAGTCTTCCCCGACGTGAAGTAGAAGACCACATCATCTTCATCGAGCTGTGACCACCTTCTTCATCACGCTCATGGCAGAATCTTCCCTCTCTCTTCATATTCTTCTTGTCTCTCATGTCGTGAGTGAGTAGTCCTTTTTTGCTGGGGTGCGGGGATGAGCCCTGGTTCCCATGCATTCATGTCTTTACATTTTCCGTGTCAATGTATATAACTTTTAATTTCGTTGTTAATTGATTTGTTTGTAGTTTGATTATCTACTTACTTTCATCTTGTTCTTCCCCATGTTGTGAAATCTTCTATATGTAGGGTGGAATGGTGGTTTATGAAGTTCGACTCCTTGATTAGAAATAGGATAGGATTCCTTGAGGTAGTATGTGCATGATCTATAAGGGGACAAGCCATCTAACCTTTGGTGACGCTTCTGTGGCCTAAACATCCCTCAGGGAGGGTCGCAACCATAGTTGGATTTTGTATCGTCTTTATTTATCATCGATGTTTGTTTGTACATTAATCACATGTTTGCTTATCAATTAGTGCAGTTGACACCTTGACTATAAATAGAAGGGATTTCCTTGAGGTCGTAAGTCAATGATCCGTAAGGGGACAAGCCATCTAACCTTCAGTTACGCTTTTGTGGTCTAAACATCCCTCAAGGAGGACCACAACCTTAGTTGGATGTTGTATCTTTGAAGTCGTGAGTGCATGACCCAGATGGTGATGAGAAATCTGATGCCTAAGGAGATGCTTACGCGGACCTAAACATCCCTCCAGGAGGGATCACAACAGTTCCATTTGGATAGTTATATCTTGCCTGGATGTTCAATGTTTGAATGTGTTTGCATGTGCAGCTATGTTGAACCCGAGACCATCCCAGCAATCCCATATCATTAATCTACACCAAACTTTAATTATGTTCTTTACTTTTCTATAATTAGTTTAATTAACAACCAACCAATCAATCGTTTTAAATATTAGTCTTACTTGAGCTAGATTAGACTGGCAAATATTCTTAAAAACGTTGTCCTTTGGGTTTGATCCCTAACTATAATGCGATAAGACCCGTCCACTTGCGGGTGGTATTATTGCACGAGGTTTAGGTAAAAGATCGGGTATTTCAACCCCGAGTGAGTTTGTTAGTGCAATTACAACCACATCAAATTCTGGCACCGTTTCCAGGGACAACCGAATCAGTTAGTCAGATCTAGTTCTTTTAAGGCTAATCTAGGATTTTTTACTTTTTCTTTTGATATAATTGATCATCTACTTGAATTCATTTTCTATTCCATCACCCTTAATTCATAAAGATCTTTCCATTTTCGATACCATCAAAGCATAGTGTATGCACTGTTCAGACAGTCTGGGACTCATTGTGAGCTTTGATCTTGAGATAGACAGAATGTTTCACCATCAAATCAAAGAAAACCAAACAAGGATGGCTCAAGAGGAGGAAGTAGCCTGAAGGGTAGCTCAAGCCTTTGTTGTATAGAGAGAAAGGCTCATGCAAGAAGCCATAACTGTAGTTTAAGAGGAAATCCTTACAACACAAGCAACAACACAAGCAGCAGAATTACAAAAGGATCTTAGAGAATTCGCAATCCCTTAAGCTGCTGATGTTCATCACCTAGTTCAACCTCCTCCCATCTATGCTCCTAACTTTGAGATAAGAGCACATTGGATTACCTTGCTCCAAAACAACTAATTCTATATTAAACAAGGAGAGGATAGTCAAGAACATCTTCTGAGGTTCATCGATCTATGTGCTATGACAAAATAGAATGGAGTGTCTGACGATGCCATTAGACTCCGTCTTTTCAAGTATTTCCTTGCAATGTCAACCTATCACCACTTGGAAGAGGACGTCCACCCCTTCAAAAACTAGAACATATCAAGTCTGCTTCACTATTTTGTGAAGCATGTAAAAGAACTAATCATTCCAATTTATCATGTAATGTTCTCTATGATGTTGTTTTAAGCAACGTATGTGGCCAAGGAGATAGTAGTCAAATGGAAAACCTTAATTCCGTCAACACCATCCCAGGTCAAGAATATTACGACCCAAATCAGAACCGGAAACATCTTGGTTTCTGATATGGGAATCCTTCAGGAGCGGAAAACTTGCTACAACTGGGTTCAAATAATCAACAATGTGGCCCATCGGGATTCCAGTACAGCCAACAACAAAACTTCGGGAATCAAGGGAAGTACATAGGCAATAAGAACTTCAATAATTATCAGAACAACTCTCAATTTCAAATCCTCAACCAAGTCCCTTACCAAAATCAACAATAAGGGCAGCAAATCGAACTCATCTCTCCTGATGACAAATTGACATCCATTGAGAAGATGATGCAGTCACAACAGACTATGTTAGCTAACCAGAAAACCTTGATACCTAACCAACAAGCACACCAAAAAGCTATTGAATCTCAACTAGCTCAACTTGCAGCTAGTGTAAAGCCACCTGCTGGCGCCTTTGTTGGTCAATTGGAGATTAATCCTAAACAACCTGAGCAGTTAAAGGTTGTGATGTCTCGTTCTGGAAATGTATATTCCGATCCCCCTACCAAGACACCTATGGTTGTCATAGATGAGAACGACCAGGTGAACAATCAAGATGATAATGAACATGAACCTATATTGAAGGAGCAACCAAGCAATGATAAGTCAGCGAAAGAAAATTCAGTGAAACCTGATGTAGAAGAGGAAGAAGCAACACCAAAACATGATATCCCTATATATAAGCCTCGTATACCTTTTCCATCTTGTTTGAAGCAAACCAATCTCGATACACGTTTCAATAAATTCAAGGAAGCTATGAAAAAGCTTCATGTTGATATTCCCTTCTTAGATTCCCTGGCTAAGATACCAGCCTGGACAAGGTACTTAAAGTCTCTTCTTACCAGAAAGTGTATAACTAATGAATATGAAATAGACAAGTTAGCTACGACTACTTCAGACATCATTCAAAGCAAGATGCCAAAGAAGCAGAAAGATCCATGATCTTTTGGGATCTCTTGCCATATCGGTGATTCTTCACGCATGAAAGGATTGGCAGATCGTGGTGCTAGTATCTCCATCATGCCACTAATCCTTTGCAAGAGGCTGGGGTTTACTGAACTTCTCCCAACTAGAATGACCATACAACTTGCGGATAACACTGTAACTCTCCCCTTAGGTATCGTTGAGGATGTACCCGTCAAAGTAGGAAAGGACTCCTAAGTTCCATGTGATTTTATCATCATGGACATAAAAGAAGACGTCAGGTACCCTCTCATATTTGGACGACCATTCCTCTCCACCGCAAGAGATCTAATTGATGTTGAAGCAGGCACCTTGCAACTCAGATTAGGAAAAGAAACCCTAGAATTCAAAGTTTTCGAAAGTCTTTGAAGACTGAGTATGCAAGAAGAAGTCTACTTAATTGAGTACATAGAACAGATGGCACAACTTTTGCAAGAGGATTATGAACAAGATGACCCTATAGAAGTGGCTCTAACTAATCCAAATGCTATTAGTTTAATTGAAGAACATGTGAAGAGTTGTGTTCTCAACCTCAATGCTACTTAAGAAGATCCCATGGCCAAATTGAGAAACTAAAAGTTGTGGATGTTACTGAGGAATTATGTGAAAAACCTCAAGCTCCCAAAATGAATCCCCTACCCGAAGTGCTAAAGTACACATTTCTAGATGACCTTAAGGTTTGTCCAGTTATAATAAATTTGGACCTAACTGCTGAACAAGAAGATAAACTCTTGACGGAGTTAAAGGAGAGAAGAAAGTCCATTGGATACAAGATGAGTGATCAGACTGGGGTCAGTCATGCTCTATGCATGCACAAAATCCCCATGATAGAAGACCACAAACTGACGATTGAGCATCAAAGAAAGCTTAACCCAAATATGAAAGAAGTTGTTCACCTCGAAGTTGTTAAACTTCTCACTGCTAGATTAATCTACCCGATATCGGACTCACCTTGGGTGAGCCCCGTGTATGTTGTCCCAAAGAAAGGTGGGACAACTATGATATGAAATGAAAATGATGAACTCATCCCCACTCTAACAGTCACAAGGTGGAGGATGTGCATTGATTACATGAAATTAAATAAGGCAACTCGTAAGGATCATTTCCCAATGCCTTTCCTTGATCAAGTTTTAGAAAGATTGGCTCATCAAGAATACTTCTGTTACCTCGATGGTTGCTCTGGATTCTATCAAATACCCATACATCCAGATGACCAGGAGAAAACTACTTTTACCTACCCATTCAGAACATATGCATTTAGAAGAATGTCGTTCAACCTTCGCAACGCGCCTGCAACTTTCTAGCATTGCATGGCTGCCATATTCGTTGGTCTAACTGAAACAATTATGGAAGTTTTCATGGATGATTTTTCTGTATACAGAGATTCCTTCGATTCATGTCTAAAACACCTCTCCCATGTTCTCAAATGATGTGAAGAAGCACATCTTATGCTCAACTGGGAGAAATGTCATTTTATGGTAAAATAAGGGATTGGATTTGGTCATAGAGTCAGCAATAGAGGAATGAGTTCGATAGAGAAAAAATTGAAGTGATTTCCAAACTTTATATTCCAACAATTGTTAAGGAGGTTCGAGCTGTAACCCCTGACCTGGGTTATGTGTTAATCCTAGATTTTTTGTTTAATGAGTTTGATTATATGCTTGCTCTTATCTTTTGAAAAGTAATTAAGGCTCAAGAGGAACTTATATTTCAATTTTAGTCCTTTTTGAACGATGTTGAAACAATGTTTTCTTTGTTTTGGACTAAAGGGCAATTTACCCAAGTTGAGGGGTTAATTTGAAAATGATACATGATAAAATATTCCTCATGTGTTTAATCATCATAAGGATGAATATGATGTAGAGGTATGGCTTGTGATTTCCTGAATACCAAGAAAGAGCTGATAAAGCAATGTTTGTGCATTTAAACCTAGTTTTGGTGTAATGTGCAATTTACCCAAAACCTACGGTTCAACATGCAAATTACCACTTCCAGATAGTCCCTAATATTTCTTGGCATCATGTAGAGCAAAGAAAATGAGAGGGTCATCTCATTTGTATCACTTTGAAGGAGAGAGAATCTTGATATTAAAATAACCATGATTTAAGCAAAGTTGAAACCCTATTTCAATTTTATTGCAAAAACAAATATATTAATTGGATTGCCCTTCAGCTAAAACTATAATGGCTGATGTTATATATGTGTGTATGTCCTTGTTCCTTGAAAATTCAATGAAAATATCCTAAGGAGGTGAGGAATCCACTCACATTATTATAAGAAAAAGAAATATCCACTAACTTATGGATATTATTATTATAAAGGTAAAAGTGCTTAATTTTCTTTTCTTTAAATCATGTATAATTGAGAGGAATAAGAGGCAAGGAAGATATCCTCATTTTTAAGTAAGGAAAGTGGGCAAGTGTCAAGGATATGGAGGAGTTATCCTCTACTTTCTCTCTCTTAAATGCATTTTTAATAATAATGCCTATAAGCTCATTTATCCATAGAGTGAAAGGGGAATTTCGAATCCACTTTCACTTCTTGATTGAAAAATGACCACGGGAGCTTAGTAGCAATAGTAGGACGAACCTCAACCTGTAGGTAAGCTCCATGACCTTCTTTCACCTTGAATTCATGGTGGAAATCACAAATCAATGCTTGATTTCTTCTTTCCTTCACTCAATCTTCAACTCTAGCCAATATTTTCACTCAAAGACTTGAGGATAATCCTTGAGATAGTTTAAGGAGCTTCATCCACCATTTTTGGAATGAAACTTGAAGATTTTAAGCTAAATTGAAGGTGGGTTATATAACTTGAACCCTTATTCATTGTTATTGAATCCAATTCTTCAATTCAATTGTTCAATTGTTCTTTTTGCATTTTCTTTGATTAATGGGTGCAACTACCATGATAATGGAAGTATTTTTTGATGGAATAAGTATTGATGATGATGACATCACATTAATCACACATTCCAACAAGTTTCAATTGCAGACAGTTTCTAGACTTTTGGTCCAAACAATTTCACCAAATCGTTTTGAGACCAAATGGTTTGCAAACTGTTTGGGGTTTGGATACCAAACCGTTTGGGATGGTTGACCATTTGGATGGGTTTACCATTTTAAGTTAGGACCCTAGAACATGTTGGATGATGATCCAATGGATCCAATTGATTGATTTAATGCATGGACAATCCTCCAATTAGAAACCCTAATCGACTTATTGAAAGAAAACTCAATTGATCCATTCGATTTCAAGACTAATTGGACCAAACGGTCTTGAGACCGTTTGAGTCCAAACAGTATTGAAACTATTTGGGATCAAATGGTCTCAGAACTATTTGGAGGGTTAATGGTTGATCCATGATTGATGGGTTAGGATCCGATGGTGTTGATTGATGAATCATTCAATAGCCTAATTGATGTCTAATTCAATGGTGCAAATCATATTCAATTTGATTGATGAATGCCCTAAGTGACCCATTCAGTTTTGAGGCTGGTTTGGCCCAAACGGTCTTGAGACCGTTTGAGTCCAAATGATCTTGAAACCATTTGGGGTCAAACGGTCTCAGGACCATTTGGTAGTGAAAAAGGTCAAAACCGATTGGATGATTCAAGGTGATCAAATCAATTGGAAACTTAAAGTGATGGCTGATCTATTGATCCAATGGTTGATCATGATGATTATCAATGATAGGAACAAAGGTTGAAACCCTAAAGTACCTAGATGATCGGTATCTTTAGAATGGTTAACTCTAAAAGCTTATAGAGTAGTAACTCAATACACTATGTCAACCATAGGTGTATGTACTTGAAATGATGGGTCGACCTAATTAAATCAAGTTTGGTGTAATTAACATCCTAGAGAGAATGAGAGAGAAGGATTCATACATGAGTATTAATCATGTAGTGATTAGGGTATGATCCATAGTGAAGAGATAATAAAACCCTAATCGTGTAGGTTAATGAACCCTAACCCTAATTTAGAGAAATTCTGAGTGAAACCCTAATATAGGGTAATAGTGTAACCCTAATTAAGGATGATGTCATGAGAAACCATAATTCTAGGCAATTGAATGGAAACCCTAATTGGGATGAATAGTGAATCCTAATTGGGGATAATTGAATGTCAATCGTAATTATGGGTAACACAATGGGAAACCCTAATTGGGATAAATAGTAAACCCTAATTATTGGTAATGGAACATGAAACCCTATTTGGGATGAATAGGAAACCCTAATTGAGGGTAATTGACTATAAACCCTAATTTAGGGTAATGTTATGTGAAACTCTGATATACTGATGTGATGAGATACTCAAATTCAAGGTGATGCTATGTAATGGAATATGAAACCCTAATCTTGGGAACTATGGTGATATACCATAACCCTGATTTGGGTAATGGGGTGAGTATCCCCAATTGACATGAAATGGGAAACCCTAACCCTAGTACAGGAATAGTGATGCTATATTTGAATAACATGGAACTGAAATATGATTGATATATATGTTATCATGTGTGCTAACCATACAGGTATCATGAGATGATGAACATAGCCATGTATGAGCTATGATACTTTATTTATTGAAATTGTTATTGGGCCTTGTGCGCCATAATATGCTTTTTTGCCTGGTAAAAAAGATTTAATTGAGCCTTAAGTGCCATGATAGATGCATGTGTAGCAAGTATCATATTTATCTTAGTCAGATGACATGAAAGTGATAGTTACCTAAAAAAGTAGTAACAATGCTCAATGATGAGCTAAGGGTTTGAACACCCAGATCCATATGATTATGATGTTAACATTGTGAAGGGATGAGAATTCCCAATATTGAAATGAGGGACTGAGATCCCTATGTCTTGTAAAGACTGAGAAGTAATTGATGAAAATGGTACATGTTTCTTTGTGGCATTTGTCATAATAAGTTATGTTTGAAAACTTGGTTGATGCTAAAAGAGTATGATAATGTACTTAATTAATAAAGTGAAGTCTATTCATGTAGTGCCCTGACCACAGATCCATCAGCGTCAGAATTTGATGAATGGTGAAACGAGTTAAACTCGAAATGCATATTTTTGAATATGTGGAGGTAATTGGTCAATTATATCCTTATGCCCCGTAGGGATAACTATGTGTTATCATCTATGTACAAGATAAGCTGTGTGCCATAATTCTAAAAAGAGTATGGCTAGAGGACATGACCCCACAATACAATACGAGGTATTGGCTTAGTGCCTTAAGCATGAAGAGAGTATATGCTATGGCTATAACTCTATAGTAAAGATGTCTATATACCCTGGCAAACTAATTATACTTTGACGCATGATGTCTCTACCATATAATCTAGTACTGATCGAGAAGGTTGATATTACTCTACTTAGTATATCCTAGAAGGATAAATTTTATACTCATACTTTAATTCCTCATTGAATAAGTATCATGCTGCTTTTTCAAGTTATAGTTGAAATGCTTTGAATAAGAATACTGCTCTAATCAATTTGGACATTGATCTATCTACTATTGAATATATACTTCATCTACACAGTTTTAATCTAATAAACAGAAATAATGATGTATCTGGCAGAGAGTTATATCTCTCGCTGGGGCAATTTACAATTGTCTCACCCCCGTGGGATACACATTTTTAGGTGGACGTGGATGAGGAGAAAGGAATCCTTCAATAGGATAAGGACAGCAACATCAGCAGTAGAAGAGAACGGTAGTGATTTCTCAGGTGGAAACACTGGCCGTCACATCTTGTATATATATGTATAGAAAGTCCTATGTGTCATCTCTGTACTCTCAGGTCCTCGGAGTAATAGTTAGTACTTTTTAGATTTTTTCTTAGTGTCTCGATGTCCTTGTGATGCCTATGTATAGTTTTAACAGGGCAGTTGATGCTTGTAATTCTTAAGAAGAGGTGGTACGGGACATGTACTTGAGAACAAGTATGTAATTAAATTACTTTGGTTATTTTTGAAAGAGTTTTCCTTTGTTGGATCTTTTTGCAAAAGATATTAATTTTTAGTGATTTTCAGTAATCCGTTGTTGATGATTGCTTCCGCATTTAGTTATTAGTTAATATCATTTTGTTTTGAACAGTTCGTCACACGAGCATTCTGAGGTCCTGCAGGATTCTACAGGCAATTCATAAAGGATTCCTCAAAGATAACCAAGCCAATGACATAATTGCTGCTAAAGGTTGCTGAATTCAATTTTAATGAGGAGCATATTAAAATTTTCAACAATCTGAAGCAAGTCCTTTCAACAACACCCATCATCAGAGCTCCTGACTGGGATCACCCCTTCATAATAATGTGTGATTCCAGTGATTACGCTTTGGGTTCTGCTCTAGGCCAATGCATAGAAAAGAAACACTATGTGATCTACTACGCATCGAGGACTCTTGATGAAGCTCAGAGATATTATGCAACTACTATGAAACAACTTCTTGCAGTTGTGTATGCATTTCAAAAATGCAGATCCTACGTAATAGGTTCAAAATTTATTGTCTACGCAGACCATGCTTTTATATGTTACCTCCTAGAGAAGAAAGATGCAAAACCCAGATTGATAAGGTTGATAATCCTCTTACAAGAGTTTGATCTTGAAATAAGAGATAAGAAGGATACCATGAATGTGGTAGCAGACCACCTAAGTCACATCCACACTCTGGATACCGAGAAGACCCCAATTAATGATTCCCTTCCAGGTGATCAACTAATGAAGGTCTCAGAAGCTACACCGTGGTACTCAGATTATGTGAACTACCTTGTTGCTGGGGTTATCCATCCATAATGCACCAAAAACACACTGAAGAAATTAATGCATGATGTGAAACAATACTAATGGGATGAGCCATACCTTTTTAAGCTATGTGTTGATGGTCTCTACTGGCGTTTCATCGCCAAAGAAGAAGCCGAACTGATTTTAGAACAATGCCACTCAGTCCCAGTAGGAGGCCAAATGAGTTCCAAGAAAACTGCCTTAAAGGTTCTTCAATGTGGATTCTATTAGCCAACATTATCCAAAGACTCCTATGACTTTGTTTTATCATGTGAAAAATGCCAAAGAACAGGTAACCTAACTAGGAGAGATGAGATGCCACTAAACTTATGGTAAGAAGTCAAAATATATGATGTTTGGCGTGTGGACTACATGGGTCCATTCCCATCCTCTCATGGATTTTCCTACATCCTAGTGGTGGTAGATTACATCTCAAAATGGGTTGAAGCCATACCGACCGTCACTAGTGATTTCAAACCCTTCATCAAATTGTTCAAAGATATTATCTTTCCCCAATTTGGAGTCCCACAAATGGTGATATCCGAAGGAGGTTCTCATTTTCTCGAAAGAAGCTTTGAAGCTTTATTAAGAAAATATGGGGTGACTCACAAGGTATCCTCACCCTACCATCCAAAAATGAGTGGACAGTAGAGGTTTCTAACCATCAACTCAAAGCTATCATGGAAAAGACTGTAGCCAATAGTTGGAAAGATTGATCAGTAAAAATCAATGATGCCTTTTGGGCCTATCAAATTGCTTTTAAAACCCCTATTGGGACTACACCTTTCCGACTAATCTATGGGAAGTCATGCCACCTGCCGGTAGAACTAGAACACAAGGCACAATGGGAAATTCAACCACTAAATTTTGATATGATGAAAGCAGGCCAGGCTAGGATTTTGCAACTCCAAGAGCTGGAAGAGGTTCGAATTATAGCTTATGAGAATGCTAGAATCTGCAAAGAACACACAAAGTTGTGGCACGACAACCATCTAAAATGGAAAGACATACATGTGTGAGATTAAGTTCTTCTGTTCAACTCCAGGTTAAGGTTATTCCCAGGAAAACTCCATTTGCATTGGTCAGGACCTTACATCATCAAGAGCATCTACCCGCATGGTGCTTTCTCCTTATGGAGTGAAAAGTCAGGTGAATTCGTGGCGAATGGTCAACATTTGAAAAGATATTTCACCACAGCCAACATAAGCACCGAAGCAGTAATAGATCTCTCCAATCCAAAGGAACCACCGTGAAGTTGACGAAACCAAGTCGAGCCATCAACATAAAATAAAGGCACTTGTCGGGAGGCAACCCGATCAATAAATCTATTTTTACTCTTAATTTAAATTTAGAATGTTCTTCCATTTTGTTTTAAACTTTAAATAAAAATTGCATCTTTAATTTTGATCGTTTTCTTTCATTTTTGAAAATTTCAGGTGAAGGACGCATGCTAACTGGAACACAACCAAATCTCATGGACCAACCGGCATGAAGTCTCCCCTCCATCTCAGATTTAGAGTTTTCTCAGGATGAGCAAAATTCTAAGTTCGAGGTGGAGGTTGGGTGGTACGTACTTTACCTTCCACCTACACCCATCTGTCTCAGAAAAAAAGTTTTCACCGCCACATTTTTTACCGCATTTTTGATCAAATTTTTCAAAAATTTCAAAAATTTTCACAAAATTGCATAGAAACTTGATGCAATTTTGACTCCTTTTGTTTTAACTTCTATGCATTTTGAATCATTATACCCGCATTATTCGAAGCAGATCCTCAAAAGGACCATTTTCTGAAAATTAGACTCTTGATTGAAATCATTGTGTGAAGCTTATGATTCCTAACATCATGATACTTATGCAAAAATGACCAATGTCTGTTGAACTGATTGAAAAACACTAGAGGGGGGGTGAATAGAGTTTTAAAATAATTTTAACAATTTATTGAACTCAAACAACCACAATAGAAAATTGGAAGAAGGAGACAGGTGTTTAGAGTGGTTCCAACTTTAGCAAATACTAAAGTTGTCAGTCCACTACCCGGTTGCTTACCCAACCAGGATTTTGAAAGTATTTATTTTATTACCTTCTCAAGGATTTATACAAAATACAATACTTTCCTTTACACCCCTTGAACAGCCTTCACTTGAAGTAGGTGCACCAACTTGAGGTAGCCTTCTTGAAGTAACTCCAAGCTCCCCCTTGAAGTAGCCTTCCTCTCTAGAAGTAACCTCCCATTGCACCAGCCTTCTGAAGTAGCTCAAGGTTGCCTTCTTCACCAAGAAGATCTCCACCCTCTCCAATCTGCAGCCTCCAACCTAGGAGTATCAAGGAGAGTACAAACGGTAATAGAGAACAAGAAAGGAAAAAGGAAATTACAACTTATCCTTTTGTAGCCCAAGGCTTGATTTGCCTAGATCAAGCGTATAGATCTCCTAACCAAGTGTGTGAACTTGTGATTGCAGTGGGTAGGAGATACTAGCCTATAGGACACGAGTTTTGAGCTAAGGAAGGAAATGGCCAATTGTCACAATGCTCAAATTGCTCACAAACAGATTGCTCAAAGTATGCTCAAGGATTTCTCAAGTGTAACAAGTGAGTTTGAGTGTCCTATGGCTTGTCCTATTTATAGGAATGGCCTAAGGATGCTTAAGGACGTTCTAGACAACTTCTAGGGGTTTATAAGTGCTTAAGTAGCCATTAGGTACAAGTTTGTTGCTTTAGCAACGGCTAATTAATTTACTCTACAGTTGCTGTCAGAGTTCATCTCGGTCGAGGAATGGTCGACCGAGATACCTACTCGGTCGAAGTTTTGTCGACCGACAGGCTCTCTGGATCAAGTGATTTGCAACGTCTATCTCCAACTGCCAACTACCTTGTCAGTTGTGTCTAACGGCTACTTTGGATCTTTCTCGGTCGAGAAGATTGTCGACCGAGAGTGTCTCGGTCGAAGAGTTGGTCGACCGAGATTGATCTTGTTTCAATGTTTCAATTTAGGCACTAATTATATATATGAGTGTGCAGATGTGATCCTATTTGAAGGAGAAGACTTATCTAAATGTGATGTTTAGCTAGGGAAGATCTAACGCTTGATTTACATGCAATCTAAGTACTTGTACATTATATATTTGTACAAGTTTTTTACAAAGCGATTACATTGCATGAAAATATAAATATGTAAGCATATGGATTTCCCTAGTACTTTGTCATCCGCCTTGTTCCTACACACTCAAGTAGCTCGTTAGATCAATAAGAATGAAATGTTTGTCATAATCAAAACAAAGGGATTTATAGATGTCCATTTAGCCAACAATCTCCCCCTTTTTGAAGATGACAAACATTTCCAAAATATAAATGAGGGAAATATAAAACATATGAGTTTCATACCTTTAGATTACCTTTTGTAGCTTTTCCTCTTGTTTATAAAATGTGTGCTTATTATTCCCCATGAATCCAATTCACTAGGGAATATAGAAACTTTCAATGTAAAGCCAAGAGTTTATTTATGAAACTCATTGATTGAGTTTTTCATAATTACTAAGTTTTATATTTATTTTAGTTTTATATTTATTTCTCCCCCTTTGTCATTTCAAAAAGATAACCGTTAAGAATAAAAACTCCCCCTTAATTAGATGTCCCATCAAATCGAATGAAAAAGATGTCCATTAAAAGCCAAATATTAAATATCAAAGAAAGTTTTTGTTAAGAAGCACAAATATCAAAGAAAACATCTTCCAAAGGAGTGATAAGTAGTTGCTTCCTAATTTTGTTAAATTGATCTAGTGGAAGCGGTTTTGTAAAAATATCAGCCAATTGATCTTCCGTATCAACTTGATGAAGGGAAACATGATTCTTGGAGATATGATCCCTTAAAAAGTGATGACGGATTTCAATATGTTTAGCTCGGCTGTGTAAAATAGGGTTGTGTGCTAAGTTTATAGCTCTCGTGTTATCATAAAAAAATAGGCGTAGATGACAGAGTAAAGCCATAATCGTTTAACACTTGTTGCATATAAAGCACTTGAGCACAACAAGACCCGGCTGCCATATATTCAGCTTCAGTTGTAGATAGGGCAACCGTATTTTGTTTCTTGCTAAACCAAGATACTAAAGCTCTCCCTAACAAGAAACAGCCACCACTAGTACTCTTGCGATCAAGTCGACAACCAGCATAATCCGCAACAGTATAAGCTTTAAAATCCAAGGATTGTCCTTTTGTATACCATAAACCAAAACAAGTAGTGCCGGCTAGGTAACGAAGAATTCATTTAACTGCTAGAAAATGAGAGTGCATAGGTTGTGATTGAAATCGAGCACAAAGACCAACGGAAAACATAATGTTTGGTCTAGAAGCAGTTAAGTAAAGCAAACTACCAATCATGGCTCTATATAAGGAATCATCAATAGGTTCCCCATTTTCATCCTTATAAATTTTAATAGAAGTAGCCATAGGAGTAGTAGCATGTTTGCACTGATCCATCCCAAAATGTTTTAAGAGTTCTTTAGTATATTTTTCTTGGCTTATGAATATTCCGGCAGGTGTTTGCTTAATTTGAAAACCAAGAAAGAAGGTTAGTTCACCCATGAGGCTCATTTCAAATTCTGTTTGCATAATGTCACTGAATTGTGTGCACAATAAATCATTAGAAGCTCCAAAAATAATGTCATCAACATATATTTGCATAACTAGGAAATCAGATGTATATGTTTTGAAAAATAAAGTAGAATCTGAATTTCCAATAGAAAAACCATTATCAAAAAGATATGTCTTGAGCCTTTCATACCAATTCCTAGGTGCTTGTTTTAAACCATAAAGTGCTTTCTTAAGTTTATAAACATAGTCACCTTTTTCCGGTATTTCAAAACCGGGTGGTTGGGCAACATATACTTCTTCTTGAATGATGCCATTTAGAAATGCACTTTTTACATCCATTTGGTAGAGTTTGATGTTTTTATGTGCAGCAATAGCTAGTAACATTCTAATAGCTTCAAGTCTAGCTACCGGTGCATACGTTTCATCAAAATCTATTCCTTCTTATTGATTATATCCTTGTGCTACTAACCGAGCTTTATTCCTTATTACTTCTCCTGCCTCATTTAGCTTATTCCTAAAAACCCATTTAGTTCCTATGATGGTTTTATCTTGTGGTTTAGGAACTAAATCCCATACATCATTTTTAGTGAATTGATTCAATTCTTCTTGCATGGCTATTATCCAATAATCATCTTTAAGAGCTTCAGATATCTTCTTAGGTTCAATGATAGAAACAAAAGCCATGTTTGCAACATCTTTGAAGGAAGACCAAGTTTTGACTTTATCATTAGGATCTCCAATAATTAGTTCTTGAGGACGATCCTTAATAAGCCTAGGTGTAGGTTGTGGTTCAGCTTGGTGATTGTTTGTAGTAACTTTTTCACTATCATTTGGTATGTTTAAATTTTCGAATTGATTAGTGAGATCTATGATTTCTAGATTTTCAGATTTGGACTCTTCATGAAAAGAAACATAAATAGATTCCTCAACTTTTCTAGAGATAGTGTTATATACTCTAAAAGCTTTGCTAGAAGTGGAATATCCCAAAAAGAATGCTTTGTGTGATTTAGAGTCAAACTTATCTCTATCATCTTTGGTATTTAAAATATAGCATCTGGAGCCAAAGGTATGAAAATAGTCAACTCTAGGTTTCTTAGAATGTATTATTTCATATGGAGTTTTCTTCAAATGAGAGTGAACAGTTACTCTATTTAACACATAGCATGCAGTGTTTACAGCTTCAACCCAAAAGGTTTTGGGTGTGTTGTGTTCGAGCATCATAGTTCTAGCCATTTCTTGTAGTGATCGATTTTTCCTTTCGACTATACCATTTTGTTGTGGGGTGCGTGGAGCAGAAAAATTATGAGTGTACCCTTGAGATGTACAAAATTCCTCAAATGTATGATTTTCAAATTCTCCACCATGATCACTTCTAATGGTACATATTTTGCTTTGTAATAGATTTTCAATCTTGGAACAAAATTGTGTAAAAACATGAATAGTATCATCTTTAGTTGCAATAAAATGTAGCCATGTGTATCTACTATAATCATCAACAATAACAAAACAGTATCTTTTACCACCAATAGATTGTGTCCTCATGGGTCCAAATAAATCCATATGAATTAATTCTAAGGATCTACTGGTGCTAAGTACATGTTTTGGTTTAAAAGAGGTTTTGGTTTGCTTTCCCATTGTGCATGGTTCACATTTTTCAACTCGATCAAAAGATAAAGTAGGCAATCCACGAACAAGATCATATTTCACTAACTTTTTAATAACATGTGAACTAGCATGTCCTAGCTTTTTATGCCATAGTTGTAAGGTATTTCCATTTGCAAGCAAGCATTTTCCCACTACTGATTTCATAGAGTTAGGTTTAAGGATATAAAGATTTCCAACTCTATTTCCTTCATAAACAACATTTGTAGTGTTTTCTATCAATAACTTGCAGCAGGTTTTGTTAAATAACACATCATAACCACTATCACATAATTGACTAACACTTATCAAATTATGGTGCAAACCATCAACAAGTAGAACATTCTTTATTTCGAGGTTTGTACCAACATTACCTATTCCAACGATTTTTCCCTTACCATTGTCTCCAAAGGTGACCGTTCCACTTTTCTTTTCTTCAAAGGTTTGAAATGCATCTTTGTTCCCGGTCATATATTTGGAGCATCCACTGTCAACCACCCATTCCTGCATTAAAATGTAGATTTTGGTACCCATGTGATGGTCCGATATGGTTAGAATCATTTAAGTACATAGTTGTATAAAAATTCTGATTCAGAAATCCAGTCGGTCGACAATTGTTCGATCGACATCTGTCTCGGTCGACTAATTGTCGATCGAGAAGGTTACTGTGAACAAAGAAACACAGAAATTTAGCTCGGTTGACCAATTCTCGACCGAAATAATTGCTTTTTAGTTGTTGTAGATTTTGATTTGTTACAGACATCCGGTCGGTCGACAATACTTCGACCGATTAAGGGTTCGGTCAACAATACTTCGACTGACTAAGTTTCTGTTTCAGTACAACAGTGCAGAAAATTAACAATATTCATGAACCCTTTTGTTTAGTTGAGATAAGACAATATAAATAGGAAAATGTAGTGTTTGGCCATATCTCAACTAAATTCTATTTGACTCTACTAAGTTTGGGGTTTTGGGACCCAAACTAAGTCGGAATCCTTAGTCTTATAAGGACATGAAAAGGAATAGTGTCCAAGACGTAAACAAAAATGACAAGTAATAGAATCAACTTCATTTCTCTTTCTAGCCATTGTGTTCTTGGGTACAAACATAGTTTGAGTTCTTTTGGGTTGATTTTTCTTTGGAGCATATCCCAAACCTTTTCTTCCGTTGAAAACAGTACCAATGCTTAGAATGTTATCAAGGATATCTTTTCTTCTTAACTCATAAAGTTCTCTTTGCAGCTTAGCAATGTCATTCATCTTTTTGTGTAGATCTTTTCTTGCTTGATCTAAATCAGATAACAATGAATCTCTTTCTTTTACAACA
Organism: Alisma plantago-aquatica; assembly: GCA_963693085.1. NCBI lineage: Eukaryota > Viridiplantae > Streptophyta > Magnoliopsida > Alismatales > Alismataceae > Alisma > Alisma plantago-aquatica. The sequence continues at coordinate 1,484,584,711 of OY856412.1, read as the reverse complement.
TTATCATAGTCCAGATGGTTACACAAAATAGGTTGAGTCTGAAAATCTTTTAGTTGAGCTAACAATTCAGATTTTTCTTTAGAAAGAAGATCAACATTTGTTTCTAAAGTGAGTAGCTTTCTAGTGCAATCATCTAAAGATGTTTTTAAAGACAAATTCTCAAGATCAATGTTGTTCTTTTCAGAAGAAAAATTATCTAATTTAGAAATTAGCTCATCATTTGATTTGATAACCTTCTTTAGTTTCTTCTTGACATCAACATACTTATCATGAATTTCTTGTAGATTAGTAACTAACTCTTCTTTAGGAAGATCAAGTAGGCTTACCTCTTGAGAGTCTTCATCATCTTCTCTTGCCATTAGACATTCCACCTTTTCTTCTCCGCTTTCACTATCACTTGACTCGTCCCATGCAGCTTTATAGGCTTTTTCTCCCTTCTTCTTGTGTGAGCTTTTCTTTCCTTTCTTTGCTTTAGGACATTCATTTTTGAGATGCCCTTTCTTCCCACATTCAAAGCACCTAGGAGGGGTAGAAGAAGAGCTGGAAATTTTGTTAGATTTAAATCTTTTGTATTTCTTACCGTTGACGATCAAGGCTTCTTCTCCTTCTTCTTCACTTGACTCCTCACTTTCTTATGTGACGACCTTTGAAGCTTTTAGAGCCACATCCTTCTTCTTTCCTTGCTGAAGTTCACATGCTCTTCTTTCTTCCCCTTCTAGGGTTGCTTCATGAGCTTCTAGGTTGCCAATAAGTTGCTCCATTTTCATTCGAGTGAGGTCGTTTGCTTCTTCAATGGCTGTCACCTTTGGCTTATATTTTGGAGGAAGTGATCGAAGGATTTTTGATACCTGATCTTCTTCAAGGACAGGTTTTCCTAGGGCACTTAAACCATTAACAATAGTAGAGAATTTTGCAAATATTTCACTAATAGATTCATCAGGATCCATACGAAAGTGTTCAAACTTTTGTTTAAACATGCTAATTTTGGAATTTTTGACTTGGACTGTACCTTCATAGGTTATGGACAGTCTATGCCAAATATCATAGGCTGTGTCACAATTAGATATTCTATTAAATTCTCCTACCGAAATAGAACAATATAAAATGCTTACAGCTTTTGCATTCATTTGAGCCAACTTTATCGTATTTGCATCCCATTCTGCAAATTGAGTTTGAGGGAGCTCATATGGGGTTGACACCATTCTCCATAAGTCCCAATTGATGCCTTGGAAGTAGAACTGCATCCTTCTCTTCCAATATTGGTAGTTTGTTCCATCGAACGCTGGAGGCCTAGCAACAAGTGTCCCTTCAAGGTTAAGGTTGTTGAGCACTCCGTCACCCATTTCTTCAAGACCTTGTTAGGGTTCCTTGAAGCCTGCTCTGATACCAATTGAAAAACACTAGAGGGGGGTGAATAGAGTTTTAAAAAAAATTTAACAATTTATTGAACTCAAACAACCACAATTGAAAATTGGAAGAAGGAGACATGTGTTTAGAGTGGTTCCAACTTTAGCAAATACTAAAGTTGTCAGTCCACTACCCGGTTGCTTACCCAACCGGGATTTTGAAAGTATTTATTTTATTACCTTCTCAAGGATTTATACAAAATACAATACTTTCCTTTACACCCCTTGAACAACCTTCACTTGAAGTAGGTGCACCAACTTGAGGTAGCCTTCTTGAAGTAACTCCAAGCTCCCCCTTGAAGTAGCCTTCCTCTCTAGAAGTAACCTCCCGTTGCACCAGCCTTCTGAAGTAGCTCAAGGTCACCTTCTTCACCAAGAAGATCTCCACCCTCTCCAATCTACAGCCTCCAACCTAGGAGTAGCAAGGAGAGTACAAACGGTAATAGAGAACAAGAAAGGAAAAAGGAAATTACAACTTATCCTTTTGTTGCCCAAGGCTTGATTTGCCTAGATTAAGCGTATAGATCTCCTAACCAAGTGTGTGAACTTGTGATTGCAGTGGGTAGGAGATACTACCCTATAGGACATGAATTTTGAGCTAAGGAAGGAAATGGCCAATTGTCACAATGCTCAAATTGCTCACAAATAGATTGCTCAAAGTATGCTCAAGGATTTCTCAAGTGTAACAAGTGAGTTTGAGTGTCCTATGGCTTGTCCTATTTATAGGAATGGCCTAAGGATGCTTAAGGACATTCTAGACAACTTCTAGGGGTTTCTAAGTGCTTAACTAGACATTAGGTACAAGTTTGTTGCTTTAGCAACGGCTAATTAATTTACTCTGCAGTTGCTGTCAGAGTTCATCTCGGTCGAGGAATGGTCGACCGAGATACCTACTCGGTTGAAGTTTTGTCGACTGACAGGCTCTCTGGATCAAGTGATTTGCAACGTCTATCTCCAAATGCCAACTACCTTGTCAGTTGTGTCTATCGGCTACTTTGGATCTTTCTCGATCGAGAAGATTGTCGACCGAGAGTGTCTCGGTCGAAGAGTTGGTCGACCGAGATTGATCCTGTTTCAATGTTTCAATTTAGGCACTAATTATATATATGAGTGTGCAGATGTGATCCTATTTGAAGGGGAAGACTTATCTAAATGTGATGTTTAGCTAGGGAAGATCTAACGCTTGATTTACATGCAATCTAAGTACTTGTACATTATATATTTGTACAAGTTTTTTACAAAGCGATTACATTGCATGAAAATATAAATATGTAAGCATATGGATTTCCCTAGTACTTTGTCATCCGCCTTGTTCCTGCACACTCAAGTAGCTCGTTAGATCAATAAGAATGAAATGTTTGTCATAATCAAAACAAAGGGATTTATAGATGTCCATTTAGCCAACACTGATAGGGTTCAAACACATCACACTTCCTAACTAATTAGTGGAACAATAACATGGAATCTCCATCAGATCCTCAACAAGTCATTATTTGAACAGAGTATGATAAGGAGAACAACCTGGTGCACTAAATTGTAAATCAAGTTGCATTCTGGTATGAACCCTCTTCTACACTTCTTCCATCATCTTTGTACCCCTCAATCCATCAAAAAGAAACAAAAATAGCAAAAATGGTGCCAAACCATATGTTTGGGGTGGCACGCCACTTCCCTCTATATTCGCTTCTTCCATACCCCTTGCAAAATAATAGGGGCGTACCACCAAGAAAAGATGCCAAAGCGCACACAAAAAGAAATGAAATCTCGAGTCGAATACAGGAGAGATTTGCACAAAAAATGTAATCAATGAAATTGCAAATAATAAAATAAAAATCTCGAGTCGAATAGAGGAGATATTTATTTCTTCCTTCCATGCCACCCTTCACTCCTTTTCTACCTATTGGCACAAAGAATGCCTCCACAAATCCTGAAGAACACCAGTGTCAGATCAAGTGCACACTTGTTGTTCTATAGGTATCTCTAGACTCTTACAAAATTCTTTGACATGCTTGTTGTTGGAAAACGTTGGGAGGAAGTAATATTGGAAAGCAAACTCAGGAACGAAGATATGGTAAGATGTGTTTAGTGGTCTCAGGAGGTTGGGATGCTTAGTCATACTGAGCAGAAAAGAAACAATCCTGATGTGAAAAGGAGGCTATCACATGATTAGAAAGTATTCATTTGGCACCTGTTTCAGATTTTGTGTTACTAGAGGATGAGCCACGTTTAAGTTCGGGGTGTTTTGATGAATGCATATTCATCATGATTTACAGTCGCCTATTTTAGACCAAATCGATTCAATACTTTCATTTTCACTTCTTAAATTTCACAAATTACAAGATTCTTAATTGATTCAATTATCAAGATTATTTACTACATTTTTATTGATTTTGTGCAGGTCATGATAAAGTTCAACCATCATAAGGAATTCACTCAAAGAAGCTATAAATCTTGGTGTTGACCAAACGGTTTCACCAAACGGTTTGGTCAAATGGTTTCGATCTCTCATTCATAGAAATTCACCTAAACGTTTTCAAAACCGTTTGAACCCATTCAGTTTCAAGATTGCATGAGCTCAATCGGTCCCAAGACCGTGTGATGCCAAACGGTTTCAAGACTATTTGGACCAGAGACCGAATCCATATCCAAGTCTGTTTGGAGACCATACCGTCCCAAAATCGTTTGGACACGAAGACCATTTGGACTCTCAAGACCGATTGGATCAAGACCGTTTGGATCGACAAGACAGTGCAAGCTCTATCGGTTTCAAACCGTTTGAATACAAAGACTCAAGACCGATCAAAGACAAGACTGTTTGGATGACAAACGGTCTCCAAAATTGGTTAGATGTCATTCCGTCCCAAGACTGTTTGGCTATCAAGACCGAATGATCATGCTTTCTCAAGACCGTTTGGATGTCAAACGATCTTCAAGACCATTTGCTCCAAACCATTCAAGCAGACCGTTTGGAGGCAATTGACGCAGACCGTGAGGATGCTCAGTTGGTTTCAAAACCGTTCAAGCAGACCGTTTGGTCGTTTATTTGTCAAACTGTTTGGAGATGGAAACCGATTGGTCCCAAGACCGATTCTACCAAAACCGTTTGAAGGCCATTATTTCTAGACCATTCGGATGTCAAAGGTCTCCAATACCATTTTCTCCAAACTGACCAAGCAGACCGTTTGGATGACAAACGGTCTCCAAACCGTTTGGAGCTGCTTCACGTAGAAAACGTGAAGAGACGACAAGAGTCTATAAATAGGACCAACAAGGTCCTCATTCAAGCATAGATTCCAGATGCTGACAGGCTGCCAGTACACAGGTCTGACCCTCTTTGTCCACACCGCCCACCTACTACTCTTGTCGTCGGGCAAGGAGAGGAAAAGAGAAGGAAGGTGGAGAACTGGTCTACCTAGGTGGTTCTTCCTCTTCATCCAAGTCTGCCCCGACATGAAGTAGAAGACTGCATCATCTTCATCGAGCTGCGACCACCTTCTTCATCACGCTCATGGTGGAATATTCCCTCTCTCATCTTATTCTTCTTGTCTCTCATGTCATGAGCAAGTAGTCATTTTTTGATGGGGTGCGGGGACTAGCCCCACTTCCCATGCATTCATGTCTTTACATTTTCTGTGGAAATGTATATAACTTTTCATTTCGTTGTTAATTTCTATGTTTGTAGTTTGATTATCTACTTGCTTTCATATTGTTCTTCCCTATGTTGTGAAATCTTCTATATGTAGGGTGGAATGGCAGTTTATGAAGTTTGACTCCTTCATTAGAAATAGGATAGGATTCCTTGAGGTAATAAGTGTATGATCCGTGAGGGGACAAGCCATCTAACCTTCGGTGATGCTTCTATGGCCTAAACATCCCACCAGGAGGGCGACAACCTAAATTGGATTTTTTATAGTCTTTGTTTATCGTCGATGTTTGCTTGTAGATTAATCACCTACTTACTTATCGATTAGCGGGGTGGACACCTTGACTAGAAATAGAAGGGGTTTCCTTGAGGTTGTAAGTGAATCATCTGTAAGGGGACGAGACATCTAACCTTCGATGACGCTTCTATGGTCTAAACATCCCTCAGGGAGGACCACAACCTTAGTTGGATGTTGTATCTTCAGAACTGTAAGTGCATGACCCATATGGTGACGAGAAATTTGATGCCTAAGGAGATTCTTATGTGGACCTAAGCATCCCTCTGAGATGTTTCGCAGCAGTTCCATTTGGATAGTTATATCTTGCCAGGATGTTCAATGTTTGGATGTGTCTGCATGTGCAGTGGTGGTGAAACCCGAGACCATCCTAGCGATCCCATATCATTAATCTACACCCAACTTTAATTATGTTCTTTACTTTTCTGCAATTAGTTTAATTAGCAACCAACCAATCAATCATTTTAAATATTAGTCTTACTTGATCTACATTAGACTGATAAAGATTCTTAAAAATGTTGTCCTTTGGGTTCGATCCTTAACTATACTGCGATAAAACCCGTCCACTTGCGGGTGGTATTATTGCACAAGGTTTAGTTAAAAGCTCAGGGATTTTGACCCTGAGTGAGTTTGTTAGTATAATTACAGCCACGTCAAAACTCTAACATTGGTCAACCTTGATTATGACAAGATAATATATGCCATCAGGCTCTCATCATCATAATCCTTGTTATGTCCATTTTAGGGTTTGCTTACTCATTTGGATATGTGCACCATTACTTGCATTCTTATCTTAGATTTATCTTACTGATGTCATTTTCCAGATTATGATTCATTATCTGACCATTAGGTTCCATGTCCTTTTTGGTGCACATAGTAACCTTAGGTTTTGTACATTAAGCGTAATAGGGTTACAACCCATGTATTAAGGGTCATCTTCATATAACATGATCTTCGTGCATAAAACTGATCTCATATTTACATATTAACTTCTAGTTACTGAAATAAGGTTGTTCTATAAATATCATCATTTATTGAGCATGTATGTATTTAATACATTTTATTTAGGGTTATTAGCCCTAAATAGACATTCTAAGCAAATTACAAGATTTCATGCATCAACATCATAATTACTGACATCATATGGATTCTGTAACATATTCTTGAGTTATTTGCAAATTATCATAATTGTAGGTTATTGTTTGATGTATATCATCCATGAAACAAGCATTACACATCTTAGATGACATCTCTATTATCAATGCATCAAAAGCATGATATTATCATACAACTGTGTTCTACTCATTTTTTTTGAACATTTTGATACCTTGTTTGTATTTTTCTAATACACGAGCTAATTACTATGATTTATACAGGATTTGGGATTTACTAAATTATTTACCTTTAGCACCAATGGGTATGCGCCACATGGCCAAAAGGGGAGGCACATCCCTTGCTTTCGGTCGGTCGGTTGGATCATGACTTGAACTCGATTCTCCATTCTCTTCCTTCTCTCCCACAATTCCTCATGATCTTGGCACTGCTTGAAACACACCACCCATTCTCCTTCATTCTATACTCATCCATGATGACAGTGTGGTGCTGCTAGACTGAAATGCCAGCGAGAACACTATTGTAGCCTCCTCCTCCTAGCTTCCTCACTACACGATGCCTATGTGCGTTCGATCAGGCATTTCGATCGCTCCATGGTCTGGTCAGGGTGCCACCGCATTGGGATGGCTCCGCGTGTGTGAATGCCACCGTCGTGGCAGTAGTCTTCGCTTTGACGCCCCTGTCTCCTACCATTCTCAGTGCACATGAGAGCTGCCACCTCAGAGCCCAGATCGGTCCTCCGGATTAGACTTTGTCTCACCACCACCTCTTCAGCGGTGAGAACCAGAGACCATCCCACATGCTTCTGTAACACCGATGCAACCGCTAGGATGGGGTGCTGTAGAGAGATCGACCAAGGTCTTGATCCGATGGGGGAGCAAATATCATCGCCTCCCGCCTTGGCACCGCCATGGCTAGAAGAACGGCGAGGAACCTACAGCCTCCAGATCGACACCATCAGGCACTATCTGCCAACAACTGAGAGTTGTTTATCTCTGAGTACACTATCCTCCTAAGCGTTGTCTCTTGCTACTCTCAAGTCAGTGATCATCCACATGAACATGGCAACAAAGCTTCCCATCCTTTGCTTTGAAGATCCTCATCCAAGAGCTGCCAGTAATAGCTGCCGCTTGTGAGAGATGGGTTCAGGATTGCGAGTCTGATCTCCCTAGTCTTCCCTTGCAATAACTGACTAAGGGGTCATTCCGTAGGTATTCAAATGACTAAGACAACCACCCATGCCACGATCATGTCGTGCAATGGTGGGGAGTTCCATCGCCAATATGCTCCGTTGTCTTGTTTAAATAGTAGGGGGAGATGACATATTAACTCTTAGATCTGACCATCCAATGACTATTAAGGTCCTACATTCCCAATCCATGGACTCTTCATAGCCAAGGCTAAAGGGGCGTGACACTCTTATTAAATCAACAACTTAGGTCAAAAATCACCATTGAATCAATTATTCCACCAGTTTCACACCTAAATATCTCTCTCTAGGAACATCTAATTGTCACCAAATTTTAGCCAAAGCTTCCCTACCTCTAGAGCTACATTCTAATCAAATTTGGTGACAAAACTCATCTATTAGACACTTCAATTAAATACTTCACAAAGGTATAAACTTAGAGATCTTAATCATGATATCAACATCAATCAACACTCCAACATCACTAACACACTTGGGATTCTCAAAACAACTCAACATGTATGACTTCACTTGTGTCAGTGGTCATTTTAGGATTCCAAAAGTCCACTCCATCACACCTTTTCATTTGGTTTTTATACAAAACTCCCACAAATCAAATTTCTCTAATCCTAAGGACATACTCTCTCTCTCTCTCTATATATATATATATATATTTATTTATTTATATATGTATATATATATATATATATTTATGTATATATATGTATGTATATATATATGTATGTATGTATGTATATATATATATATATATATATATATATATATATATCAAATCGATCTTCTTGATGCATTCTTTTGCAGACCTATTTCTGATATTTTCTCCCTATTTTCCTAAAGATTCTAATTTTCAATCATTGTGAGTTTAGCTAATGTGTAAGCATGTTAAATGTTGGATCTTTATTTTCCAACCTTCCTCCTAATCATCAAGTCAAAAGATGTGTGTGCATTAGAGGAGAAATGGAACTCCTAGTTTCCTCTTCTTGCCCAATGGTTAATTCTAATGCATGATTGTGACTTATTATTGGAATTTAATGATGTGCCCATACCTAAATTGTTGATGTGGCATGAAAATGATATATATTGTTCAATGAACCTTCAGATAAGTATAATACACCTCTATTTAACATAAGGATCGTCCACTAACTCACTTTTGGGTATGATTGTTTTAAATGGAACACAATGCATGTATGTTCCACATATATGACTACAATTGATTATAGTTGTTCCAAAATGATGAATTGACCTAGTTTGTACATAAAACCCTCCTAGATCATTCCAATAAGTGAATTTATTAAGTAATGTTCATAGGGAAATATGGCGACTAATAAGGCAACAAAAACAAAAAAATTACTGTCATATTCCCTTTGAACCAATAGATCATGTCAACTACTATGTAATGGGAAGGACAGTTCAAGGAAGACATACTTGGTATTGGAGCATGTCCAACAACAATCCTCATCGATGTAGTCATGCACTCATTGTTGTACATGGATGTTGTATGTGGAGATCCTGGTCTACACCACAGACATCAGACGTGGATGGTGTCTATAACAACTTCTCCATAGACTGTAGGTTGACGTTGCCCTCCTAGTGATGAACAAAGGCCACCTCACCACTAGAGAAGTCCATGAAAACCACCTAGAACTCCTATCATTCTACTAGAACAAATTAGAAGGAGTTGTCCTTACAATTGATGTACTTGTCACCAACTTTCTCTCCCGCAATTGTTCTCGCTTGCTATCCCTCCCTTTATTGGGTAGGACTTTCTTAGGTTCTCTAGGTTACTAAAACAATAGAAGATAAAAAATTTCAAGATGCTTCCAGTACCCCTCAATTTATAGGAGGGGTTAGGGTCAGGGTTCCCAGTCTATGTGTCAGTGGAAGGGACTAGAAGGTCATGAATTTTTGCAACCTACAAGCACCACACTGGTCTATTCACAACTTATCCAGTTGACTTACATGCTAGTCGATCAGTTCGATCTGTGAATTGGTCATTTCTCCATATTTCCCAATCACATATGAATCGGCATTTCAAACCCAATTAATGCACAACATGAAGTCATAATTAATCCTTGATGCAATTGAGTATCTCCATGAACTGGGTGTTTCACTCAAAGAAGCAGTCTTCTCGCACCACAAATTGTCATCTTCTCAATGTTTAACCCATATTCCTTGAAACAAGACCAAAATTTTTGAAATATATGTGACCTCAATATCATATATTGATTCACATTTGTATGCACATGCCTTTCTCACTATCTCTTATAAAGTGGTTAGGATATCAAACTCTAGAATGAGGGACAAATATCATCTACATCACTTTTTAGTCACTCTTCACGTGTCACAATCGCCAATCATCACCTTTATGGCAACCCTCATTCAAGATTACATTTGATGATGTCAAAGCGTACTGAATGACATGTGATGAATGTAGTGACTTTAGGTTTAAAAACCAAAATCACCACCTTTCATTATGTGAGATGACTACGACCACTAAGTATTGTTTCCATGCATCACTCTCAAGGTGAATATGTATGATACACTATTCTCTAACAAGTATCTATATTCTTGGTTTGATATCACATATCATGACTAATAAGATTCTATCATAAACCAACACACATTGTAGTCTTAACTGTTAGTGGTGTTTATCTGCCTTCCACAATAACATCTTACTAGGGACATAAACAAGAATTTACCTACTCTTAACATCCATATGATCTCATTCTCCAAGTCACGTACTTGAAGACATACATCATTATGTAATGTCATTCTTCAGACATTCATAATGTTTCCTCATTATCTCTTATCTGAGTGAAACATAATGAATTGTTAGCTTGCCTTTTTATAGTTATTTATCAAATCCTTTATTAATATTCCATTTCAATCATCATATGAGTAGCACTCTGGGTATACATACCAAAAAGAGTCATGATAGATGCAATCCTGAGATAGAGCCAGTTCAGAGATTCTTGCTAGAACTTAGTAGTTGGAGTTCTGTGGCTACCATGGGCCCCAACCAAGGTATCGACCGTGCTCGATTGGATTGTGCAAGACTAGGGTTTCACATATCATAATTGAAGAGGTGTCCCATCAGGCGTGCCCAAAAAGGGGTGGCTATCGTAACTACTACAAAAGTATCAAAGAAGTAAAGAAATCAGGGATGAGTTGCTATAACATAGGGTAAAAAGAAGGGGGAAAATAAGGGAACTGTGTGTGGAAACCCAAGGAAAAAAGGAAGATCAAATGGCTATATGAGAAAGAAAGGGGGTCGATTGGATGAGAGCCAAGGAGCTTCAATGTTGCTATAGTGTTCAGACCAAGGTTAGGGATGAAATGGTGACCATTGTATCAACCGACATAATCAATGGTCATGGATCCAATGACTTTCCTTGGTTGAGCCAAAATGAGTGTGCAAGACAGCACAACCTAACTGGTATGTGCACTCCCTAATTGGGCCGATCAAGGTGTTGTCTTTTTGGATATCCCACACTCATATTTCATATTTTATTCATGCAAATATTTTTCAAATTTTATTAACAACATGTGTATTAAGTATTTCATGTAAACAAGGAACTAAGTCAAGATCCAACTACAAACACCTGGCAAATATATATGTCTGGATATTGGGAAATCAAGTTGTACTATGTATTTATCTATTTGCATGTTGTTTCATACAACTTGATATCCATGATGTAAGGACAAGTGATGATCATTTGAAACCTACCCTAAACACTATTTTGTACTCATATGAAATCTTCAGGGTTGTTAGATTTCATTATAAATGCCATCAGATCACATCTTTTTCAATTTTTCAGTCAAGGAAACTTTGTAGACTGAGATACCCTTGATCGAACTTATTGTCGACTAGGAACAACTTCATTTGAAATTTTTCGTGATAAGAAAAGAATCGTTGTGACACCTTTTGACTTTGAAGTTAAAGAGAAATATAGATGTTGGATTAATCTCACCTTTAGAACATTTTTGATCGAAATTGTTCTCGACTGAGACAAATCCTAGTTGAAATATTTCTTTACGAAGGAGCATTATAGACTAAAAATTGATTAGTGATCAAACTTGGTGTTGCACCTTAATTTTGTCCAAATGGCTAGTTGACCATCGAGAACACTCTAGACACTCCCTAAGATGTCCTAGCCACTTGTAAACCATTCCTATAAATAGTAATGGTCTTAGGACACTTAGATACATACTTTTGTGCAATAATTGTGTATACATTGACGTACACTTGATCTAGAATCTTTATAAAATGTTCTTAGTACCTACAGTTCATATTTCCATCAATCGATACTAAGCCCCAACATTAGTTCAAGTGTTCTCTCCATCCAATACATCCTTTCCTAAACTTTTTTGAAGAAGATTATCATCACTTGTCCATAGTTCTCAATTGTCAATCTTGTTAAAAGAGATTTATAATATCTTTATTCCTCTCTTATTCTTCTACAACAATGTGTTTCTTCTTCTCACTAATTCAAGGAAGAAGGTTGTGGATGTGCTCAAGGTGATACTTCAAAGTTGAAGGCTACAACAAAAATGGTGGAGGTGGATTGTGATCCTCTTCAAGAGAGTGACATTTTGGCGACACATCAAAGAAGAAGGTAGTTCTCCTTGAGCTAAAAAGCGGGTTTGTCTTGATCTACAAAAGGCACCAGTAAATTTTATCTATCATGTATCAGTATATAAAAGGAATAAAATACATGCTTTGCAAATCCTACTTGGTAACAACTGGGTAGAAGACTCGCATCTTAGATAGAACCACACTAAATCTTTGTGTCCTTTTGTAGTTGCCTTTTATATTTTATGTTTCTGGTGCACTTTAAGTTAAGTAATTTCATTTGATTAAAATTAACATAAAGCTCTATTCATGCCACCCCCTCTACATCATTCATTTGGTATTAGATCAAGTACTCAAGGATCCCTAATAGGTCTTGAAGAATGGGGAAGGCATACTTGGAAACCTCAACATGGAAGGAACATACATGAACAAAAATGAATGTTTAACATGTCTAACTACACCTACTAGAGGAGGAGGATGTAGTTCTATTTTTAAGTATTAAGTTTTATTATTTGGAAAATGATAGCCACATCCTACAAACTTTCAAATACTAAACTTGAGCAATGGGATGCTAAAATGATTAAAAAAATAACATTGAATGCAAAGGTTATAAGCATACTTTATTGTTCTTTATCTACAAGCAAATATAATCATACATAACTTGTAAAACCACTTATGAAATATGGAATAGACTCTCAATAACTCATGAGGGTACTACACAACTAAAAAGTACTATGATTGGCATGTTAAAACATAAGTTTGAATTATTTTACATGCAATCAAACAAAAGTACTATGAAAATGTATGTTATATTTTATAACATTATAAACACACTAAGTGCCTTGGGGAAGATTATAAGTGAGGAAGATCAAGTATCCAAAATACTTAGATCACTACCTACAAGATATAAGTCAACGGTTATTTATACTGAAGAAGCCAAAAATCTTACCACACTTAAAATGGAATAACTCACTGGAAATCTGGAAAGACATGAAGTGTGATAAAGTGGTTTTCTCTATACTATTTTATACGTGCCCTTCTATTTTATCTCAATCATAAACCCTAATATCAAATTGTAATGTTTGACATATCAAAGATTCAATTTTGATTTTCAAACTTTGCCAATATTTAATTACTGATATAGTGGACCTATGTTTCAAATTTCATACCAATCTGATACTCCTAGCTCCTTCCATGGTTTTATAAAGTTTCCATCTAAGTTTTTAATCAAATCAACATTATTAACATCTGAACTTTGGGTTACATTGAGGCTGTGACATTTAAATGTTATGCGTCTGGCCTGATCTGAGATCGGCTCAACGGAGCCACCCTGACCATCTGATGGTGCGCCCTTAAATCCGGGGTGGATGGGATGACCAAGGGGTTATCCCTAACCTCTGAGAAACTCGTAAGATTATGGCTCAACCATGAGACCCAATGTCATACCATGATCCCTACCTCTACCCACTCTCGTGAGAAACCACCCGAGGCACTTCCTTCATCCCTCCTCTATAAACTTGGATTCCTCTCACATGACCCCCAACAAAGAATGACACCCCTTCCATGAGCTACACCAGCAACCACCTTCTCCAGCGTGCCCAAATCCAAATTTGGCATTTTGCACTCAGCCACATCCTCACCTACTTAAACCTCCTCACACCATCACCTTGAGTTCTTTATATCATTGTCTACCTCATTTCATGCGAAGCTAACCAAGATGGCTCCCCCCTCGAGTTATCTTTCTCCAGTTCACCCCATCGTCATGTAGCTACTACTCAAAGTGTTCCCTCTCTCCCAACTCCTAATCAATCCTCTCTATAGGTCTACAGAAGTGCCCAAAGCCTCATCGGTTCATCCCCGAGGTCCCAACACCTCTATTACCCCCTTACCTTCTCTTCCCCTCTGCGGCTGGTGAGATGTTCTCCTCACCTCAAAATTACACTGCCTTAGAAGGAGCTATGCACCGAGACCCTACCACCCTGATTTAGACCGACCTCACAAAGGTGATTGTGAGATCAACCGTGCCAGAGGAGCCTCCTACCATCCAGTCATGCTTGTCGGAGTTGCAGCCTGGGATGTCGAGCAAGCTTAGATAGGCAAAGAAGAGTGGGCCCCACTATGCTGACTGGATCCAAGTGGACCAATCAGGTATGTCCAACTTGGATTCTTGTTGCCCATCTGTTATAAATCGTGTGACCATTGGATTTAACATCCACGGTCCACATTAATCATTGATTCTTTTTATTATCCTCTAATTTGATTAATCAATAGAAAATACACCTATCTTAGGAAAATCATAATAAATAGTAGGATTAATGGAAAAATAAAGTAGGTACTCTATTTTTATCAAAAAAATATGAGTATCATGAACCTTCCATTAGCTAACCTTAAATATAACTTTTATTCATGCACATAACCAAACATGTTTCTACATTGTTTAATTATATAGAAATTACTCAAGCTTGATTAAATCACAAAAATCACATGGCTCTCTTATTTTTGTACCTAGAAAATTATGGGATGATTATTTCCCATTTAGGTGACTCAATTATCATCAAAATCAATTTACCACTCTGTTGCGCTATTTTGTCTTACCAAAAATGATTATAAATATCCATGATGATCTAAGACCCGCCAAATTGGTCTAGAAACCCTACACTGACGTAATGATATAAAAATGGACTCAAATCCATACTTAGTGACTCATACTCTACCCTCATGACTCTAACCAAGAAAAAGGGGCCTTTTATACTCTTTTAGAATTAAATGGTGATTTTTCCTATATTGCTAATTAGTACCAAAACTCTTATAATTTCATGAAGACAAAGGTACCAGTGAGGAGCATCTCTGGACTCCCAAATTCTAAGTAGAAGGTATGCCATTACCTCTTGCTTGGCTTACTATATGTTATGCTTGAGACATATGAGTAGTAAGACACTTGGCATAAGATATTGAATGAAATGAATGTATTTGTAAGATGCTTTGCTTAAATTTTCTGTATGTATAGTATAGTTTTAAACACATGCAAACATAATATAGTCATTCCATCATATCGTAACACTAAACTCTCTGGTAGTACAATGCACTAAAGTAGCTCAAAACTCTTTGGTAGTAGAACTCATGTATAATGATCACAAACTCCTTGGGAGTAGAGCATAATGCCTAAAAACATCAAAGCACTTGGTTTCAAATGTAAGAGATATATGATGAGTAGATCCTAAAGCCTAAAAACATCAAAGCTCTTGGTGGCAGATGTACATGAAATCATATTGTCACAACTTGTTGGCGAAAAATATTCATTTGAAGAACTAAATTCTACTTGATATTGAATTTGATAAGGAAATTAATTGTAATGGAATATGTAACTTTACATAAATGTTATAAAATTTTAAATGAATATTAAAGACCTTAATGAACATTGCATATATAACTACCAAATTGCATATAAATTTCCATAAAAGAAATATACGATGAATATTAATAAAATATCTCTTACATCTGAACTCATCAACACTTTTATTACATTAGTTTTGTATTCACTATATTAATAGACTGTACATGGAAATCATATTGAGAAAGGATCATGAATGAGAAATGAATTTTGGGACTCATTAAAAAGAAATATAATTCCATGCAAAATCTTATGCATGATGTACATGACTCATCAAAGGATACTCCATACCTTTCATTTAGTCTATACCCATATAAGTCTTCCTATTCATTTTGGTTTCCATGCCAAGTCTGACCCCTTTCTCTTGAAATGCTCATCTAATATCTAGAGTGGTATATAGGAGTTTGGTGTAGAGTGGGGGAGGTTCCAGGCAGTATGAAACTCGAGCTAGATGGGTGGAGAATCCAAGCCTAAGCTCCAAAACTCGATCCAACATCACTGTCTCCACATTAGAGGTGGAAACCGTAGAAAAAGAGCATGGAGATGAGGTGTTTTAAGGCTCTAGGTGGAGTTTTTCTATGTCATACCCTAGATCTGAATTGGAGGAAGGTCTAAGGAAGAGGAAGAAAATGTAAAAAATGAAGGATAAAAAGATAAAATAACTTTCCTTGGTCAGAAACCCAAGAAGAGGACCATGGAAACCCTAGGTAGGGATAGATGGAGATCTAGGAGAGGGGGTCATCTTATGCCTTCCACAACTTTTTCTCCAACTAAATTATCAGGAGTCTACTCTTATTGTATTGTTAATAGGAGTCATTAGATCGTAGTAACGCGTTGTGCCATCCGGACCAGGCCGAACCTGAAGTCCTGAAGCTAAGAGCTACTCAAGATTAACCAACTCCTATTAATCTCAAACATGTGGAAAGAATATTCACATAGAGAAAACTCATTTAAAATAACTTTTGATCTACTTGATACAAAGAATAACTGAATCAACTTCATGATACACAACAATCTAAAAGAACCATGCATATTCTAAAAACTAATAAGCTAAGTTCATACATATAAGAGAAATTCTATGGATCTTCAATTAAATAAGAAATATAAAGCAAGAGTTGTATCACATTCTATGTTTAATCTGTTATTCCTTCATTACTTTACGGTCTCCTAACCCTAAGATTTCTAGGTTTTCTCTCTAGCCCATCCTTCCTCTGCATACCTGGCTAGGGTATGCTGAGAAGAACAGACAAAGTAGCTTGATACTAGTCAATCTAAGTATTCAGATACCGGGCCAGGGTATCCAAATACCCAGACTTCCCAGAGCTATAGACACATCACCTCATATGTTCCACACTTATAACTCTAACTTTCTATCATAATGGTCCCTGACCACTCAGCCCAAGCTTTGATACCAAAGCTGTCACACCCACATCCCACGATTTCCACTAGTCATGAGATTACGACATGACTATGAGGATTGCGCTTAATACAAAGCACACACCTGACTTTTCCTTTTTATTTCAAAGTTTTTGTTTTCTTGCTTTGAATCACATAAACAAACTTTACAAGAGAATTAAACTTTTACTTCTCTAATATGATCTCAACATTAATGATACACATCCATACATTCATTACGTTTCTAACACATCTATGTACAAATGATATGACAATCATTTGCATTCTCTCTTATTAAGGAAACAAAGACACAAGACATCATTTATAACTCTCTCACATCTATACAAGGACCTAGAGTGACAGGGACCGACTAAACTTAACTAATCTCATACTTAACTCATGAGGTAGATCTACTCTGATGCTTTGACCTTCTTCAAGTCCATGTGTTTTCCCTAAAAACTTTGAGTAAAGAGGTGACCCTACTCACTCACTGAATGAGTACTTCAAAGAAACAGACAAAACACTATTATAATTATAGATATACCTTTGAGCAATTGATATCAATTATAACTCATGGTTTATGCCCTGATCATATGTAGTGTACTATACATATGAAGACTCATAGTGAACTACAATCTCACCGTACAAGACTTAGCTAAAAACTCGGGAAGCTAAGCCTAGAACTGAATCCGGGTATGCTTGACTCGAACCGTCACATCTGACTAAGGCAACTAAACAGCTGGCCTTTAACTGGACCTCTCCTCTAGGATGAGTACACGAGCGGAGGGTCTGAGACGCTCTGTGGGCCTCATCTTGGTACGCTCTATGGGTACCTCTGGGTTACAACCGGGATCTCTTATTCATGTTTCCTAACCTATCTTCTCTTAGGAGACTTCCTCAAGGGCTTCATCTCCCTGCACACTCCGTGGGTGCGTGTTGATCCCCGTATACTGGTTGTTGAATGGGCGGATCATTTCCTCCCTACAGTGCAGACAACCGTAGGGAATCTACGGTGTTCAAGGCCCCTAATTTTGTTATTTTATTATTCTTGGAAAGCTCTTACTATATTGTATATTTTCCTTACTTATACTTGACTCTGGTATTTCTATGGTACCGTGTCTATTTATTTGAAGTTTATAATTCAACATGTATATCATTCTAAACTTGGTAGAGAAATATATTCAAAACACTATAATATTCTAAGTAATCATCATACTATGCATATAGGCAGACTAAAATTCTTAAATAAATATAATACATGTCAACTTGGCACTTTATACACTAGAATCATGCAATCGAACTATTAAGCATCACCAAATCTCATACTGAGAACTTTGGAATCACAATACTTGATTCATTGAACACCCTATCCTTAGGGTTTCAATAACCTCATTCACTTATCACATGGCTCTCATAAGGATTTCATACAACATAAACGTTCACTGAATAAAGACTGCTTAAATCATATACAATCCATATATGTATGAAACCTTGGAACTGAGCATAATTTAGGTTTCCATGTCATTCACTAAGATATCATGCATCAAGAATAAAATTGATTAAATAAAGTATATTAGGTCAAGAAAATCCCTTCAAATGGATTTCACGATATCTATTCATAAATATCCAACTTTCATCGCGTCTAGGGTTTCACCCTCTTTACTGAGATATAAAACAAACACTATTCACCTTAAATGAAATCCAAGATAGTATCTGACATATATGTACTATGAATTCAGATAAACAATCATTCATAACCAAGGGGATCCAGATAAACAAATTTCTCTATTTAATTATACAACAATTTCAGTCATAGACAAATTCCCAATATTTTAGTTTACTCTTATAACCTCTATAAATACTTAGGGAATTCTCATTAGGATGTATTGTATACATTTCTAATATGATTTTATCATCTGAAATTCATTCAAATAGAGGAAGATTCCATTTCATTTCATTTTGCAAAAACTTAGATCAAATAGACAATTCATGGTTTGTAATTGCATACTGAGCAATTGAAGATTATGGATGATTTAACCAATATTCATACAATATACTCCTTAAAGGAAGTTCCCACTCACCCTAATGTGTAAAAACACCGTAAAATTGCAGCTAATCCTTGAAAATCTAGATCTCATATCAAATCCCTAGCAAATATACCCAATTCTTCTTCCTTTCAACTCAGAAACCCTAAAAATGAGGGATTATGAAGAAAGAGTGAGAAAAGGGGAAGTTTTTATACAATTTCAGATCAAATCATAGGAGTGATGGAATCTTGACATGTGAGAGAAGATTCACCATGAAAGGCTATGTAAATAAGATAAACTTACTTGATTTAATCATATCACGGATAGAGAAACCCTAAATCAGTAATTCCACCACTTTCTCCTCTCAAACCCTAACTCTCCCTCTCTCTCTAAGATTTTATTTCTCTAGAATAAATGACGAATTATGAGAGATGAT
The DNA here is from genome assembly GCA_963693085.1 of Alisma plantago-aquatica. Taxonomy (NCBI): domain Eukaryota; kingdom Viridiplantae; phylum Streptophyta; class Magnoliopsida; order Alismatales; family Alismataceae; genus Alisma; species Alisma plantago-aquatica. The sequence continues at coordinate 1,484,565,222 of OY856412.1, read as the reverse complement.
AGTGTGTTAGGTTGACCATATAGAGTAATTGAGCTGCTTGGGTCAATTGCATATTGACCCCTCACTATACTTTGTCTTATTTCAGCTGAATTTTTTGTCATACAAATGTTACTATAATTTTTCTACTTAATTGATAACATATCCTCCAAAAATTATGAAAATTTTATATGTTGTTTATGATTGATCTTCAGATCTACATAAAAAATTTAGTTCATTTGGAGTTACCAATAAATAATTATAAATCAAATAGCGCACTGCTATCTAGATTCTACAGAAATGTTAGTTGAAGAGAAAATGCCATGGAATGCCCGTGCAAGGTGCCACGGACATGCCAAGATGGATACAACACGGTTGTGCTTCCTATCATGACCGTGGTGCATTGGTTTCATTAGATTTTAGTACAAAAGTTGGTTAATAGTTCAATTCTTTCAAAACGGCCGTGTGGCCTAGCATGCCCGTACTACCAATGACCTAGCACGGTCTTGCTACCCCGACAATCGTGCTATCCAAAACTAGATACCATTTTCATTTACCTTTTCTTACCTCTCTCATTCCTCTCCAACATTGGCTTGTTGGGTAAAAACCCTAATTTCAGCCGACTAGGGTTATATTTCTCCAACCCTAATTTTTTTCAAAGTAAAAGAACACTTAAAGTTAATATTAGGTTTAAAACATCATAATTAAACTACCGTCCTTAGTCATGTTTAATCAATGACCAGTATAATTAAGCATGTAGTCATCCACATAAACCCTAACTTACCAATTCATCTCAAATACAATCATAACAATCCTTCCCCCCTTAGAAAGGTTTCGTCCCCGAAACATAAATATTCAAGTAAAGTACATTCAAGGTTTATTTTAAGCATCTGAAATCTTACATGTCATTATATTCTTGTATTTTATACTTGAATGCATCTTTCAACATTAAGTCCTTTATTTCTTTTCTAATCACATCATGTTTGATATAGTTCTCAGTGATAACAAACAAATTCTCTATTCCACAATCAATCATAGGATAGAGAGAGAAACAACCATTTCAATATTTTTATATTGTTAAGGTGTTACCTCAACATTAATAATCTGATCAAACTATCTCAATTCATACGGTTCAATATGTACTATTGTTCTATATTACCTCTAAGTCCCAATAGAGAGTTCACCATGTTGTTTTGAATTTTACTATTGTACTACTCAAATAACAAAACAGTCTTGAGTTGGAAGACTAGATTCAATAACAATTGTACAATACTACTCATTACATCCCCATTGGATCATGTATGCTTGAGGTGAAGCATAACCATCACATTCCATACTATTCTCAAGTATGAACCCACACATAATTCAAGGTGTAACCATCGGGTTATAGCATACTAGGGTTTCAACAACAGTAAAAGTGTACTCCATGATTGTATTAGTCATTCAAGTACTATTCATACCCAATTACCATCACTGAGTTATATTAAATCTAGATATAACAAGCTATACCTCATTAGGGTTACATATCAATACAATATGGTTATCATCCCTTTTATTCATATGAATGAATAGGTAAGACTACCTTATTCAGGGTAACCCACCATTTGTTCCATCATCATTCAACCCATATCACCATACCACAATTGTACAATACGAAGATGGATTACTAGTATGAATGACTACAACTATCATACACCTTTCATTAACATATTACTTGCACATGTACATTGAAATCATGCGTAGAACCAATTTACATCCCTTAATATACCTTCAACACATTATCCTTCTAAAAACAAATTCACATATTACTAAAAGCCATTGTTTTCTCTTATCTCTCTCCTCATTCATTACTACTTACTTTTTATACTTATCCTTCTCATTTTTATAACGTGGATTAAACATCCCTAAAATCATAACGTACAAGGTACGAATAGAATATTCATCATTCTTGCTATTACTGTAAGAATTTATTTCATATCACACTTCACTCATATTGTATTTCTCCTTTTGTTCAAAACACACTTGTTACATTTTAAATTTATATCTTACTCCTTGCTCCGAATAATTTCCATATATTTTATCTACCTTTCAGATTAGCTACCTGTAAACCCTAGATTACTATCAGTGCTAGTTTACTTCTCATAGTGCAAATCTCATAATCTTGTTTTATAGAGATGCTAGTATTCAAGGTTAAACCACTATTCATATACGTTGAACTACTAAAACTCTAAACATTATAGGGTTCGGTCCTCATCAGTAACATGATGTTATTATGATATGACTTTACTCCATTAATTTGAAATCCAAACTTTGGATCTCACAAGTTTTACTAAAGTATTCCTTATCTCATTACTTAAATTTCCTTTCTCTTAATTGTCCATTCAGATGGATTAAACTCTCAATTTACGCTGATAGGGTTTCATCATCATATTGTGTCTCATTATTACATTCACTAGATGTCTCTACCATGGTGGTTATGCATCATATATGATTCATTTTCTTATCACTTCATTCCCACATTGCTCTTATTAAGGAAGATATGAAAGAGAAGATGATTCTGAGACTTAAAATTCTTATATTCAAACATAACCTTAATACATTTGTCGTATGTAGGTTTAATTAGTTATCAACAAGGATATTTTACAGACTAGAACTTGATTGAATCTCCTAACCTCTTTCTTTATAATATATATTACTACATCATGTTTCAAACCCTTCCTTACTTTCCATAATCCTCTTACCATATACTACTCTTCCAACTATCAACTTTAACTTCTAATTTTTCTCTTATGATCATGTTGCTTATTCATGTGTATGATCATGTATACCATGTTACACATATTTCTTTTTATCCTTCTATTAATGTGAAGTTGAAATTCTAAATCAATAATCTCTCAACTTGTTTCACCTCATGTTTAATACATTACATATCCTTCATTTTAAATCGAACGGTCATGCATGGATCAAACTTAGTTTCTATTTCAATCAAGTTTTCCTTCCTAAATATAGTGTACCTTTGTTTGACTTATTCATTTGTTAATCTACACTTTTGTTCTTCTTTTAGAAACTAGTTTTTTGTTCTATTGAGACTTGGAATCCAAAGGTAGTAAGGATGAATGTATTAAACTTCATAATAAAGGTATACATTCCATGCTCTCAATTATATTATAACCCTCATTCCTTAATCAAGCTCATCATTTATAACATTTCACTTTGTTTCAACTAGGTTTGTTATTCTAGTCTTATGATTTACATGTGCATCCAATTGTTTTTACTTTAACTCTTCTGAAGACTCTTCACTTCAATGTACTTACCGTATACTTGACTCTTGTCCTCTATTTTCCCTTTACTTTGGAGTACATAAATGCATTGTACTTGATTATATGATCCATTCCTCATGATTGATTCTTACTATCGTGGACGACACATACTTTTCTCATATCTTTTAAATATTTCATATTTAAAGTTCATATAATACTAACCATTAAACTTAATCTGAACCTTATGTCATGTTCCTTTATTCCCAATTAAGGGTTTCTCATACGAGGCCCCAAAGTTGTATCTCAAATATCAGTTCCAACTAATTCTTAGTGTATGTTCATTCTCACTATGATGTGTGTCTAATTTATCTAGAGTCTACTCTTATTGTATTGTTAATAGGAGTCATTAGATCCTAGTAATGCATCCTACTAGTCAGACCAGGCCGAACCTGCAGTCCTGAAGCCAAGAGCTACTCAAAATTAACCAACTCCTATTAATCTCAAACATGTGGAAAGAATATCCACATAGGGAAAACTCATTTAAACATAACTTCTTATCTACTTGATACAAAGAATAACTGAATCAACATCATTATCCACAACAATCTAAAATAACCATACATATTGTACAAATTGATAATCTAAATTCATACATATAAGAGCATTTCTATTGATCTCCAATCAAATCAGCAATATAAAGCAAGAGTTGTATCACATTCTATGTTTAATCTCTTACTCCTTCATTACTTTCTGTTCTCCTAACCCTAAGATTTCTAGGGTTTCTCTCTAGTCCATGCTTCCTCTTCATACTTGGCTAGGGCATCCAGAGAAGAATAGACAGAGTAGCTTGATACTGGTCAATCTAAGTACTCAAATATCGGGCAAGAGTATCCAAATACCCAGACTTCCCAAAGCTATAGACACATCACCTCCTATGTTCCACACTTATAACTCTAACTTTCTATCTCTAAATTTCTATCCTAATGGTCCCTGATGCTCAGCCTAAGCTCTGATACCAAATATGTCACACTCACATCCCACGATTTCCACTAATCTTGAGATTAGGGCATGACTATGAGAAAGTTCACTCCCAACTTTTCCTTTTTATTTCAAACTCTTTGTTTTCTCGCATTAAATCACATAAACAAACTTTATAAGATAATTAAACTTGTATTTCTCTAATATCATCTCAACATTAATGATACACATCCATACATTCATTACGCTTCTTACACTTCCATGAACATACGACATGACAATTATTTGCATTCTCTCTTATCAAGGAAACGAAGATACATGACATCATTTATAACTCTCCCACATCTATACAAGGACCTAGAGTGATAGGGACTGACTAAACTCAACAAATCTCATACTTAACTCATGAGGTATATCTACTCTAATACTTTGACCTTCTTCAAGTCCACGTGGTTTCCCTAAAATTTTTGAGTAAAGGGGTGAGCCTACTTGCTCAGTAAAGGAGTACTTCAAAGCAACAGACTAAAGCACTAATATAATTACAGATATACCTTTGAGCAATTGATATCAATTATAATGACAGTAATTACTACACTGAGCAGATCTAAAACAATACAATTAAAATAACAAAGAATGTAAATATTGCATTTACAGAACAACTACTATGAAACTGTACTCAAAATTTTCTTAGCTCTTTTTACTTATAAGAAACTCTTTAAACCTATATGATCATATTTTAGCTTATTCCCTAATCATATGCAATGTACTCTACATATGAAGACTCGTAGTGAACTACAATCTCACCGTACAAGACTTAGCTTAAAACCTGGGAAGCTAAGCCTAGAACTAAATTCGGTTCTACTTGACTCGAACCATCACATCCGACTAAGGCAGCTAAACAACTGGCCTTTAAATGGACCTCTCCTCTAGGCTGAGTACACAGGAGGAGGGTCTGGGATGCTCTGTGGGACTCATCTTGGTACGCTCTGCGGGTACCTCTGGGTTACCACTGAGATCTCCGATTCATGTTTGGTAACCTATCTTCTCTTTGGAGACTTTCTCAAGGGCTTCATTTCCTCGCACGCTCTGTGGGTGCGTTCTAATCCCCGTATACTGGTCGCTGCCAGGGTGGAACATTTCCTCCCTATTGTGCATTCATCCGTAGGGAATCTATGGTGTTCAGGGCCCATAATTCTATTATTTTATTATTCTTGGAAAACTCTTACTATATTGTATCTTTTCCTTATACTTGACTCTGGTATCTCTATGGTACCACATCTATTTATTTGAAGTTTATAATACAACATGTATATCATTCTAAACTTGGTAGAGCTGTATATTTAAAACACTGTAATATTCTGAGTAATCGTCATACTATTCATGGAAGCAGACTAAAATTATTAAATAAACATAATACATGTCAACTTGGCACTTTATACACTAGAATCATGCAATTGAACTATTAAACATCACCACATTTGATACTGATAACTTTGATATCACAATACTTGATTCATTGAACACCCTATCCTTAGGGTTTCATTTACCTCATTCACTTATCACATGATTCTCATAAGGATTTCATACGACATAAACATTCACTGAATAAAGACTTCTTAAATCATATACAATCAATATATGTATGAAACCTTGGAACTAAGCTGAATTTAGGTTTCCATGCCATTCACTGAGATATCATGCATCAAGAATAAAATTGAATAAATAAAGTCTATCGTGTCATGAAAATCCCTTCAAATGGATTTCATTATATCTATTCGTAAGTATCCAACTTTCCTCGCATCTAGGGTTTCACACTCTTTACTGAGATATCAAATAAACACTATTCACCTTAAATGAAATCCAAGATAGTATTTGACATATATGTATGATGAATTCGGATCAACAAACATTCATGACCAAGGGGATCCAGATAAACAAAATTTCTCTATTTAATTATACAACAATTTTAGTCATAGACAAATTCCCTATATTTCAGTTTACTCTTATAACCTATGTGAATACTTAGGGAATTCAAATTAGGATGTATTGTATACATTTATAATATGATTTTATCATCTAAAATTCGTTCAAATAGAGGAAGATTCCATTTCATATCATTTTACAATAGCTTAGATCAAACATACAATTCAGGGTTTGTAATCGCATATTCCGCAACTGTAGATTATGGATGATTTAACCAATTTTCATGCAATATACTATTTAAAGGAAGTTCCCACTCACCCTAAGGTGTGAAAACACCTTAGAATCACAGCTCATCCTTGAAAATATCAATCTCATATCCAATCCCTAGCAATTCACCCAATTCTTCTTCCTTTCAACTCAGAAACCCTAAAAATGAGGGATTATGAAGAAAGAGTGAGAAAAGGGAGAGTTTTGATACCATTTCAGATCAAATCAGAGGGATGGAATTTTGACATGTGAGTGAAGATTCACCATGAAAGGCTATGTAAAGAAGCTAAACTTACTTGATTTCATCAAATCTCAGATAGTGAAACCTTAAATAAGCAATTCCACCACTTTCTCCTCTCAAACCCTAACTCTCCCTCCCTCTCTAGCATTTCATTTATGTGGAATGGATTATGAGAGATTCTAGTGTGTTAGGTTGACAATATAGAGAAATTGAGTTTCTTGGGTCAATTATACATTGACCCCTCACTATACTTTCTCTTATTTTAGCTAAATTTTCTGTCATACAAAAATAACTGTAATTCATCAACTGAATAGCTAATAGATCCTCCAAAAATTACGAACATTTTATGTAACATACTGAATCTCAGGTCTTTCCTGTAATTTACCCAATTTTGAGATTTTCTTGGCCTTCTAGTCCATTTGGACCTTTTCCATAAATTTCCCATCCTTTTGAATCATTTTTGGACTCTATGTGCAATTTGGGCATAATTTGATGTCGAAATCACTATTTACCCTCATTTATGTAAATGGAGGGGTGTTTGCACAAATAACCCACTTAAGGAGGTAAGTTAGGGCTAATAATGTAATTTGGTCATTAATGAGATTATATAAGTAGATAATATTTATTTGGAGCTTTTTGGATAAATATATTGTTAATAATGTGTATTTGAGTTCATATATGTGTATATTAACCTTAATTGTTTCTCTCTCCTCAAAATATGTTTTTAATTCATGAAAATATGTTATTTTGTTGAGAAATGATTATTTGTACCCTAATCAATTTTATATCTCAAGATTATTCACATGTTTCTCATTAATAAGTCTTTTCATATAATTCATTCATTTTAATATATTAATATACCCTTTAATGAACAATATATTTAATTATGGTCAAATTATGAGTAAAACGAGAAAGTGATTGCATAGCATTGTAATATGCATCATTATGAACCTATGGTCCAAATTTGGTGGCTTTTGGAGTTCATTTGACCCTTCAAATCCATTTTTTAAGCGTTGAATATAGTGTGACCTTTTCTTAAATTGATTTCATTAATTTGATTTTGTAACGCTATGATTTGGCTTCAATGCATCTATCACGCGCCCCTTGGGTCTGCGCGCCATTCCACGGCTCTGACTAGTTAGACCCTCGATCCAACAGTGAGGAGGTCATCTTCTTCCTCCAGCCTTTTGGACAGACCCGACCGCTGAGCTCCCCGATCTTTTTCTCAGCCATTTCTCGATAATTTTGAATGATTTCTTCGCCCTTGAATCTACCGTTCTCCTCCGATCAAGTCGAGCTCTTGCTCGCATGCTGTAACACACTATATGGGAAACACCCAAAACCTATCCTTCGCCTCCTCTATGTTGTTTTGTGCAGAGGGGGTCTTGGCCATCCTCGCACCTATATAAGGTACCACCTAGCACCCTCGGGTCGCCACCTTTCTTCCTCCTCCTCCAATTTTTCCTCATCGCCCCAAAGCTCCCCAGCCTAGTCCATCATCTTCCCCAGAAACGACGACCTGCTGCTTGCACCTCCGACCACCTCGGGTCAATTGAACGCTAGGCAATCAACTCAGGCACCCGCTCTTCCCCTCTCTACTCTCTTTTTGGCTCGAGCAGCCCCCTATCGCGGGGTCCTATAGACCGCCGGAAGCACCTCGGCGGCGCCATGCTTTTCCTGGCCCTGGTGCTCCTCCGCCCGCAGCGATGCATTCATTCGACTCGCCTTGGCCCCACGAAGGTAATCACAACCTTAGTTTCTTGTTGCCTTGTGTTTTCAGTATATGGTTTCCCCGTTTCTTCTTCCTCTGTTCCGACCATTTCTGGTTGGGTTTCTCCGTCTTGAGTGTGCGACGGCTGCCGTTGTGATCTCTGTGTTCAGGGGGGAATCTAGGGGGCTCGTTCCCATTCCCCGTCCTCTGTTGCACACCCTAAGCAAAGGAGCTTGAGCTCCTGTAAGCCTGCTTGCGCCATGACCATGGCTGGAAGAAGCCAGGTTGTGGAATGACCAAGAGAGACACCCACAGACAATGTAACCAGTTACAACGCAAGGGGCAATCTCGTATTTTCACCTTGAGTTATGTTTCCCATTTGCAAGGTTTTGTTACATGCAAATGACCATACTGCCCTCATTGCTTAATTAATTTGATTTGATGAGAAGGGGTATTTTGGTCATTTCATCTATTAATTACATCGATTTATGTTTTGATTTAAATAACTGTCACACTATGGTTTTCTTGCATTCTGATTGGTCGATTTTACTTAATTCACAGTAAATCGATCCATGGTCAGAAAAATGCAAATAAATAGCCAATGGAAAGGATTTTTCGAGTAGAATCCAATTTTGTGGTTTTTGAAGCTTGATTCTAAATGATTTTTCGAAGTTTGCCTTGAATACCTTTTTAAGTATATAAAATGTTCTAAAATACATAATTAATTCATTTTAACTCCAAATTAGGTAATAAAATATGTTTTCTTATTCAGGAGAATGTGACTAATCATTTGGGCTTGGTTTTAAACCCTAAATCGTGGTTTTGTAAAATTAGGGTTTTCCCTATGCTTTATGTCTTTATATATATTAATACATGTGTAATGATGTAACAAGGGAAATATGGTTTGGATACAATCAGTTTGGTGGATATGATGGTTATGAATTGTTACTAAGGTATGTGAAAACCTATTTATGTATGTGCACCCTATTTGAGTATGTGAAGCCTATTTTAGTATTTGACATCCATGATGAATGTGAAATCTATGTGGAATGTATATGTGCAAATCACACCTATTCTTATGTTGGGCTTTTATCCATCCCTACCCTCAATATGTTCTAGCCTTGTTATCCTTCTAATTGCATTTATTGGCTCTTTACTTACTATGCTCTTAATGCCATGGTGGCTCATTCATTTGAATCATGTGAATCTTGCTACTGCATATGTTGCCTCATTTACTTGGAAATGCTTAATCTTGTTGATTGCCTATGTTGGATCATCTTTTGAAATGCTTGGATAATGTTGTTGCCTATGATGGCACATTTATTGAGATTATTTTTTTTTGGGTTTTATTCCCAATGCTATGTTGCAATATTTTGATTATTTCTCAATACTGCCAAGTGACTATTTAAGCATGATGCATTTTAGGCCAAATGACAATGTAGTGTACATGAGTACAAACCACCCACAGGGCACTGAGGTTTAAGTTCTCCTGCCGGGCACTGGGGTTTTAGTCCCCCTGCCAATTTATATATATTTTGAGGGATGTGATTTTCCCCTCCTTATATTATTGGAGGTTTGGGATGTGAATTTCCCCTCTCCTCTTGGTGTAGGTCCAGTAGGTGCCTCACCCTACATTGAGATGACGTTGTGTCTTAATATATTCATGCTATGTGATTATTATTGTGGTGATTGATTATGGCAGTTTTCTCTCTCGTATTCATATACTTGCCTCATTTCTTTTGAAATATCTTATTGTAGAGAATCTTTTATATTGCAATGCTTTATATTTTAATTATCCTATTTCTCTTGAATAACACATACTTTTATATTTCTCTTGCTGGATGACCCCAACCATCCAGGCTAGGATCAGAGTGCGCATGGAAGCTTGGTGAACCTAAGGCTATGGATAGGACAACAAGAAAAGGAACACATAGCTTGCATGATCATAGTTGCTTTTATATATTAAGTTTTTTTGTTTGGAGACAATGTTGGCTTAGTCTAAGTCTTCCTCTACCTAGATCCTATCTTTTGTATAAAGTTGTACTTCCTTTAAGGAAATTTTATAATGTACTCTTTATACATTTTGAATAAAGTCAAGTTTTATTTCTTCCGCTGCCACACCATTGGTGTTTTTGTTTGCCATGATTTTTAGTAGAGACTTGGTCTTTACATTTTATATGTTGTTTATAATTGAGTTTTAGATCTCCAATAAAAATTTCATATCATTTGGAGTTATTAATATATAATTAAAAATCAAATAGCACACTGCTTTCCAGAATTCTTTAGAAATGTCAATTGAAGAGAAAACCCCAGAATGCCCGTTCAAGGTGCCATGTCTGTGCTAAGATAGACACAACATGGACGTGCTTCCTACCACATTTGTGGTGCATTGGTTTCATCAGATTTGAGTACAAAAGTTGATTAATAGTTCAATTCTTTCAAAACGGTTGTGTGGCCTAGCATGCCCGTACCACTAATGACCTAGCACGACCATGCTACCCACAACAACCATGCTATCCAATACTAGATACCAATTTCATTTTCCTTTGCTTACCTCTCCCATTCTTCTCCAACATTGGCTTGTTGGGTAAAAACCCTAATTTCAGCCGACTATGGTTATATTTCTCAAACCCTAATTTTTTTTTCAAAGTAAAAACACACATAATGTTCTTATTAGGTTTAAAATAGCATAATTGAACTACTGTCCTTAATCATGTTTAATCAATGACCAATATAATTAAGCATGTAGTCATCCACATAAACCCTAACTTCCCAATTAAGCTCAGATACGGTCATAACACCACCCATACATTCTCTCCTTTATCAATACCCTTATCCTTATCTTTATCCTTATCCTTATCTTGGCCTTTATCCTTGACCTTAGCTTTACCCTTACTCATATCTTTATCCTTATCCATACCCTTATCTTTATCCATACCCTTACGCTTATCCATATCCATACCCTTATACTTATACTTATCCTTACCTACCTTATCCCTATGAATTCCTCATGAAATGACTCAAGACATATCTATGGTTAACATGATAAGAATAATATTATGGATCGCACCAATAGTTGGTAACTCCTAAAGGGAAAAACCTAAAATGTCCTTAAAGTGAGACACCTCCAAAATAAGTACAACTAGTAGCTTCATAGAGAAACAAACTAAAGAACAATAAGGAAACCTATAAGGATCATAATTCTTGTGGCAGTTTATAAAGAAAACCTCTGAATTGGGTAAATTGTAGAGAAGTCCAGAATGTATGTAAAATTGCATAACTTGTATAAACAACATCGAATTTGAACCAAACTTGAAACTTAGGCTTAATTTATGATTTTAAACACATAAAAAATTTAGATTAAGATTTATGACACCTAATTAAGGTAATTAAGCTTGTTCAACCAATTAAGAAGGGTTTGGGGTCTTACAACTATAAACCCCTAATAGTGATTTTGCCCTTGAAATACTAAGAAAAAGAGATGGGTACTTTCTCATGCATCTCATCCTGAATCTTTCACATGGTTACATAAATCTCATGATGATGTCATATCAGTCCCTCCATGTGTCACCTACATAAGTCTAATAGTACCTTTCAACATAGGGCATCATGTATCCCTTATCATATGTAATCCTATAAGGTTTCATCTCTAGGCTTCTTTTGGTTATTGTTGCAATTAGCAACTCAATAAATAAAGTGTGCATCCCCAAATTTTCAAAAACATTGTTACACATGTTCTTAGGGAATTCTCCAATCATCTTCTAGGATTGCCACATATTATCAGACATAACTTAGCACTCTGTTCCAATCATTCTCATATTCCACTAATTCATATTCTCTTTTCTTATTGGTTGCCTAATTAGTTACTCTATTCTTAATTATTTTATATAAAATATTTGTATTGAAACTTTGTCACCTTCTTTAATATTTAATTTTAAGTATAATGTAACAATCCAACTTATGCTATTATAAAAATATAGGTTATTATAGATTGGCTCTAAGTGCAAGTGGGATTCTATTGGTTTGTATTCAGAAAGAGCCAATCATATGATGATTTTAATGGGATATCATGGAAATTATTTGATTAATAATAAAGGCAAACTTATCATTTAATCCATTTTATTCAGTTGTGAGGTAATGAAGTAACATAATAAATGTCTAATGAATGATAATACTCAATGATATATGTCTTTCAATTGATGACATGATTAATGAGATCACATGGATGTTAAAAGTATATGCATTCTTGTTATGTATGTAGTTAGATTATTGTGGAAGGCTAATAGATAGAAATAACACATTAGACTAGAGTGTGTGTGGGTTAATAACAAAGTCTCATAAGTCATGATATGTAATATAAAACCAAACACATAGATATGTGTTAGATAATAGTGTATCAGGTAGACCCACAATAAGAGTGATATATAGAAATCATAACTGGCATTTAGAATCATCTCTAATAGTATTGGTGGTGATTGTGGTTTTTATACTTGAAGTAACTGCACTCATCACATGGTGTTCGGTGTAATTTGACATAATCCACCGTGACCATGAATAAGAGTTTACATAAAGGTGATGATTGGATACATTGGGACACATGGTGATGATTGTGCATGATCTATATCGAATTTGTCCCTCCTACAAGAGTGTGATATCATGGCCACTTGATAAGTGAGAATGAGAAAAACATGGCCATGATCATGTGAGTCAATATGTGATATTGAGCTTACATATATCTCAGAGTGAGACTAAGAAAAACATGGCCATGATCATGTGAGACAATATGTGATATTGAGCTTACATATATCTTAGACAGTCTGCTCTTTTTCAAAGAACATGAATTGAATGATTGAAGAGGATGATGATTCCATACCACAACTTCTACTCAGGAATGAGTGACAAAGGAACTATACAAACACTATAACACCAATTACATATTGTAGTTTGAAGTTATTCTTCAACTTTCCATTTACCTGGATAGAAATGATGTAGTGCAAGATACCACTCTTTGTTCATGATGTCATATTCTAGCAATGCACATTCACTACCAATGTAATATGGAACCTATAGGGTCACACACATAGGATTCACTTAGAATAGGAGTTTATTCATGAATTATGTTTAACTTGAGTACTAATTTTTTAAATGTTCAATTTATACATCAATTGAATTTTTAGACTTTGAATTGGCTTGTTCAAGTGTTGTAATGACTAACTAGAGTGTCAGGTTGATTGGAAATTTCATTGGATGAATATCAGTTGAACCAGGGCATGAACTGACCATTTCACAGAGTGAACCAATCGGCTCAAGGTCAACCAACCAACTAGTTCATGTGATGAACATCCTAGTTCACACATCAATTTTATTACATCAATGATTAATCTTAATGTCTCGTTGTGCACTTATTGGGTCAGAATTTCTAATACAATTGTGATTGGGAAACATGATAAAATGACAGATTCACTAGCTACACTAATTGTTTCACATGCCAACCAATCGATGAACACCTGAACTGACTGCTTCTCTATTCACAAGTTGCAAAAAGTCATGATATATCGGTCCCTTCCGCACCCACGTTGACTGGGAACCCTAACTCTAAACCTTTTATATATAGAGGGGTACTGGGAGATACTTAGAGACACATGTCAGTTGCCTCTAACATTTATTGTGTTCTCTAGTTGTGGTAATTGACCCAAGCATGTCCTACCCAATAAAAGAAGGGATAGAAAGGAATAATAATTGTGGGAGACCAAGTTGGAGACTAGTACGCCAATGTGGAGAGACAACTCCTTCTAATCAGTTCTACTATAACGACAAGAGTTATAGGTGGTCAGTGTGGACTACTCTAGAGGCGAGGAGCATTTCCCGCTTAGAGGACAATGTCAAACTATTGTCTTTTTGTGATCAACCAAGAGTTGTTGTAGATGTTGTTCGAGTGTGAATTGAAGAAAGGAGAGTATTATGACAAGAATATTGTCACTGGACTTGCTCTAGGACTAGGTACATCCTCAAACCCATCATTCCCATTATATAGTTGTTGATGTGATCTACTATTAAAAAGGGCAATATGTATGTTAATTTTTTGTTTTCACTACCTGTTCTGTTGCCATATTTCCTAACACATCATACCTTCGAGACTAATCTTGCAAGATGTATACCAATACCTACATCATAACAAAAGTTCAAAATGGTAGGTAACTGAGTCAGAAACCCAGGTGCCATCAAGGCCACTATAATCAAAGAACCACTCAACCAGGTATATGAATCAAATTATATTAAACATTATGAGGAGTCAACCCCTTCCAGTGTACAAGAAAGGGAGCAGTTCCAAAGAGAGAATATCTTAGAGGAGTCCTCCAGCAACGAGGAGTCCTCTAGAAATGAGGACTCATTCAACAATGATGATTCTTCCAGCACAAATGTGTCAACAAGAATGGAGGCCTCTGAGTATGCACCCTCCAAGGAAATATTGAACCCTAAGAAGAGGTGGGAACCTAATTCCCTCGTCATGGACACATCAAGCAAGGTAGCTAGGATATCAGGACCAAAAACTATAGATGCAACTAAAACTCCCCCAGGGTGATTCCATAGGTAGAATAAGTCATTTACAAATAGTATCCGAATAATTTCATCTTATGAAGGAACAACGACCATATAGACACATGAGAGGCAATGTGCAACAACATGAACCTTAAGGCCACAAGGTTTGGGGATAAAGAATACCCTAAGGAAGTTAGGAATATATAATAGGATGAAGGAGCATCCGCAGAATATAGGGCTCTATAAATTCTACTTCAAAAACCACTTCTCATAAGATGAACTCACTCTAGAGTTCATGTCATCCATAAAGAAGAAGATGGTTATTAGTGATGTAGTAAAAGAGTGTGGGGGACCTTTAAAATTGGAAGTGGGGTTAATTAAAAATAATCACTAAAAGACAACTGAGCTCCATCTTCACTGACTTCGACCAAAAATCCATGAATGCATATAAAGATAGAGGAGACTAAGAGGTTTATTGTTTAACACCAGCAAAATATGGGAGAAACTATCAAAACAATACATATTCAATTCTGGGTAGTCAAAAACTACAAAAATGCACTCACCGATGATGTACATACTACACAAAATCTTTAGCAACACTTGTTCTTCTGAATTGACACGGGCAACATGACTAGAATGGATCTCCACGTCTTTTGGAGCATTTTGGTAAAGAATCCGGTCCTAAAAACCAAACTGCCATAAATAGTAATCCCAAAAGGATAGTGAGATTTCTTCGTGGGTGGCTTAATTACATACATTGCCCACTATCTCGGCTACCCCAGTGAATTAGATTTTTTTGGCAAAAACTAATGGAGAAAAGTTGGTAGATGCCAGGTACTTGACAGTCACAAATGTTTTAAGAAGGGTGGGGAATAAGTACTTCTATAGATTGTGCAGGTCCAAAAACTTCCTTCCTATCCAAAAAATTAGCAACTACGACTATGAAAATTTGCTATTGGGGAGGACGAGATCCTAAAAAGGAAGAAAGGAGTACCACACCTTCCCACATTGAGTTAACAGGCATCAGCTGAGCCATAATTAAAGCATTTAGAAGACACATCTTGTCAAACCCACATCCCATGATTACCACTAATCATGAGATTAGGGCTTGAGTTTGAGGATTATACTTAATACAAAGTTCACTCCCAATTTTTTTTCCTTTATTTCAAACTCTTTATTTTTACGAATTCAATCACATAAGAAACTTTACAAGAGAAGTTAAGACATGATTACTCTAATCTGATGCCAAGAATAAATATCCATATCTTAACATTCATTTAGTTTGTCACACTTCCGTATACAAACTACATGATAGTCAGATATATACTCTATTATTAAGGAAACAAATTTACAACTCATCATTTAGAACTCTCTCGCAACTCTATACATGGACCTAGAGTGACAGGGACCGAATGAACTTAACTAATCTCATGTTTCACTCTTGTGACAAATCTACTCTGATGTAAAGACATCTTCAGTCCATGAGTCGACCCTAAAAATTGTGAGTAGAGGGGAAAGCCTACTCGCTCAGTGAATGATTACTTCATAGAAATAGTCTAAGGCACTATTAATACTACATATATACTATTAAGAAACTTTTATCAATTATAACACCAATAATATTTTAAGAGACTAATCATTCCCAAACATAAATATTTCAAGATACTCTAGATATCTACAAGAGTGAATCAATATATGAACATTTTTATTGATCATAAAGAGAAAGTAATAATTCAAAAATATACAAGAATAATTGATTAACTGCACATACTAGTTTGACTTCTCATTCATCTTATTATGCCCTGAACCTACATGAGGTGTACCACAACATGTGAAAGAATTATGAATTTTGAAACCATTATTATCATACTAGGTGAGGTTTGCATTGTACCATCACTTCCATAAGCCTAGTATGCCTCTCTGTGGTTAATGGGAGCGGTTGTATATCTCAGACTCCACCTCTCAACTTGGATAGTCAGGCGGTGGGTCAAATCCCTCAGGCTTAATGTGCATCAGTGGACCTACTGATCACTCAACATGTAACAGAGGTACCATCGGCATCCCCCGTTGGTGTTGGGTACCACACAACTGTAAGGATTCTTACCTACTAGTTAGACCCCTGCACCGTATTGGTGCACTCTAGCTTACCTCGATCAGGACTACCTCCAGTTGGGAAACTATTTCCTCCTCACAATGCATGCCTCATCCTCTGAGGATTCTAAAGTGTTCATGGCATCTACATGTCTATTTCACTCTTTAAATTCACAAATCAATCATCACATCAACATATCATAGTTCATATTTGTAAATGGTTCATTTCATAAACCATCTAATAACATTTACCACAACTGAATTGTTAACCATAACCACATCTCAGATTGGGATACATTAATATCATAATACTTGATTCACTAAACACCCTATCCTTAGGGTTTCATTTACTTCATTCACTTATCGCATGACTCACATATGGATTTAATGCATCATAACATCATTCAATTTATATTGCTCCCATCAGTTCACATATAATCATATATATATATATATATATATATATATATATATATATATATATATATATATATATATATATATATATATATGTGTGTGTGTGTGTGTGTGTGTGTGTGTGTGTGTGTGTGTGTGATATATATATATATATATATATATATATTTGAAACCATGTAATGAGTTGAACTAGGGTTTCCACGCCATTTACTAAAGCATCATACATATGAATCAAGATGTCTATTTGCAAACCTCCAACTGTCCATTCATTTTAGGGTTTTTCCCTCCTTACTGATATATCTAGAAAACATTGATATATCTAGCAAATAAAAAAATCATTCATAAACAAGGATATTTAACTAGGCAAACTTCTTTATTCAATTATACAATAATTTTAGTCATAGCCGAATACCCTAAATTTCAGTTTACTCTGATAACCTCTACAAATACTTTATTATATGGATTGTACCCATTTCTAATATGATTACATCATCTGAAATTCATCACAATAGATAAATAATCCATTTAATATCAACTTACTAAATCTAGATCCAATAGACCATTTAGGGTTTGTACTCGCATACTAAGCAATTGAAAATTATTATGATTTAACTCATTTTTGTGCAATCTACTATTCAAAGAAAGTACCCACTCACCCTAAGGTGTGAAAACACCTTAAAAACACAGCTCATCTCAAAAAATCTTGAATTCATATCAAAACCCTAGCAAATCACCGAATTTTTCTTCCTTTCTACTCGAAAACTAGAAATGGGCCATTATGAAGAAAGAATGAGAAAAATGAGAGATTTGATATTATTTAAGATTGAATCAGTGGTAGGATGGAATATTGACATGTGAGAGAAGATTCACCATGAAAGGCTATGCAAAGAAACTAAACTCACTTGATTTTATCATATCTCAGATAGAGAAACCCTAGATCAGCAATTCCATCACTTTCTTCTCTCAAACCATAACTCTCCCTCTCTGTCTAGGATTTAATTTCTTTAGAACGAATTGTGAATTATGAGAGCTCCTAGTGTTTTAATTGCACATTGACCCCTAAATATACTTTCTCTTATTTTAGTTCAAATTTTTGTCAGAAAAAATGTTAGTGTAATTTGTTTACTTCAGAGGTCAAACCTTCTCCAAAAATTATGAATATTTATCATGTTGTTTGTAATTGAGTTACAAAGCTTCAACTAAAATTGCATATCATTCCAAGCTAATATTAAATAATTAAAATACAATAATGTATTGCTATCTAGAAATCTATAGAATAGATAGTTGAAGGGAAAATGTCCAATAACAACCATGCAAGCAGCCATGATCGTGCTAAGATGGACCCATTATTTTCGTACTTCCTACCATGGTCATGGTCCATTGTCTTTATGATATTTGAATACAAAAGTTGGTCAACAGTTCAATTCTTTCAAAACGGTTGTGCGACTAAGAATGCCCGTGCCAGCAACACCTAACACTACCATGCTACCCACCACAGTTGTTGTATCCAAGCCTCCAACTACAAATTTCATTGTCCTTTACCTACCTTTTGCACTCCTCCCCAAAAGAGCCTTTTTAGTGAAAACCCTAATTTCAACCGACTAGGGTTTATATTTTCTCAAACCCTAATTATACAAAGTGACGACATAATAGGTGTTCTCATTAAGTTTAACACATCATAATCAAACTACCATACTTAATCAAGTTTAAACAGTGATCAATATAACTAAGAATGTAATCATCCATATAAATCTTAGTTTACCAGTTAAGCTTAGATGTTTTCATAACAATTCTCCCTCCCTTAAAATGTTTTGTCCTCAAAACATAAATATACATGTAAAGTATATTCAAGGTTTCTTTGTAACTTCTTAAACAATATGTGTCACTATACTCTTGTATTTGATATGTGTATACTATATTCAACATTGAGTCCTTTGTTTTTTTTTCTAATCACAACATGTTTAAAGCATGTCTTCTCAACAACAACAAAACACTTCTCTATGCCACATTAAATCATAGTAAAGAGAAAGAGAAACAACCATTTTCAATATTTTCATACTCATGAGATGTTACCTCGACATTAATAATCTTATCCAACCATCTCAATTCATATGGCTCCATATGTACTATTGTTCTGTATTACCTTTGAGTCACAAAAGAGAGTTCACCGTGTTGTTTTGAATTTTACTATTGTGCTGCTCAAATAGCAAAACAATCATTAGTTGGAAGACTAGATTCAACAATATTTGTACAATACTAAGCTGGATTACTAATATGAATGACTAAACCTATTAGACACCTTTAATTATCATATTTCTTGCACATGTACAACTAAAATCATGTGTAAAACAAATTTACATCCCTTAATAAACCTTCAACAAATTATACTTCTAAAAACAAATTCACACATTATTAAAGCCATTGTTTTCTCTTATTTCTCTCCTCATTCATTACTACTTACTTTTTTCTACTTATCCTTCTCATTTTGATCATGTAGATTAAGCATCCCTAACATTGAAATATTCAAGGTAAGAATAGATTATTCATCATTCTTGCTATCAATGTAAGAATTTATTTTAGATTACAATTTTCTCATGTTGCATTTCTCATTTTGTTCAAAACACACTTGTTACATTTCAAATTTATTTCTTACCCTTTACTCCAAATCATTTCCATATTGTTTATCTACCATTCAGATTAGCTAACTTTAAACCCTGTATTACTATCAATGCTAGTTCTCATAGTGAAAATCTCATGATCTTGTTTTATAGAGATGGTAGTATTCAAGGTCAAATCACTAGTGACGTCCCTTGAACTACTACAACTTGAAACATTCTAGGGTTTGGTCCTTATCAGTAGAATGACATTATTGTGATGTGACTTTGCTCCTTTAATTTGCAATTCAAACTTTGGATCTCATAAGTTTGACCAAAGTCTTTCTTATCTTATCAATTGAATTTTCTTTCTCTTACTTGGACATTCAAATATATTACATTCTCAATTTTCCTTGATAGGGTTTCATAATCATATTGTGTGTCATTATTACATTCACTAGATGTCTCTACCATGGTGGTTATGCATCATATATGATTCATTTTATTATCACTTAACTCGCACATTGCTCTAATTAAAGAAGATATGAAAGAGAAGATGATTCTGAGACTTAGAATTCTTATCTTCAAACATTCCCTTAATACAATTCTTGTATGTTGGTTTAATTGGTTATCAACAAGGATACTTGACTAATTAGCACTTTCTTGAATCTCGTAACCTTTTTCATTTATAATCTATGTTACTCCATCATGTTTCAAACCCTTCGTTACTTTCTTACCATATACTACTCTTCACATGTCTTTAACTTCTAATTTTCTCTTATGATCATGTTGCTTATTCATGTGTATGATCATGTATACCATGTTGCTCATATTTCTTTTTATCCTTGTACTAATGTCAAGTTGAGACTCTAAATCAATAATCTCTCTACTAGTTTCACCTCATGCTTAATACATTACATATCCTTCAATTAAATAGAATGGCTCATGCATGGGTCAATCATGGTTTCTCTTTCAATCATGTTTTTCATTCCTAAATATAGTCCACCTTTGTATGACTTATTCATTTTTTAATCTAAACTTCTTTTTCTTCTTTTATAACTATTATGTTGTTCTATAGAGACTTAGAATCCAAAGTTAGTTAGGATGAATGTATTTAACTTCATAATGAAGGTATACATTCCATGCTCTCAATTATGTCATGTAATCCTCATTCCTTAATCGAGCTCATCATTTTCTACATTTCTCTTTGTTTCAACTAATTTTCTTATCCTAGTCTTATGATTTGCATGTTCATCGAATTCTCTTTACTTTAACTCTTCTGAAGACTCTTTACTTATATGCACTTATTGTATACTTAACTCTTTTCTTCTATTTTCCCTTTTCTTTGGAGTACACATAAGCATTTTACTTGATTATATGATCCATTTCTCATGATTGATTCTTACTATCTTGGCCCTTACATACTTTTCTCATATCTTTTCCATATTTCAATATTAAACTTAATCCGAACCTTATGTCATGTTCCCTTATTCACAACTTCTATATATCTCAAACGTATAGAAAGAATATCCACTTAGGGAAACTCATTTATAGATAACTTTTGTTCTAGTTGATACCAAGAATGTAAACAATAATTGAATTAACTTCATAGTTTAAAAGAATCTTAAAGGACCACGCATATATCTACAAACTAAATATTTGAATTCAAATATGAGAATTTCCATCAAAGAAACAATATAAAACAAGAGTTACATCAAATTCTATTCTTATCCTCAATTCATTCATTTCTTTCTGTTCTTCTAACCCTAATATTTTGTATGCTTTCTCTCTATCCCATCCTCCCACTACATGTCTAGCCAGGGCATTAAGAAAAGATTAGACATAGTAGCTTGATATTGGTCAACCTAGGTATCTAGATACCGGGCTAGGATATCCAAATACCTAGACTTTCCATAGCTATTTTCACACCACCTCTTAACTTCCACACTTATAACTCTGACTTTCTATCCAAATGGTCCCTAACAACTCGAACCTATGCTCTGATACCAAGTTGTCACACCTACATCCCACGATTACCACTAATCATGAGATTAGGGAATGAGTTTGAGGATTATACTTAATACAAAGTTCTCTCCCAATTGTTTTTCCTTATTTCAAACTCTTTGTTTTCTCACATTCAATCACATAAACAAAATTTATAAGAGAAGTTAAGACTTGATAACACTAATGATGCCAAAAATAAATATACATATCCAAACATTCATTCTATTTCACACACTTCCATGTACATACAACATGATAATCATATATATACTCTGTTATTAAGGAAACAAAGATACAACTCATCATTTAGAACTCTCTCTCAACTCTATACAAGGACCTATTGCATAACTGATTGGCAATTCGACAATCGGACTGTTGAGAACCACTAGGATTGGGCTAAACAATTTTTCTACTCAACTAAGTTTGTTCATTGGGTTTGAGCTGATTCTCAAGATACAATCAAATCCTTTCCCAATAAATTAGAACATAAGCCTATATTTGGTGAACAATTGTTGGTTATTAATTCAAAAAAACCCTTATATTATGATACTAGCTTGCAACATGACTTGGACAATATATCTCTGAATGTTAAGAATTCCAAGTAATTTGAGGTTATGTAAGAATTCTATTTGATAAGTAACTATGCTTGTGATATTGGCTTATGTTTCAACTAATTTTTAAACTTGAATTTACCTCATTATTTTTGCTTCTATTGGAGTGCGCTTCACCTATGTATACTCCCTATAATCTCAAATAAACTTATATCACCCAGTATTTCCGTTGCATGTTGTCTATGATGTTCTCCTTAATTACATTTTTCATGATGTGCTTGCTAAAGTTCTAAAGTAATTTCAGTTGTCATCTTGCACTTGGAGAAGTTGTGGAAGCAGTAAATTATTTTTGGAAGTGCCTGGATTTAGTTAATGGTAGCAACTTGGCTGATAAAATGTCAGATGAAGCTTCTCACAGTTTGCAAAAGGCCCAGGTTTCTTTTAAACTTTTGTCATCAATTTGAGTTGGTTCATAATAAAAATTTATTGCTTCTGATTTGTTCAAATAAATGTAAATGGGTCTATCATAACAATTTTAGTCACTGAAATCTAACGTCTAAATCTTTTACAAAAGCAAGTCTAGGAAAGATGACAATTAGACATTATCAAGTTTTTATTAACTTTTTTATCTTTTCATGACCTTCTTTTGCTTTTCTTTTGATATTTGTTCTTCCTCCTTAATCTCTCTTGTTTTTCTTCTCCCGCACAGCTCCACTATGTAACAAAGTTGCTACAATTTTACCAAGTAACAAAGTTGCTACAATTTTACTACACGCTCCACTCTGTATCAGCGTTTCTTTGTTTTTGCTCCACCAAGTAGCAAAATTGTTGTTACGTTACAGATAAACTGCTGCTCTATTATTACCCATTTACCAATGCTCAACTATTATGATTTTACTACATACTCCTAATTTTTTTCTTCCTTTTCTTCTTCATCCTATTTCTATTTACTTTTTTCTCTGTTATCTTCTAATGTCTGAAAATTCATGTGTTTTCTATGTATCCTACTTCCCTAGTATGCTCATCTATTGTTTAGAAGAATCTGTGTGGTGGTCAAACTTTGATTAGTTAGCTGTGTCAACTAGACATCAATTTGATGATTTGCAACAGGAAGAGCGCCCCTAGCTGCTGCCTTTCTTCTCAAATGTTGCTCTATATGTGTGTCATCTGGTTTCACAAAGGAATTTCTTTTATTTACATATGAAGCTCTTTGGGGTTTGTGCTCCTTGGCAAATGGAAAAAGTAGCCTTACATGTTGGTTTGCTAGTGGCCATGTATTTGTTAATTGCAGGTTACTATCTGGACCTGATAATCTGTGATAGTAAGCCCATTTCTTATATAGTTTTAATAGCTTCTACTAAACTTGGAACTTTTGTTGTTCCATGAAGTACTATATATGAGGAAAGATTAATATAGAAATTTCTATATGATTAGAAAAAAAATGTTAACTGACAAAATTTGAGGAAAAAGTACTGGAAGGCCACTTTATTTGATTTAGTATGTAATCTTGGCCAACATTAGCATCTGGAATGATGTTATTCAATTGAAATAGAGTAAAAAGGGTAAGCCATAGACCTAAAATAAACTTGGGAAGATCTAACATATAATTATTTTGTAAATGTATAAATATGAAACCAATTAATTTTTTAGGCATCAAGTAGTGAAAATTTTGACTTCTTGTTGATTCCTATTGTTGAATAGTAGATATTCTATAAATTTATGAAAATGTGTTCGTTGAATACCAAGAAACAAACTGATTTAGAATTGTTCTGCCATGTCATTTATAGGTGTTGTTGGTCATGCAGGACGTGCATGTTATTAAATTATGCTAGACACATCTATATCCTAGCATGGCAACATTTCTCAGGTGGTTTTACCAATATAACTGATGACATGTCTCTCTTTTTTACCTTTTTTGTCTACAGGACTAATTTTTTTAGTTTGTCTGATTACAAGTCCCCATAATTGCACCAGTTACATTACTTTGGAACTGCTGCTGACTCAATCCCAATTCATTATTTAGCTGCAGCTGTTACTGAAGCTGGGAATCTGATGGTTGAGAAGGTTGCAATCTTGATTGTAATGCTTGTCCCTACTGTTGAAGCACCATCTAACAAGGTGCTTACTGAATGGAGGTTAATGATGGTCGCCTAAGAACTGCAGGAGAAACATCACAACATAGTACTAGGGAAGATTGGGTAGAGTGGATGAGGCATTTTAGTATTGAACTCCTCAAGGAGTCTCCATCTCCTGCTTTGTGCACTTGTGCTAGACTTGCACAATTGCAGGTACTCTACTAAATGAGTTAGGTCTATTGTCTGTCCTTTAGTACTGATGAGTTATATTTGCAGCCTTTTGTTGGATGAGAATTGTTCTGTGCTGGTTTTATTAGCTAATGGACACGATTGAATGCCTCCACTCAACAACATGTGGTACAAAATCTTCAGCAAGCCTTTTCTTCCATAAATATTACCCCAGAATATCTGGCTACTCTATTGAACTTGGTAAGTTATGTTTCTTAAGATTTAGCAGAATAATCTGCTCTTATTTATAAGGAGATGGAGTTTGAAGGTTCTTGTTCCAAAAAGATGGAAGGAAATCATGTTTCTTCTATTTTTTTTTGGTCGGTCAAAAAAGTGTGTTACTAGGAAACCAAAACTTTGGGTACAAAAGTGCCCCTATGGGAAAACCAATTCCTTAAATCTCCACGCATGGAGATTAAAGAGGATCGAAAAAACATAGAAAACACCATACTAGCAGGAAAACATAACCAAGATAAGCCTCCATCTAACTAGACTGAAACTACAAGAAAACAAGGAAAACCATACAAACATTGCAATAAACCCCACCCACAAAGATGTAAGGATGGTGATGCGATGATTTTGAGTCGCATTTATAGACCTATTTCATATGTGTTTTGTGCTCTAATTACTCATTTTTATGGATAATATTGCATAATTCACTTAATTTGGTCTTTGCCATCATATTATATCAAATCCCCTTTGTTTTACTATTTTGAGCATTATTTATCATCATATTATAAATTGTGTGGATTTACTTGGTCTTGTTGTGAAATTTTAGGAAAAACAAGTATCTGCTTCCATCGATACCATCGACGGAGCCACAGGTTGCCAGCCGAGAAGAGCAGCACAGAGTCGATACCATCGACACCCAAGTCGATACCATCGACACCCAAGTCGATGGCATCGAAATCCCTTCAGGTTGCTGGCAAGGAAACTGTCGATACCATCGACCCAAGTCGATGCCATCGACACATGGAGAGCTACAACGTCGCTAAACGACAACAACCGATGCTAAAGAGAGTCGATACCATCGACCCAAGTCGATGGTATCGAGATGACCACAGGCGCTCACATCAAAAGAAAAGAAAGTTGCCGCTAATCCGCTGGGTCGATACCATCGACCCGCGTCGATGGTATCGACGCCGGCAGATATGCGTTGGATCTATTTTGATCTCGATCGGACGGCTGTTGCTATTTGACGACCTAATTAGGGACTTATACCTAATGACGGCCGCCCAGACGAGAGGAGGATCTGATTTTTGGATTGCACGAGTGCCGAGGAAGGAGAGAAAGGAGAACGGAGGCCAGAAGCTCATCTCGGGTGATTCGGACGATGCCGAAGACGATTTCCACCACCGACAGGCGGGGAAGCTCGTGTTCTATGCCAAGGATCTACCGGTTCTTCTCCGTCCAGGGGTTTTCCCACTTGTTTCACGTTTTTCTTATGAAATCCCCCATTTCTACCATGTATTCGTGTAAGATGAACATGAGAGGCTAAAACCCTCAATCTTTAGGACCGGGAGTAGCCCGGGAATGCATTGTATGCCAATTTTATATTGATAATTCATATTTTCTCTCTCAAATCCGTGGTATAGATTCGTTTTCTCCATATATATTGTTATGCTTGATCACCATAATAATAATTTAATGCCCTTAATCACTTCGACAGAAGGATTAACGGTTGAAAAGAGACGAAACCTACATTAATCAATAAAACCCTTGACAAAGGAGTTGTAAAATTAATGGTGGGAACTGAGAGACCGTTTTTAATGCGCTTAGTCTAGGGGAATGATTACTATGACGGTGGAATCAACCTAGACCTAAGTAGTGAATTACACCACGACAGTGGGTAATTCTGTTTTCAGGCCACTACCCGGATAGAGAGAGAAGAGTGAGGAATTATATAAAACCTAATACAATGTTGACCCGCGGTGAAACCGCCATCCTAAAGATATCCCTTTGAATTGATTAAATTAACCTTTAATCGATTGTTTTCTTTGTTTGATTTTTATTTTCTTTTAATTTCAACAACAAAACCCTACTTTGTTAATCGGCCTAGCTGATTGCAATTAGTTAGTAGAAGTCTCCAATAATTCATGTATCCCTGAGTTCGACTCGGGCCTCACAAGGCCTATATTACTCGACGCGTATACTTGCGTTTAAGCGCGTAGTAAAATACACGTCAAGTTTTTGGCGCTATTGCTGGGGATACGGCGAATTATTGGCACTTTGAGTGCTAAGAGCGGCCACTCTAGGCCACATTTTTTTATTTTAAAACAATTTTAAAAAAAAATTCCTATATTACTCAATAATTGTGTTTACTCGTTCAAAGCATTGTATGGAACCCCGATTTTCATATTTCAGGTACTTTGCATGGTGCATACGCGTAGTACCGACTACGCAAATCGCACACCTGAGGTCCCACATCCGGGACCAGAGGACGAGGACTACTACGAGTAGGAGTACCAAAGTGATATAAATTCTGATTCAGAGCAAGAACAAGCAGAAGAAATGGCTGAAGCGCAGACAATATGGGAGAAGATCAAGGCGTCTTCTTCCTCAGCATCAAAGGGGCCCATAAAGAAGCAGGCGATCAACATAACGACATACAAGATCGACCCGGCACTGATTAATTTGGTCAAATCTAACGCATTTCACGGGCTGAAAAATGAAGATTCGGTTGCCCACATCAGCCAGTTCGTGGAGAACTGTGATATGGTGAAGATAGACCGATTTCCACAAGATGCGTTGTATCTCAAGTTGTTCCCAAGTTCACTGGAAGGAGCAGCGCGTGAGTGGCTACATAACCTCGACGATGAGTTTGTCGAATCATGGAATCATATGGTGGAGGTTTTCTTTGAGAGGTTCTTCCCTCCTGAGAAGACCAATGATATGATCCGGAAGATCCACAATTTCACCCAACAGGCGGGTGAAACTTATTCTGAGACTTGGGAGCGATTCCAAGTCATGTTGAGGAGATGTCCACATCATGGACTGGACAAGGAGACACAAGTGAAGATCTTCTACTTTTCTCTCTCCGAGCATGATAGAAGCAACTTGGACTCGGATAGTTCCGGATTCTTCTTAAATAACACTGATACAAGATGCTGGGAAATACTGAAGAACATGGCACGAAAGCAATCTTGGGGAGAAAGAGAAAGAGGCCCTGCTGAGCAAGCAAGAGTTGCCAGTGAGTCAAAGGCAATGAGAGAGCTGAACGAGAAGATGGATCTTCTCGCAAAGAAGTTGCTGCAGAAGGAAGACAATGAGTCTGAGGATGAGGCTCAAGTCAAGTACATCAGGCAACAGCAGGGGTACAGGAACAACGATTATTCATGGCGGAAGGACAAGAAATTTTCATGGAAGGATCCAAACAACTTTCTGCAGGATCCGGATGCCAAGCCTGCACCGGTCACAGAGGACAAGAGCACGGAGTTGCTCAATCAAGTCATCAAGCAAAATCAAGAGTTGATGAACACTTTTGGGCAACAAATCAAGCAACAGGGTGAATTTATGAACCAGTTTGGGCAGACTTTGCAGAGCCACGGGGCTCAAATGAGAACTATAGAGACTTCCATGGCGCAAATGGCAGCCGAGATTGCAAGCTTGAAAAAGCCGGCACATCCAGGTTTTCCGGGGAACACCAATGTTCCCGGGGGAAACCAACAGGCCAAGGCCATCTTATTGAGGAGTGGTAAGAAAGTGTTGAATCCAAGGGCGGATGACACAAGCACACCACAGGGCACAGTTGAAGAAGCAACCATCAAAGAGTAGCCCGCACGTGTCACAGAGCAAACTGAGGACATAGTTGAAGATGGTAAGGAAGAACAAGCCACTGAAGAGGAACCAAAGAAATTAACTCCCTATGTGCCACCTCATCAAAGGGCACATATCGTTCCAGTCCCATATCCCAATAGTGCAAAGGCAAGAAAGGTGGATGCACAGTTTAAGAAATTTCTGGACAGCTGTAGGAAGTTATCAGTGAATATTCCTTTGCTAGAGGCAATTGAGCAAATCCCGTCGTATGGGAAGTTTCTTAAAGATGTAATCAACAAGAAGAGGAAAATACCCGACACTGAGGTCGTGGTGCTGAAGGAGCAACTAAGTGCTTTCATTATGGGTACTTTGCCGCCAAAGAGACAGGATCCGGGTTGTTTCAATATTTCTTGCTTTATCGGGAAGTTCAAATTTGGAGAGGCACTTTGTAATTCCGGGGCAAGCATTAATCTGATGCCCCTTTCCACATTCAAGAAGCTAGGATTAAAGGAATCAAGGCCAAGCAACATGACTATCCAATTGGCCGATAATTCTATGGTGAAACCGTATGGAATCTGTGAGGATGTCTTGGTAAAGGTAGACCGCTTTGTTTTTCCGGCTGATTTCGTTGTTATGGAAATGCAGGACGAGTATGGAAATGAGTTACTACTTGGTCGTCCATTCCAAGCTACAGCTGATATGATCTTGGAAATGGGGAGAGGTCGCTTGACCTTGGGCATTGCGGATGATCGCTTTGAGATGGTCATGCCCAATAGCAATGCATCTACTAAAGCAAAAGCACAGTGCAACATGGTGAAGCATGTGGAACACAATATCTCACTTTGTCTTGGGAAGCCATTCTTGGATATGGCTCATGTGATGAGCAAGATAGATAATGGGACCTTAGCTGTGGACATTATGGAGCAAACTAAGGTTGTCTCTTTATGCAAAGTTGTTGGGTTTCCGAATGATGAGAATGAGGACATTCCACCTTCGTGGGAGGATGATGCGATTATTACTTCAGTTTTTGATGCATATCCAGAATTTCCTTTGGAGTCGTGTTTGCTAAATGTCACTTATGATTGGATGCGGAGTACTTCACTCAAGGAGTGCGCCAAAATGCTTCAGATGCTTCCATGTTTCTACACGAGGCACTATGAAGACTTAGGTACACTTCCCTCACCGCTGCAATCATCTCTCATTTGCCCGCCTGATCTGGAGTTGAAGCCATTGCCCCCGCATTTGAAGTACGTCTTTCTAGCTGAGAAGGACAAGTTACCAGTGATTGTATCTGCATACTTGAGTGCATATGAGGAGGAGCAACTACTGATAGTGCTCAAGAACCACCGTGGAGCCTTTGGGTGGTCAGTCGCGGACATCAAGGGGATCTCCCCTACACTTTGCCAACACAAGATTCGGCTCGAGGAGGGAGCCAAGCCAGTCATACAGCCTCAAAGACGTCTAAATCCAAGCATGATGGAGGTTGTCAAGAAGGAAGTCATAAAACTTCTTGTTGCAGGGATCATATATGCCATATCAGATTCAACGTGGGTGAGTCCCACACCGGTAGTCCCTAAAAAGGGGGGAATCACTGTCACTACAAATCTTTTGAATGAACCTGTCACCACCCGATTGGTAACCGGGTGGCGTGTTTGCATTGACTACCGCCGATTGAATGCCGCAACTCTTAAAGATCATTTTCCATTGCCATTTATCGATCAGATTTTGGAACGTTTAGCCGGTCGGTCACATTTTTGTTTTCTAGATGGCTATTCGGGGTACAACCGGATTTCTATTGATCCTTTGGATCAAGACAAGTCTACGTTCACATGTCCCTATGGGACTTTTGCCTACCGACGTATGCCGTTCGGTTTATGCAATGCGCCGGCGACTTTTCAATGCTGCATGCTCGCCATATTCTCTGACATGGTAGAGCGGTGTCTTGAAGTTTTCATGGACGACTTCTCGGTGTATGGAGCGTCTTTTGATGAATGCCTTTATAACTTAGATAAGGTGTTGCAGCGGTGCGAGGACACACATTTGGTCCTTAATTGGGAGAAATGTCACATGATGGTGACGGAAGGAATTGTGCTAGGACACAAGGTGTCTAGCAAGGGTCTTGAGGTAGACCCCATAAAAATTGAGGTGAACTCTAAGCTACCCCCACCAAATTCTGTAAAAGGGGTGAGAAGCTTTTTAGGACACGCCGGGTTTTATCGGCGATTCATCAAGGATTTTTCAAAAATCGCAAAACCTTTATCGGAATTGTTGGAAAAATATGCAGTTTTTGATTTCAATGAGAAATGTCTTCACGCATTCGAGGTTTTGAAAGAAAAGTTGATTTCGGCTCCGGTTGTTCAAACGCCGGATTGGACAAAGCCATTCGAGTTGATGTGTGATGCTTCCGATTATGCTGTGGGAGCTGTTTTGGGGCAAAGGGTAGATAATAAACCTGCTGTGATTTTCTACGCCTCCAAAACACTTAATGATGCTCAATTGAACTACACAACTACGGAAAAAGAGTTACTTGCCGTTGTGTTTGCTTTTGAAAAATTTCGGCAGTACTTTGTGGGTTCTAAGGTAGTTGTGTGGACCGATCACGCTGCAATAAAATATTTGATGGAGAAGAAAGATGCAAAGCCTAGACTAATTAGGTGGATTTTGCTCCTACAAGAATTTGATATCGAAATCAAGGACAAGTCGGGAATTGAAAATTTGGTGGCTGACCACTTGTCTAGGTTAGAGAGGGTTGATGAACAAGGTTTGCACATACCCATAACCGAGACCTTTCCCGATGAACAACTTTTAAAAATTGACTTTAAGGAATCGTGGTTTGCTAATATTGTTAACTATTTGGCTTGCGGGATCATCCCGGATGATTGGTCTTATCAAGAGAAGAAGAAATTCTTTCATTCGCTGAGATATTATTTTTGGGATGACCCAATTCTTTTGAAGCAGTGCAGGGATGGTATTCTTCGCAGGTGTGTGCCGGAGGTGGAGTACGAGAGTGTTCTCCACCATTGTCATGCGTCGCCTATGGGAGGACACCATGCTAGCTCACGGACAGCAGCCAAGGTGTTGGAGAGCGGCCTTTATTGGCCCACTTTGTTCCGGGACGCCTATAATTTTGTTAGGCAATGTGACTCGTGCCAGCGCGCAGGTAATATCTCAAGGAGACAAGAAATGCCCCTGAATGTATTTCAGGAAGTTGAGGTATTTGACTTATGGGGCATTGACTTCATGGGACCCTTTGTGTCCTCAAATTCAAATATGTATATCTTACTTGCTGTTGATTATGTGTCGAAGTGGGTGGAGGCAATCCCCACAAGGACTAATGATTCGAATGTAGTGTGCAGGTTTGTCAAAGAGAACATTTTCTGCAGGTTCGGGATACCCCGAATGATCATAAGTGATGGAGGCACACACTTCCGAAATCAGAATTTGTGACACTTTTGAAGAAATATGGGGTCAAGCACAACATCGGCACCCCATATCATCCACAGACGCAAGGACAAGTGGAGGTATCAAATAGGGAAATCAAGAAGATATTAGAAAGGACCGTAGCATCCACGAGGAAAAATTGGAGTGCATTGTTACCGGACGCACTTTGGGCGTATAGAACGGCATACAAAACACCTATAGGCACCACGCCTTTTAGGTTGGCGTATGGCCGGGCTTGCCATCTTCCGGTGGAGCTGGAGCACAAGGCCCATTGGGCGCTAAGAAGGCTGAACTTGTGCTATGATGAGGCCGGGAAGAAAAGGATGTTTGAATTGAATGAATTGGATGAGCTACGCATGACGGCATATGAGAATGCCCGCATCTAAAAGGAGCACACAAAGCTGATCCACGATCGCCATATTGAGATGCGCACGTTCAAGAAAGGAGACAGCGTTCTATTGTTCAACTCCCATCTCAAATTGCATCCCGGGAAGCTGAGATCTCGGTGGAGTGGACCCTTCATAGTGGAGGAGGTGAAACCGCACGGAGCGATTCTTGTGCGTGATGGAGATGCCACGTTCTTGGTGAACGGGCAACGCTTGAAGTTGTATTTTGGTGAGAATTACAAGAGGAAAGTGAATGAGGTCAAACTCATTTCACTTGTGCATGAATGAGATAATGGGAAGACGTCTAGCCTAAGATGTTAAACAAGGGCGCTTGTTGGGAGGCAACCCAATCATTGGTACAGTAGGATAGTGTAATTCGAGTCATAGATTGCTTTTATTTTGTTTAGATTTTAGTTTAAAAAATATACCTTGATCCGTTTTGTTAAATGTGCAGGAACAGGCAGGGTCGATACCATCGACACACTGGTCGATGGTATCGACATGGGTTCAGGTTGACACCAGCAAAAATCGCACTGCGTCGATACTATCGACACCCCCATCGATGGTATCGACATGGTCACAGGCAGGTCGCAATAAAAGTGTCGATGGTATCAACACCCCAGTCGATACCATCGAGATCTCTGGAGAAGTTTAGACGAATTTTGCTCAGTCAACTCGATACCATTGACGGCCTCGTCGATGGTATCGACATCATCACAGGTTGAATGCAACAAAACGGCGAGGTCGCAATAAAAGCAAGTCGATACCATCGACCACCGTCGAGGGTATCGACGGACATGTCACCGATCCGCACACAGACATCGACAACGATCGCAACAGCCACGTCAGCGATCCGGGTGCTGCGTCGATACCATCGACTTCTGTCGATGGTATCGACTCGTCAGCAATCCGAGTTTCTCGATCCAGCAAACGTCAGCCGTCGATACTCGCGAGGGAGGCGGATACCCGCGAGACGTGTCGATACCATCGACCCGCGTCGATGGTATCGATGGGTCGATAGTAGCATCGGCCAAGTCTATTTAAGGGGACTTGCAATGTCATTTGACGTCACACCTTCAGAGCAAGCATCCTCCTTTGCGCCGAGCACTCCCCCGAGCCCTCCAAAACTGAAGAGAAGCGACATCGAGCGAAGATCTTCACCGAGCGGAGAATTTCTTCTCCATATTCCCCGAGCTCTCTTCTTCTAATCCCATCTTCTCGCAACCATGGTGCATGTCGCCGGAGCATCATCCTCAAGCGCACACCCTATGGAGATCGAGGAGTTCATTCCTCCCCCAACCGCTTCTGTCTCTCGCCCACGCCTAATGCATCCTTCCATGGAGGCGAGGAAGGTCTACGAGGAGATCATGAAGCGGAAGATCGAGCCGACCCGGTATGTGGACCAGGGAATGATCCGTGATCTGGGATTCGAGGCCAACTTGGCCTATGTGCTGAAGGGTCAAGCACGCCACACCAGCATAAGGACAGGCGAGCTGGAGCGCCATGCAGATGGGCAGCCATTCTTTGGCGAATGGCCCACCTACAAGGAATTGGTGGCGGAGTTTATGGAGTCCCTCGACATCTGCGTCGTACCCAACGACGTGGTGGCGTCGGACCGTGAGTGGATCAAGGGGAGGGTGTCCTTCCGGCTTTTCAACATCAACTACCACATCACTCTTAAGCAGTTCAACAACATCTTTAACTGGAACCACTCCCAACATGATCACCGACGCCCAGATCCCCGCACCGACTACGACAAGATCTTCGCCGAGCTAGTCACAGTGCCGGCGGGAAAGACAGTGAGCTACCATAATGCTGCGGTAGCAGACTTCGAGCATCCCTTCGTCCGGGTCTTACACCGGATGTTGAGCCTTACGTTCTTTGCTCGGAGCGATTTGGCATTGAGCAAGTTTCAGGAGAGCGATCTTTTCTTCCTCTACATGCTCCTGAAGCGACAAGAATGCAACTGGGGTGCGTTCTTTCTGCAGCGCGTCCTGGCGGTGAAGAGGAGTACAAGGAAGGCTCCGATCCATTTTGGTGGGCTCATCACCAAGTTGGCGCACTACTTGGGGCTGAATTTTCAGTCCATGACTCCGATTTCCACAAAGAGTAAGGTGAACGTGCAACACTTGCACCGTTCAAACCTTATTCTTCTCCGGGATGGGTTGGCGTACGCACATTGCCACGTCAACCAAGCTTATCAGGAGTGCGCACTGCCGGACGCCGTCTTCCACATCGAGGGAGCCCAGCACTTCCGGTGGCTGATCATAGCCGTCGAGTCCGATGAAGAAGAAGGCGGTGATGACGAGCAAGGCGGCGAGGCTGAGGAGGAAGAGGAGGCTTTCACACCTCTTCGTGCACGTGTGGCACCACGGAAGCGTCCTAGGATGCATCCGGGTGCATCTTCATCATCTCAGCCCCCGCCGCCATCACCACAGTACGAGCAGCCAGCCGAGGATCCCTATTCCATGCAGGGAATGTACACGATGCTGCAGGATATACAGCAGACTCAGCAGCAGCACATCGCTATGTATACCGGCATTCATGAGACTACGAGCCGGGTACTTGATAATCAACGGGCTATGTTCGAGAATGAGCGGCTCATCCTCGCCAACCAAGAGCAAATACACAACCGGTTGCAGCGGATAGAGACGCAACAGGAGCCCTTCTTCGACCATTATTGGAGTCGAGATTACTTTGGAGGCTATCCACAGCCTCCGCCGAGGACCCAATATGATCCAAGCTTCCAGGGGGAGTACCCATCTTGGGATCCTACGGCACCACAATACCCACCACCGCCTCCGCAGGATTGATCAGGGTATCACTGTTCCACCCTTAAGTTGGTTTTTGACTATGAGGCCATAGTTGAATTCAAGCTTAGGGGGGTGGCTGGAACAGCTCTATCTTTTATCTTTTCTTTTGTTGTTTTCTTAGTTTTTGCTTTGTTATTTGTTCTTGCAATTTTATTTATTGTTTAGGATCCACATCTATATAGTGTAACCGTGGATGTCTTACAAATTGTCATCTCGCTGTTTTCATGGGAAATTTTAAGGGAATTTAAAAAAAAATTGTGTCTTTTGGATAGCTTGACTTGGTTGTCCTTGGGAAACTTGTCCTATGAAAATGATTGATTATGTCAACTCTAAAGCAATATGTCACACCCATACTCCCGTTGACTCATGAACAGTGGATAGTAACGGTTGTTTGAGCCTAACCATATCAAATGGTAATGAGACATTAATTGGATATAAGAGAGAGAACCCTTTGAACTAATACACAGGTCAGTAAGGAGGGACACATAATTTTCTTCTAAGGTTCAGTCACTTAATCTTGTGATCATTCCACTTCATATTTTTTTTTCATAACCCACCTATGAATTGGAAGTAAAGTATAGTTTTAATTCCTTTTGTGTGCATAGCATTTAGATAGGACTTGCATTGAAATTTTTCATACTTTTGCATGAAACTAAAAAATATATAGTGATTCATGCACACTACCTTTAGGTGCATGCCATGTAGTTGCACTCATGACTTTCATGATTTTCATGCTTAAGTACACCATGTACCTCAGTTTTTCCTAAAAAGTGATCTAAACTTTTCCATACCCTCGAAATAATGCAAAGATTTCCAATCGTGAAGAAAATGGCCTTATACATGTATCTCTAAGCAATTATGGATATGTGGGCTAAAAGAAAGAAAAAAATTCTGAAAATCTGAAAAAAATTGAGAAAAGAAAAAAAAAGAGAATTTGGAAGGAAATGGAATAAGAGGGAGAAAGGAACATGATATCACTTGCATAACAGGGAAATTGAGTACATGATGTGGCTTAATTAGATTTCCATCTCATTTTGAGGTGGAAGGTTAGTGCATGCATCATTCCACCCAATTTTAAGCATTAGGGCATTTTTAATGTGCATTTGCATCATTTAGGACATTTTGTTATGTGCATGTTGAAACTGTGTAATACTTCCAAGATTCTTTCACGAACCACCCATTCCATCCACCCGTTGCTCGGATTGGTAGGCCACTGTGATTTTCTCCTCACTCATGTTTATCAGGAGAACTGCTTCCATGTAGATGGTAGTTAGGGCGAGCAACGTAGTGTAGGCGATCACAAGATGCACCAATTCTGAATCGGCGAACCTTATTATGTTAACTGCCTTATGTGATAGTGTTCATCGGTTTGAAGGATAATTTTTCTTATGGATGATTATTGTCGCCTGTAGGGTAATTATTGTTCTGTGATTAGGAAAGGCCGGTTTGAGAACGTTCAGTGGGAGTCACATGGGATGTGGGTTGGTGTGTTGATTTTTAGTTGACATCTGCAATTCTATTCTAAGGATTAGTTGCTCGAGGGCGAGCAATGTTTAAGCTTAGGGGAGTTTGATGCGATGATTTTGAGTCGCATTTATAGACCTATTTCATATGTGTTTTGTGCTCTAATTACTCATTTTTATGGATAATATTGCATAATTCACTTAATTTGGTCTTTGCCATCATATTATATCAAATCTTCTTTGTTTTACTATTTTGAGCATTATTTATCATCTTATTATAAATTGTGTGGATTTACTTGGTCTTGTTGTAAAATTTCAGGAAAAACAAGTATCTGCTTCCGTCGATACCATCGACGGAAGTCGATACCATCGACCAAGCCACAGGTTGCCAGCCGAGAAGAGCAGCACAGAGTCGATACCATCGACACCCAAGTCGATGGCATCGACATCCCTTCAGGTTGCTGGCAAGGAAACTGTCGATACCATCGACCCAAGTCAATGCCATCGACACATGGAGAGCTACATCGTCGCTAAACGACAACAACCGACGCTAAAGAGAGTCGATACCATCGACCCAAGTCGATGGTATCGAGATGACCACAGGCGCTCACATCAAAAGAAAAGAAAGTTGCCGCTAATCCGCTGGGTCGATACCATCGACCTGCGTCGATGGTATCGACGCCGGTAGATATGCGTTGGATCTGTTTTGATCTCGATCGGACGGCTGTTGTTATTTGACGACCTAATTAGGGACTTATACCTAATGACGGCCGCCCAGACGAGAGGAGGATCTGATTTTTGGATTGCACGAGTGCCGAGGAAGGAGAGAAAGGAGAACGGAGGCCAGAAGCTCATCCCGGGTGATTCGGACGCTGCCGAAGACGATTTCCACCACCGATAGGCGGGGAAGCTCGTGTTCTACGCCAAGGATCTACCGATTCTTCTCCGTTCAGGGGTTTTCCCACTTGTTTCACGTTTTTCTTATGAAATCCCCCATTTCTACCATGTATTCGTGTAAGATGAACATGAGAGGCTAAAACCCTCAATCTTTAGGACCGGGAGTAGCCCGGGAATGCATTGTATGACAATTTTATATTGATAATTCATATTTTCTCTCTCAAATCAGTGGTATAGATTCGTTTTCTCCATATATATTGTTATGCTTGATCACCATAATAATAATTTAATGCCCTTAATCACTTCGACATAAGGATTAACGGTTGAAAAGAGACGAAACCTACATTAATCAATAAAACCCTTGACAAAGGAGTTGTAAAATTAATGGTGGGAACTGAGAGACCGTTTTTAATGCGCTTAGTCTAGGGGAATGATTACTATGACGGTGGAATCAACCTAGACCTAAGTAGTGAATTACACCACGACAGTGGGTAATTCTGTTTTCAGGCCACTACCCGGATAGAGAGAGAAGAGTGAGGAATTATATAAAACCTAATACAATGTTGACCCGCGGTGAAACCGCCATCCTAAAGATATCCCTTTGAATTGATTAAATTAACCTTTAATCGATTGTTTTCTTTGTTTGATTTTTATTTTCTTTTAATTTCAACAACAAAACCCTACTTTGTTAATCGGCCTAGCTGATTGCAATTAGTTAGTAGAAGTCTCCAATAATTCACGTATCCCTGAGTTCGACTCGGGCCTCACAAGGCCTATATTACTCGACGCGTATACTTGCGTTTAAGCGCGTAGTAAAATACACGTCAGATGGTTCTCCTCATTACAGATAGAAACAACACAGAGAGACAGATCTAGTCTCTTGCTTAACGTATCCCAGCAGCTGGAAGCAGCAAAAGATGAACATAAAAGGAAACCAGAGCTGCCACCCCCTGTCTCCTTTCCCGGATCAATCTGAAATCAACAACCATGATTCAAAACTCCTAACTACATCAGTAACCAGAGAGGTCATCAACCTGATCAAGGAAAACGACATGGGGTCACAACCTTGAACTTCCACAGAGAATCTCAAACCTTTCTGAAACACTCCTTAACTGAACACCCACAAAAATGTGCTGCAGAACAGTTATAGAAATCTGCATTCATCCAAGGAGAGAGACCCCACACACTAATCGACTGAAAAAGGCTGTGGACACCATCTAGTAACTGACCACAGCACCAGAGAAGCACCACTGAGAACCTGACCACAAAGTGCTTCAACCAGAACCTGGGGTGGACCCAGATCGGCAAAACTGAGATGTATGAGAGTGAGTCAACAGGTCCTTCCATGAGCTGACCATCGACCAGTATCCTTGAACCAGAATAGCCACCTTTCCTCCACTGGCGTTGGACATGTGAACTCCAGGTAGATGTCCAGCTCCTCAAAAACAGTCGACGGTCAACAAATACCTGGGCCTTGTGAGAACTGCCACACACAACATCAGGGAGGATCCGAAGGGGAGATGAGGACAACCCCCCCTTGACCCAACCCCACACGAGTCACTTGTACACACAGAAAACTTCATCGAGCACCTCGAGTGCGATCAAACCTCAGTTGTAAAGGAACACCGCAATGGGGGAAAGAGAACTCAACCCCCAACCACCATAGAGCCATTGACGAGGACCCCGCGAAAGGAGTTGGCGTCACTAGCTATCGGGTATGAACTCCTGGCGTGCCACCCTTGGTCCCTGGGTGCTGCCAGTTGAGAAAGAAGGAAACAGATGTGAGGACCCGACCACCTTTTCCCTGAGGCGCCCTCTGTGACCAAACACCTGACTGTGACGAGGCACGAGCATGACCCATCCTCGAATCTCAGATCTGGGGTCGTAGAACCTGAGATGAGAGACGTCGTAGAAATGGATCTAGGAAACACTGACAAGAAGTAAGCCCAGATCCACCCTCTGTCATAGCCGCCAAGGATGTTGATGTCGAATGGTCTTCATTAATCTGGTGAAACCAGATCTCAAACAGGAGGTGCGAAGGGGGACGAGAGAGAGAGGCAAAAGCCACTATCAACGACCGCGAC
The DNA here is from genome assembly GCA_963693085.1 of Alisma plantago-aquatica. NCBI lineage: Eukaryota > Viridiplantae > Streptophyta > Magnoliopsida > Alismatales > Alismataceae > Alisma > Alisma plantago-aquatica. The sequence goes on along the minus strand of OY856412.1, from coordinate 1,484,525,526 downwards.
GCAGAGCAGCCAGCGAGAGCTTCCTGGTTAGGTGGGCGCGCTCGTTCCATCCACCACTCTTGGGCAAAAAGGAAGTCGACCGAAACCGACAATGCATGCCTCAGATCCCGACCTCGCATCAGGCGGCGCTCCGCAACTCCTAAGAAGACTTCCGATGAGAAACCCCAACCGTATCAGACGACTGTCATCTTTCCCACATGGAATCACACCACCCTCACTAGGAGCACTACCTTGGACGAAAGAGAGCCAGGGGGAGGAGAGCACATGGGACGTTCCCTCCCCCCCAGCAGCACCGTCGGAAGGAACTAGAGAGAAGGGGGAGCAAAACCTAGAGAGAGAGGCACGGGCCTCTGCCTCATGAAGCTCTTATTCATATAAATAATCAATTACACCAGCATGAGGTCTTTATTATGTCTTTCCCCTATGTTTTTTGTTGATAAATTTATGTTATCTCACTCCTAAAAGATGTGTACTTCACATTTTTTAACAGGCTGCTGTCGGTATACTCACCTATTCACAGCAACATCTAGATGTTCAACTGAAAGAATCTTGGTAGGTAACTGGCATTCATTTTAACACATGATTATGGTCATCCATAATCTCATGGTTTTTTTTTTGCATCTTGAATATATGGTTTCAAGAATTTATTATTTTCTCATATGGTTATGTTTCTCTGAATCAGAAACTGGCTAAACATATCAAAAATTCTAAATGGCATGTGCCATAATTCTCTTTTATACCCTATTTCCTTTACAATATATTTAAAAAATTCGGTACTAATCTTTCAGGCATTAAAAACTGCAAAGATGGGATGATGCTCTGAAGGCATACACATCGAAAGAAGCCCATACATCAATTCCACATGTTGTTTTGGACTCCACATTAGGTTGTTTAACATAAACATATTCAACCTTTTGCATTTATAATGATTATATTCGAAATGAATTGTGATGCATGTTGTGTTGAACTTAATAATAATACTTGCAACCTCTAACTTCTGTTACTCCCAATTTGCAGGTCGGATGCGATGTCTTGCTGCATTGCCCGCTGGGAAGAGTATTGGACCCCATCTGAGCCATCTGCACGCCTAGAAATGGCTCCAATGGTTTGTTGACATGCTTGCTGACTTTCTTGGTTGTAACTTATTCCCATGCAGTTTTATAATGTTTTCCAATGCCTTGATTGTTTCAGGCTGCTAATGTTGCTTGGAACATGGGAGAGTGGGATCATATGGCTGAGTATGTTTTGAAATTAGATGATGGTGATGAAAGCAAGCTTCAGATCCTAGGAAATACTGGCATGGGTGGTGATGCAAGTAGCAATGGTTCTTTTTTGCGTGCCGTTTTATTTCCTAAAGGATTTCTGAAGTCGACTTGTAGAATAGTAGATAGTCATATTAGGGAAGAGATATATCCAATTAATCATGTAGAAGTTATTGTACTAAATAAAAAAATGTTGTATGAAAGTATATCATTGGTGTTGTATTCAATCTAAGGGGCAAGGTAAAATGTCCTCCCCATGTAATTGTCATTTAATTATAAAAAAATATTCATACTTTTGAAAAATGGAGTTTGGCTACAATTGACATTCAAGTAGAAAACTTGATAATGAACTGAAAATTGAATGATGAAAACCCATGAAAATGTAGTTATAGAGAACTAGTATGTCATTAGTGGCTTTTTATACGCCATTACACTCAATAAGAACTGTTTTGTACAACAAAATTATACAAAATAGTAGAATTTGTATAAAATCCAATTGATAGATAGTGGCTTTTTTATAAATGCAAAATGATATTTTAGTGACCTTTATTTGGAATTTAACGGAAGCCACTAAAGACAAACATTTAGTGGCGTTTACAACTTACGCCACTATCTATCTAGTGGCATTGGTACTAGAGGCATTTTTTTAAGTGTCAACAAATGCCACTAAACATGTTTAGTGGCGTTTGTTTTGTGGCATTTCTAAAATGCCACTAATGGACATTTTTGCTGTAGTGTCGACTAGAAAAGCATAAGAGAAAATGAAGAAAAAGAAACATAAAATCAACTACATGAAAAAAATGGATAAATAAAAAGGAAGTACTAAACTAATAAGGGGGTGGAATACACACGTACCAACCACCTCTACTCCAGACTTAGAATTTTCCTCATCCTGAGCAAATCCCAATCTTGAGATGGAAGTAAGAAAATTGTTTGGTTCACTAAGAGGCCCTGGTAGCTCAAACAATGTCCAGTTGAAAGGGATGTATATAAGGACCGGAACATTTATCAGTGGAGTTTCATAGTGCATCGAATGATCAGGTGGTTGTGGAGTCTCAATGAGCTGTTCATATTTCCTTTCACCTCACAATCCCTCCAACATGATCCACAATTCCTCCTTCAATAATAAGGAAAGTGTTGGAGATGGATGTGGATTGAGGAAGATTGGCGGATGCCTGATGCGTAACATGTCAAGTGTCGGATGTAAAAAAATAGGGAGAGGATTTGGCTCTAATTTCCCTCCGTAATATGGATCTGCATATAGGAAAATTGGTACTGATATAGAAGAAACAAAAGAACACAAAGCAACATCACAAGTATATTTATTCTCTTTAAAAATCATGCAATACACATTGGGGTTAGTAGGTATCATTGTTGATATAGCATGTAACTCAAGTGCTTCTATGCAGGGGGGCCAAGGGTTCAACAGGGATAAAAATGGGGACATTTTCCTTGTAAATGATGAGAGGGGGTATGTGGACTTATTTCAAGGGTGGTTTCTCTCCTTCAATATCAGTCGTGTGTGGAATAGGAATTGGCTGCGAGAAAATATGGGGATCAATTTCATCATTGGGGGTTGGATGCTCATTATCCAGAATAGATTCAACCACATGGAATTGGTCATTGATAACTTATGAATTTGTGTTGATGATGGAGGGAGTTGCTAGATATTCAGGATGACTCTCACGCCTTGACTTCTCATATTCAAGTAATAAGCCCTCAAGTGGAAGGGTTGGAATACTAACGTACTCGTCGCACATAAAATACGACCCCATGGTTTGTGTTATTTCTTCAGGAGCTGACATGTATGTTACAAAAATGGGATCATCATCATCGTTGTCGGGCAAAATAATCTAGATTCCTCTACTCCTCTAGGGATCTCTGTGATTGGGCCTCTATTAAGGTAACTAATAGAGATTGTCAATTTTCCAAAGTTTTCTACTGCTCTTTTATGAATTCATGTTGCTCTTCTACTATTTTTTCTAAGGCTCTGATCCGTTCCCGTTGAGGTGTATATGGATTTGGAAAATAAGGTTCATAACCTCCAAAAATTGGTTGGTCATACGCTAAACATAACCCCCACAAGGATCTTGGTCATTGTGCCATCATAGTGATTGTGGCATTGCTCCTTGTAATAGTCTTTAAGAGATGGTGCATTGAAATTTTTATTACGTCCATCTTGGGGGTAAGATTCAGTATTACAATGTGTCACTGAAAAATGGAAGGACATATTTGGACAATCTAGGTTTTGGGACTGAGCTTCTAGCAGAGCAGCTAACAAGGCTTGACTGGTTTCTAGTTTTGATGTTCTCTATCTTCTCTAGGGCCTTAAGACTCTCTTCTTGTTGAAGATTATATTGAGTATCACAAATAGGTTCATATTTTCCAAATTTTTGTTGGTCATACCCCCCTTAGATTATGGATAAAGATACCATGACTCCTGAAAAAGGCTTTTGGGAATTTGTGTGTTACAGTTAACATCATACCCACCATGATAGGAAGGATTGAGATCATAAAAGGTGCTACCATAATCCGAAGACACATTAGGCCAATGTGATGATGCATGGTTGTAATAACCATTCGGTTGATATTGTGAAGCATAATGTTTCGGCCATCCCATTTTTGAAAAAGATTTTTTTAAATTAGAAGGAACTAAAATTTATGGAAGGAACTAAAATAGGATAAGGGGTTAGTCAGAAAATAAAACTGAGAACTAAAAGTTACAAAGCTAAAAAAATTATGAAACAAACTAAAATTATAAAAATAAACTAGAAAGTAGTCTGCTAGAATGGGAATTCGGCAGAACGAGGAGATACACTACTGGAATGTTGCTCGGTAGGTTAAATAAAATTACAAAAATCTAGAAAAGAAATTGTAGAACAAGGCTAAAAATTATTGAACAATCTAAAAAAAACTATGAAATAAAAAAATAATGGAACAAGATTAAAAATTATAGAAAGAATAAATTAGAAAGAAGTATTGTCAGAATAGAAACTGGAGAGAAGGAGGAGATATACTACCAGAATGTTACTTGGTAGGCAAAAAAATACAAAAAAAAAAAAATTATGAAACAGAAGATATAGAACAAGACTAAAGTTATACAAGTTCGAGAAATATGAATAAAATTATACAAGATATGCAAGCAACCAGATCTAAAAAACAACCTTGTCATCCCAGTTAATGATGCCAAATTGATATGTGTTGTTGTACACAACAATCACTAGGACACATCCTACAGTTGAACTTTCTAATCAGGTTATCAACTTACTTCGAACAAAAAATCAACTCAGTATAGAGAGACATCGATCCCTAGAGACGGTAAAAATAGAATGGTTGAGTTTCAAGTCCGATTGCGAGAACATGAAATAAAATATGTTTTGAGAGTTTGAATTAAAAGTAAAAACATAAACTAAAAATTGTAGAATTAAAATGACTAGTTTAAATAAAGCGAAAAACATGGGTTTGGAGAATCACCACCAAAACCTGCCTTTATCCAAAAAATCTACTCCATTTCCAAAAATTCAATTAGGACATTGTGGTTGCATGTCCTTACGGACAAACCCACAAGGGTCGGACTTCCTTTAAACCCATCGGTACGGACATTTACGGATGGTTGCCCAACCGTCCAAAATACTTCTATCCATGGTCATATCAAGAAATACATGATTTTTATCCGAGGTTCAAAACTCAGGGGTCTGGTGGTCTCGTCATGGAGAATTATAACAAAATAAGATTAAAAGGGACAAAAGATAGTAGTCACAATGAAGGCGTTACCTGTTCATTCATATGGGGATTCACGGTCAAATCACCTCATATGAATATATCAATCAGCAATGAACCGAAGGAAATAGAGAGGAGACATCTTTTCATTTTAAATGAAGTATTGATACATTAAAGAAAAAGGGCTAAGGAGTTACTCCCCATGCCCCTGAAGAAAACTACTATAGCATGATGTGAAGAATAAAATTATGAAAAATTTAAACTACAACGAGATCCTGAATGATACAAAATATCTTCTGTCACTAAAACTCTAGATACTGACTAGATTCCTTATGCTTTGGAATCCCCCCTTCTTTTATAGGGGAAGGGTGGTGAAAATCTAAGATACAAGACTCTATAGAAGAATCCTGACCAGAGCCTAAAAAGATTTTTGATCTGGTAAACAAAGAAAACAATTTATTGCTTTTAATTATGTTGACCGTTTGCGTTTGTGTTGTAGATTCTCACAACAGTGATTTCTAGTGCATTTTCAGGGCCGTCATAAGTTTGAAAGTAGTCCTCAAATATGTCTTTCGTGTGCATAATTCAATTCCCTTTCCATACTTTCTCATTAAATTCCATCTTGGGATTTTAAAGTAATGACAATTTTAGTGATGGGCATATATTTAAATCAGGTACTGCCAGAATTGTGTAAAACATCTTCCAAAGAATTAATCATGGAGTGATTGGGCCATTTTCTTATAAAAAATCAACCAAATATCAATAAAACTCGAAATATAGAGAAAAATCTCAACTAATATAATTAATTATTACACTAAGAAAAAAAATAAAAAATTAATACTAAAATGATATCTAAAATATGTCTCCCCCTCCTCGTGCAAACTAAAACATTGGTACATTACATTCCTCGCTTAAAGTAAAATTGGTAGTACTACTACCATTACAATCTTCTTGATTAATAAGATTAACTAAGTTCGGGGGAACATTTCTACCGACATAGAAATTAATTCCAATTTTTTGGTGGTGTTTGGCTAGCATGTCGGCTGCCGTGTTGGCTTCCCTTTTCACATGTATAATAGACAACTCTGGCTTCAATGACCTTTTGATTTCCATGATGCAATGCGCACTTCTTGGGCACTCTTCAGGTTGTCTTCTGATAGTTGTGCATGCAATTGATGAATCAAATTCTATCGTGGTGCACATCACGTTCATTGTAATAGACATATCTACCGCCATCCTGATAGCCAGAATTTCAGCCGATAATGCACTGTCAGTGGTGAGTATCTTACCTTGCCCTTTGGTCCAATGGCCTTTGTAGTCTCTGCAGACTATCGTAATACAAGCATTGCCATTTTTGAAAGTGGCATCTGCATTAAGTTTTATGACTTGGGGCTCTACCTTTTTCTATCGTTTGTTCCTTCTTTGATTTACCTGAGTCTTCATCTTTTCCCATGCCTTGTCATTCAGATTCTCCTTATTCCACTGAGATTTGATGCTCGATAATTGGCTGCTTTTTTTTCAAAGGGCTCAAGGTTCCTACCTTACCAAATATTGTAGCATCCCATCATGAACCTGGAGGAATGAGAGTTATCGAGCCGCATATTGGTATCTAGCCAATGCCAAAAGTTGCCTTCTTCATAAAAAGGAGTTCCATTGAGTGTTGTTGATCAAGCTTTTCGATATTAGTGCAACCTTAACACTTTATCGTAGTGCATGAAAACATCATGTTTCTTATCCATCTCCACATCGTGGACACATGCTATCGCTAGACATGTGATGAATACATCTTCTTTTGTTGGTTAAAATGGCTTTGTGCCATACCATCCACAGGTCGGTATTGACCTTAGCTGAGACCTTTGCTCTCCAAATGTTTTGCCGCTTACCATCGGTCTTGATATATTTCTACTATCGAAGGTGAAGGTAGGCAGAGCTCATGGTGAATTGACCCGAAACTGTGTGATTCCAAGCTCAAATGCTAAAATATGTAAATAAAAAAGATACATACACATTTATCAGGGATCCACTCCCTTGATGGCCACACACCTCATTTTGGGCCTAATAAGCTCAAAAACAAGTAATTTGGTTATATTGATGAAAAAAGTGAGGTGATTCAAATGACTACAATTTTAGACCCATAGATCCGATTGAGGCTATTTTTGCACCATAAGAATCAATATTATATTCTCTACAACATGATGGACATCACATAAAAAAATACATAATAATGAGGTTCAATTTATCTTGCAATATGGTTGCACATTAAGGAGAGGTTTATAGTTCAAAAAGCATTATAATGTCACATTATGTGAAATTGATCATGCATGTGACCAAATTGGAGTGCCATCACACTCAAGCTATAAAATTGATTCTGAATCTAGTAAGATGGGTAACAACAGAATTAGAAAGAATATAAGCAAAGAAAGACAAAGTCAGGATTATCACAACCTATCTCTAGGTTGCTTCCTATTTTCCTCAGCAAATCTTAGAAATTGATCAAAACTATTATTCAACTATGGAGTGAAGTGATTTAGAATAGACATCCATGGTGGATTCATTCTATGATAACATGGAAAATGAGTATTGCAGCAATTGTTAGCTACGTCAAATTTAAAAGGGGCATCGTTTAGAGATTAGGGTTTAGAAAATAGGGATTTTGTGACATAGGGTTAAGAGATTAGAATTCAAATATTAGATTTCAGTGATGAATGTGTACCGCCTATTCCATTCTTGAACATTTTATCATACTAGTAAATGTATAATGTGTATTTAGTTTTCAAGAATATTTTGATAACATTTTCTCACAAGTCTCCAAGTACATTAATGTATATGGTAAAATACCCACCTATACTTCGAGAACAAAGGGGGAAGTGTTGGAAAAGCATCTTGAAAAGTGAATACATGTTATACACTTACATCCTAAGTGAGATTAAGTATTCGAGAACAATCCTAAATTAGTGAATATTCAAGATTTACTCCTAATGAGTAAATCTTGGCTTGGTTTCTAGGCCAACAATATATATGTCTATGTCAGGATTTACAATTTAGAAATTAGGTAAACATAACAATTTATGATCATTTTAGATATTTAGTTAATTTATATCAAATCATTGTAGGTATGATTATTTATGCATACAACATTCAAAATTTATAATGCACCCAACTATACAAGTAGTTATACATGAATTATAATTACACAAGTATGATTTTTCCAATTTCCAATTTAAAACCCTAGAACAATTCATATCAAATTAGGTAAATTCATATCAACGTGTAAATCATATCAAGTTAATTAAACAATTATACAATAAAAAATTTAACAAACAAAATACGAAGCTAAAAAAATAATCATAATTACAAAAGAAGGAGAAGAAGGTGAGTAAGAACCTTCAACGCTAGGGACAAAGGGCCAGTACTAGTAGTAGAGAAAGAAGTAGTGGTAGAGGTTGACAGGTTGTTTGACAACTAGATGAACAAGTAGAGGAACAATGGTGTCTAACGGATGGCAATGGTAGAGAGGTTGTTGGTGGTTGGTAGTGGTTGATTAGCAGTGGGCAGCTACACTGGTAAAGAGGCAACAACTGGTGGTTCTAAGTAGCATCATCAACAACAACATCTTCAGCAAGCATGAGAAAAGAGGGTGGCTAGCAGTTCCAAGCTAGAGTAGAGAGGAGGGTGGAAGATAGAGAGAAGTAATGGTTGGCAACAATGCCACTGAAAAAAGGGGGAAGCATAAGTGGTAGAAAAAATGGCTACAATTGGAGATGTTGATTATGGTTGGAAGCAACGATGGCTGGTAGCAGCTAGGCCACTGTTGTCATCCTCAAAGGATAAAGCTACATATCACACATACTAAAATATATAATGGGGGGGATATTTTGTGATGCTTTTAAGTAGAACATTGTTGGTGGTTGATCTAAAATGACTGACACTAAGTACTTGCACTTCAGTTTGATCAAAAACAATGATGACAAAAGTTCAAATCTATCTTCATTTAGGCACTTAGAAATGAATTACATGTCTTTATCCATTTATAAAAATGTCAACCTCTCTAAGGCCTATGTCGTCAGTTTGATCAGTAAAACTAACGATATAATCCAATTTGCAAGGTAATTACTTTTCATAGGGCATGTGTCGTTTATCCAGTATCGTCAATTCTAGAAGAAGGAATTGACATAATATGATTTGAGGTACAAATTATTACAGGGTGTATGCCCAATGGTATTAATTTTTTATAGAATAATCAACAACAAAGGCTTTATGGAGGTAAAAAAAATCCCATGAAGGGCTACATCTTTAGTTCATTATCAGCATCACGTACTTTACCAAAAAACAATTTGACATCAGTTCCTACATAAGAAGCAGACATTAAAATAAATGGTACCTATGTTTTTTCCTAAGCGGCAAGGCTAGACCTATTGTGAAGTTGGAACTTTAAACACTGGGGGTCTTATGTCTTTAGGGTCGATTTTCCTTATAAACTGATGTTAAGAAAACTGACACCAAATATAACATCCCAAGATTTAAGGAATCAGATAAGATAATCTTAAAATGAATGATTGGATTACTCATATCACCAAGATGTACCTCCCTTTAAGCGAGTGCATCACTAAAAAACTCAAGGTTAAGTGTTCTCAACTTGGACTATTACTAGGTTGGGTGGCCATTCAAAAAGTTGATTCTGGCTTGTGTGTGAGTCAGGACAAAGTATGCAATTAAGGCTAGTGGGGGTCTTGGGGCCATTCTTTATTTCTAAAACTCTACTAGAGTCTTAATAGTGGGCCCATACATTACAAATGGTATTAGAGTCAATTCCCCTCCAGTAGGTGGGGCCCGCTTGGGCCTGTGGCATGTCAATCTTTAAGTTGTATGATCTAGGTATGAAATGTCTATACAATTTGATGGATCCACCCTTGCACTTGTACCCATGATCGGGAGTTGACCGTACACAGGCCATTTGGGTTTTCACTAAAATGAGAACGTTATAATGTCATATAGTAGAGCCTTGATGAATACGTCAATAGTCTAAGTGGGAAAGATTGTAATCGTATAGGATTTAAGGCCTCAAATAAAATGATCTTAAAGGTGATTATTAGACTACTCGCATAACCAAGGTGAACCTCCTTTTAAAGCAATCCATCACTAAGAACTCCAAAATTAAGCATGCTTAGCTCGGGGTAGTACTAGGGTGGGTGTATGGTGTGTTTCTCAAAGGCAACAAAACAATCTGGAAAAGGACGGTGACATGGGGGGGTCAACACCACAATTACTGGGTACCTAGGGTGTTTTCTATCCCTATAAATGGTGCTATAAAGCTTAGTGTGTATTTTCCCAAAATCACATACTAATCATATGGATTCGCTAGATGCAACCCTAAGAGGTTTTCAACATACATGGGATCTTTCAAATTTATAAAGCCTAATATGTTGCTCACATACACTAACACACTATACGTGTAAACACATGCTGTCGTTTCATAGTATAGGAGTGTGGCAAGTTAGGGTTCAAACCCAAGAGAGAAAAGAGGGAACTAGAGCTAGGTTAGTTTTGGGTTAGGTTCGTACTGCATATTCTAGGGTTTAAGGATTTGATGGTTGATTTGTTGATTACACTAATGGTTGAACAAGAAAGAAATTAAAGGAATATAAACAAGATCAAAAACTAAATTACCCTAGACGATATAGTTCTAAATAGAAAGATAAGACAACCTAACAAGAAGGAAGCATACTACACTAAGGCAAGCAAGAAGAGATCTACATTACACTAAGCTAGAAAACTATGCACAAAATCAATTAGGGACCTAAACCAGCAAGAACAAGATAAGAGCAAGGCAAGAAGCTAACTAAGAAAGTAAGGAGCTAACTAAGCTAACATTAGCTAAGCAAGAAGGCAATTAGGATCTTAATGCAATTAAGAGAGTTGTGGGCTATTTGGGGGAATGCACTTATCAATTGTGTTGGGGAGATAACATGTTAACCTTACTCTTCCATTTAGATTACCAAACCAGACAACAACCTAGAGGCTAATGAATTGCCCTAAATTTCTAATTGGCCCTAAATAAGATAGTGTGTGTGTACATGGGAACTTGTCTGTAACACCTACCAATGAGATGGAACCATAGTGGTAAAAGTGATGATGTAAGACCAAGAGGTCATGAGTTCGAATCCAGACGAAGGGATGAATGAATCACCAATTAAAAAAATGTATGTAACACGACCTTACGAGACTCAATTGGGTTAGGGTTTTGGTGGAATTCAATTAGATTCCAGTCAAGCCTAGGTTTCTAGAATTGGAACTCTTAGGATAATTACGGGCCAAGGGTAGTAATGTAAGTTGAGAATGAGGTTTTATACCTCATATCAGCCTTAAGAAGGCTCCAAGATAATTAAAATAAATGATCCTATGCTAGCTCCATAGACCTCTCACATATGTTTAGAATAATTGATTAGCATGTAGGAAGGTGAATAGCTAACTAGGGATCAATGAATTGGACTTAAGAGAAATTCACAAATTAGCTACATATAAGCAACTTCCCTAAAATCCTAGGTGATTTCAGCCACAAACCAACAAGAAATTCATGAGGAATGAGATTGAAATAGAACACAATCATTATCAAATGAAATTATAATGTTTACACATCATTCCCAACATGATATCACAATAACATATTGAGCCCCAAATAACCCATCTAAGGGGCTTAGCAAATCATAGCACAAGAAATATAAATGTAAGGAGAAAGAGGTGGAAATCACCATGGAGCTCGGTGTAGATGGAGAGATCCTCCTTTCTTGCTTCTGCAAGGATGTCCTCCCTCCTCCACAAAGATGAAATGACATGGAATAATGGTGGAAGGTTGTCAAAACACTACAAAACTAGGGTCTTGTTGGTGGAAATGGTGAAATGTAGCAGAATGGACATGGAAATGAGGAAAATGGATAAGGGGTGAAAATGGGGATCTAAGAGGGGGTATAAGGTAGCTAACCCCATGCCCCAGTCACCACCTATGTATATATAGGTGATGGGGAAGCACTAGGACAAGTGGGGGTAGAATAGGGAATGCGGTGGAAAAGTTGAGCTAGGTTTGTATGTAGCACTTTCGTGCTAGGCCGCATTACCATGGTGGGTAGGGGTCAATACGGGTGCGGTGGTGTGGAATGGGTGAGATGAGAATGTGGAAAAATAATAGGTTATTTTTTAAAAATGGAAGGATGGTGGCATGACTGTGTTGGTCAATACAACAGTGGTGAGGTAATGGTAGCATGTTCGTGGTGGTCACCACGACCATGGTGGATTGAGTGAATGTTATCTATTCTAAGTGCCACGGTCATTTTGACTTAGCTACAACACAGTTGTACTGCTTGTCATGGTTGTTCTGGGTCATGATGGCATGACCATGCTGTGTTGCATAACCATGTTGCTGAATTGAAACTCCAATGCTTCAGTATGTGGTTTTGAGTCAACCAACATAGCCATTATGTGGTACCATGGTCGTGTTGCTCTGTTCAACAATACTTTGACCTTGTTCTTTATTCATCCTTGGACATCTTTTCTTTGACATTTGTCTACTAGGGGTAGGTTGAGAGAGCTTTTGACTTAACTTTGGGCCTCTCTAATGGTAGAGAAACCCTAGGATCATTCTTTCTCTCTTTCTTCCATCCAATCATGGTCCAAATACTTGAAAAACATGCAAATAATGTCCACAAGTGCATTTTACAAAAATATGTATGTTGATGGAAATAATATATAATTTAACAAGTATATATGTGATTAAAGTATAATAAGACACAAGGTGAAGCCCTAAAATAGGATTGCATTAGGGACCAATCGGGAAGTTGGTTTTGACTTGTGCATGAGTGAGATAAAGTTTACAGTTAAAACCAGTGGTGGTCTGTGGGTCCAGTCGTTATTCTTAAAATTGTACCAGAGCCTTGAATAGTGGGTCGAGGTGTTACACCAAAGGTAAAAATTGTGCTAGTCATAAGTTTAGAAGATCCACCACATTGTCTCTATCTACTTTTTATATTCAATTAGAATTGAACAACTACCTCTATGAGGGAAATCTATAAGTATCCATTATTTTATTTACTGATGTCGCATTTCTTCTCTTTGTTACCTTATTTTTAAAACTTTTCACCTTATTTTCTCATTTTGTGACTCCTTTGTTCTCTTCATGCCATGTTCTCTATTCTTGACATCTCATCTATTTGCTATTTGTGTTTTTTTTATCAAATACACCTTTTTTAACCCATCGGTGCCCCCTTTTCTTGTCATTGTGGCTAATTCTTTATTTTGCTTCATATTCCATACTTGATGCCTTATCTTTCTCTATTGTCATCTCATTTTCTTATGTTTGAGTCTTATTTTTAAAAAAATTGTGCTTCCTTTTATCCACTTTTTGTATTCTTATTTTATTATTTGTGCCTCTTTTTATATGTTTTGCCTAATTTTTTCCCATTGGCACCTCCTTTTCTTCTCTATATGCCGCCCTTTTCCAGCCTCTTCATATGCATTTATTTAATTACACCCAATTTTATCTTACATTATTGATTTTCAAATTTTAACGCCTTATTTTTTTCTCATTGACACGTTATTTTATTTATTTGTGTCTCCTTTTCCACTTTGGCACCTACTATCTCTCCTCAATCCCCTCACACCTCCTTTCCTCGTTAATTTCTCATCCTCCCAACATTCATCTTCCCTACTACTTTTATCATCACTTGCCTTCTCTTTCCTCATTACTCCCTCCTCTCTTGGCTTCACTTTACTCTCCCTCATACTCCCTTAGCCCTGGCATTACTTCCTTCATTTCTTTAGTTATTTTCCTCCTCCTCCCCATTTCTTTTTTTGTTAATTCCTTTGTCTCCCCTCATTATTTCTCTCTTCTCCCTTCATTACCACCCTCCCTCCTTATGATGTATCTTTTGTAACCCATCACTTCCCTCTTTGATCCCTCTTTATTTCCCTCCTACTTCATTTTTTCTCTCTAACAAATGAGGCATGAAATTGAACTAGTACATATGAGGGAGGAGGAGACCATACCTTGATGATGCCTTTCTATCTTCTATCTTCTTGTGAGTACACCTCTTCAGTGAGATCAACGTAATAGTCCTCCCTCTCCTAATAAGTTGAAGCATCCAGAGCCCTCTTTATCTAGTTTAAAAAGTCTTCTTTGTGACTCATGTGAGCTTGGAAAGCATCATAGGAGTTCTTTCCCTAGAAAAATTAGTCTTTGTTATAAATTTACATTTTATGTTATTCATAGCGACATTTGTGGTCCCTTCTGAACTACCAGTTCTAATGGATTTTGTTATTTTATTACTTGTGTTGATGATTTCTCTCGCATGACGTGGTTATATCTATTAGAATCTCCTGATGAAATGATTGGTTTTTTTAGAATTTTTATAAAATAATTTCAACACAATTTAATAAATACATTAAAAGATTTCATGCCAATATTTCTTTGAAACATGTTTAGGATCGTGTCTCTTCCTTTTGCTCTAGAGCTAGAACCATCCATCAACGTTACTACTCTCACACCCTATAATAAATGGGGTGGCAGAACATAAATGTTGGCATTTACTTGGTACATCTCGTGCTCTTACGTTTTATGACAAAATACCTATAACTTATTGGTCTAAAGTTGTTCTCATAGCCTTCTACCTTATCAATCGACAACCTTGTTCTGTTCTACAGAACAAGACCCATTTTTTATTATTTTCCCGTGCAAATGACTTTCCATCTTCCTTTGTGTGTTTTCAAGTGTACTGATTTCTTGCATAATTTTAATCTAAGAGTAGATAAACATGATCCCTACTCTATCAAAATGATTTTCCTTGACTATTTCACCTTTTCAAAATGTTTTTGTTGTTATAGTCCAAGACACAGTCGCATGTATGTCTCTACTGACATTACGTTTCATCAATCTAAAATGTTCTTTGATTCTACGTCTACATCATCTTTGAATCAACCTCAACTTTAAATCGAGTATGTTGAGATTGATATTTCTGACTGAGTGAATCATGAACCCATCCCACACCCTCATGTCACTTATCCTCCTATGACACAAGATATGAAACTAATGATCATGTCTAAGGATCTCGATTGCTATGTGGCTCTCTGGAAAGGTATACACTCTTACACTCTTCGTCATTTTATGTCTCATAGTTGTTTTCTATCCAAGTTTCCATGTACAGTTAAATCCATTGCCCAATAACTCAACTCTATATAGATTCCTAAAAGCTATCGTGAGGCCCTTTGGCACCCTAGTTAGAAAGTTGTGATGATCGAGGAAATGACAACATTGTCTGAGAACGAGACATGGGATCTTGTCCCTCCTCCGTAGGACAAGAATATTATTGATTGTTGGTGGGTAATCACTATAAAATCTAATTCCAATAGATTGACAGAAAGATTAAATCTTGATTGTTTCCAAAAGATTCACCCACATATAAGGTGTAGATGTTTTTGACACCTTCTCACCGGTCAACCACATTGCTTTTGTTAGGATTGTAATCTCCCTTGCCACTAAGATGTACTGGCATTTGTTCTAGCTTGACATTAAGAATACCTTCCTTCATGGAGATCTAGACAAGGAAGTGTATATGAAATAGACCATGGAATTTTGTACTCACTGGGAGTCGTCCCAAAGAGTTTGTCATCTCAAAGGCTCTTTGTATGGTCTCACAAAATCAAAATACACTTAGAGATTGTGGTTTCTTAGAAAGGAGACCTTTGTAATGTCATTTTTTCGATAGTGTGGAATGCATTGCACCTGACTCTAGTGGCACACGAGAGGTTTTGACATATATTAACTAACAACAATGACAATGAAATCAATATATGGTAGAGTAATAGTATGGTAGATGAGTTTTCCAACCACCTGTCGATATTGTTCAGGGTCGGCAAAAGACTCACCCCCAGGATTTGCTACTAAGGAGGACTCTTTCCAATGAGTTTTTTTATATCTCAAATGCTCTTTATACGGTCTCAAGCAATCACCATAGGCCTGGTTTACAAAACTCGGTGGCGTTCTTGCTAGTATGAATTTCTCCAGATTATCTAGTGATCATAGTCTGTTCTTTAAGTTGTCTTAGTTGAAACTATCATTCATGTTGTCTATGTTGATGATATCATTATCACTGGTATTGATTGATGCTCATGGGATATTGACACTAAAATAGACACTTCCACCTCTCCCCTCATTATCTATCTCCTCTCCCCTCATTACTACCCCTCTTCTCCCCATGATTTCTCTTTTGTAACCCACTACTTCCCTCGCAACTCCGTTTTTATTTCCCTCTTCGTCTATTTTTCTCTCTCTAAAAAATGAGGCAAAAAGTTGAGCAAGTACATGTGAGAGAAGAGGAGACATGTATGCATACGGAAAGCTGCCTTGGAAGGAGAGGTGGGGGCGGGGAGTGGGAGGCGTCATGGACATCAAATTTGAACTTAAATTTCAATTGTTTTCCCTTTGAGATGGAGATCGAAGAATTGTTCCTTGAAAATTTGTTGCTAGATATATCCCAGAAACACCATACACTTGATTCGAATATGACAAAGAATGCATTGGTAGATTGCCTAAAAAAGATGATAGCTGAACAAATCCCTGAGTTCGTACAAACAACTATATGGATAGACATATGAGACAATTTAGCATGTCTTCTCCAACACAGCAAGATGTAATTTAATGGGATGAAAATCTTCTGCGATCGGGACAATACGTCCAGCAAATTTTAGTTGTATATTCCGTCATCGGGTCGACAAGTTAAAAGATCAGATATTGTGGGCACATAGGTGGAAATCGACACTGTATAATTATAATTAGAGAGTCTGATCTGCGTATTCGTTCAACACGGACTAATTTACTTGATGTTTTGGAGTGTGCGCGGCATTGTCGTAGATTATTTGGTACTAGACTTTGTTTCCATGTATATCACTTATGTCGTCCTCATCGGTGTAGGACTGTTTGGATAGCATCAGGTTGCGTCAAGGCCGGCATGCAGTGTTGAGGGAGCAGTTGGGGACTACTGGGGTTCGTTAGCCGCCATGCCTTCAGCTACATCTCGTCTTACCATCGCCGTGGAAGGGAAAGCACAATTCGGAAATAATAAAGCATCTTTCTCCATACAAAATAATATGACAACAACTAAAAAGAAGAGAAAGAGGAGGAACAGAGTATGAGAAAGGGGTCTTCTTCGTGTAAAGTGCGGGAATGTGATCCCAATGAGGGAAGACGTCAAGCACAAACGTACGTCGAGAGCAGTTGGAGGGTAATATCATGAAGAAGGATTAGTTGACCGCCGTACAAGCACATGGTTCCCTTTATAGAGCTGAGATGCCGAAGCATTGCGCGGGTGAGAACAACTATGTATATATGCCGTGTCGCTGGCGTCAGGTGGGCAGGAGAAGAAGAAGAAGAAGAAAATGACGCGATGATGCCGCCGCCGTCGACGAAGAAGACACGCCGGCGTCGCACAAGTTTAGACATTTTTTTTGTAACAGAACACAAGCTTATACACACATACACGTGGTGGATTCAAATCCTCTATACGGGACACAATGTGCCTAGTAGATTCGAGCCATACACTCCGCCCATGGGGTCTACAAATCAAGAAATCAAACAAAGTGGGGTTAAAAATTGAGCATAGAGGATGGGTACATAAAATTTGAATTCGTATGTGGTTCATGTGGCACAGACTTGGACTATTTATTCTTCTGCTCCCTTCATTTAGTCCGTCAAGCGATGCCAGCTTCCCAACTGTCAAGGCCTCTGCCATATCTGATCACATGCGGCTACGGTTTGTCTCGCGACACTGAACAGCTAGGATAGCAGCACCGATCGAGGAGGGAACACACTTGTCGTCTTTGGTTTGTCGCGACTATTTAATTAATGAACAAGTCTCTATACCTGCTGCACTATTCTACTGATCCAAAGTGTAAGTTGTCTAACCATTAGCTCCCTTTAACAGAAACTACACGTCAAAATGGTTATGTTCTTAGAATTTAGAGTTTTGCTATACAGCCCCTATATCACACCAGATCCCAAATTCGTTTTGTCCTCATTAGTTGATGTCCCATCAATTTGAC
The DNA here is from genome assembly GCA_963693085.1 of Alisma plantago-aquatica. Taxonomy (NCBI): domain Eukaryota; kingdom Viridiplantae; phylum Streptophyta; class Magnoliopsida; order Alismatales; family Alismataceae; genus Alisma; species Alisma plantago-aquatica. The sequence goes on along the minus strand of OY856412.1, from coordinate 1,484,507,461 downwards.
AATCATGTAAATCTCATCAATTTGAGAAGGGGGGGGGGGGTGAGTGAGGAGTGATGAGTGGCCGGAGGAGAGAGAAAAGAAAGAGAGAATTTTATTTTATTAATAACTTTCGATCCGTGATGTATTTTTTGACAAAATAAAAAGCGTTAGATTCTTAATCATTAATACATTCCAACAAAACCAATGTCAGCGTAGTTTTTGAAAATTTAATAAGCACTCTAAAAAATACAAAAAATAATTATTATATTTGGTCCAATTTTTTAAGATTGATAATTTTTTTGTTTAATTAGTATTTTTTTAAATAGTTTTTATCACAAGAGAATTTTTTTGTTATCCCTAGAAATTTTTTTATCCTTAACAAATTTTCTTATTATATCGAGCAAAATTATTTTGTTATCTCTTAAAATTATATTTTATCTCTAGGTAAAGTTTTTATTATCTCTAGTTAATGTTTTATTATCTCTATACAACTTTTTATTATACAAGTAATTTTTTTTTAATTAGTTGTTATGTATAGAGAGTGGTTTTGTTATCCCTAACAATATTTTTTGTTATCCCTAGTAAATATTTTGTTATCCCTAACAAATGTTCTTGTTATCCATGATTAATGTTTTGTTATGTCTAGAAAAACCTTTTGATATCCAAGTAGTAATTTTTTTGTGAGAATTAGTTGATATCTATAGAGATTTATTTTGTTATCCGTAACAAAGTTTCTTATTATACCCAGTAAAGTTGGTTTATTATCTCTTAAAATTGTATGTTATCTCTAGGCAAAGTTTTTGTTATCTCTAGTTAATGTTTTGTTATCTCTATACAAACTTTTTGTCATCCAAGTAGTATTTTTTTTAAATAGATGTTATCTATAGAGAATGGTTTTATTATCCCTAATAAATGTTATGTTATTTCTAGAAAATGTTCTTGTTATCTTTAGTTAATGTTTTGTCATCTCAAAACAAACCTTTTGTTATCCAAACAGTATATATTTTAAAAAAAAATAGATGTTATCTATAGAAATTTTTTGTTATCCCTAGAAAATTTTCTTATAATCCATAGTAAATATTTTCATATCAAAGTAGTATTTTTTTAAATTAGTTGTTATCTGTAGAGAATATTTTGTGTTATCCTTAGTAAATTTTCTTAGTATATTTAGTATTTATTTGTTATCTCTAGTCAATTTTTTATTTTATTCAAATAGTATTTAAAAAAATAGTTATTTTGTCTAGATAATAGGAGAGAAGTAGTGTAATTATTTTTTTAAATTAGTTGTTATCATTGGTCCAATCATTGTTATTTCTAATTTGGTTTGTTTTTTTTTTGTCAGCTAAAAATCTGTTACTAGAAAACCAAAACTTTGGGTACATGAGCGCCCCGAGGAAAAAACCAAGATCCTTTGTTGTCCCCACGCAGGGGAACAATATAGGGATCAGAGCCGGGAAACTCTAAACTAAGAGATGAACAGGAGGAAGACAGATCAATCTAGGAGTTACAGATTAAGAAAGGAGAGGAAGGAAATCATACAGAACCAATAAAGCACACCCACAAAGACGTCTGTAGAAACACTAGCTCAACTACCACATCTGAAACACAAAGACATCCCTAATCTCGCCTCTCGATTAAGACCCAGTTGGATTACTAAGGGAAACTAATAAGAAGGAGGCAGGCCTGCCACTCCTACCTTCTTCCCTGAAGAGAAGAAACTGCTGCAACTGATTCTCATCTTCATCTGAGCAGGCCAAGAACAAGTGACTAAGATCAAACCGGAGTACACTAGAAGGTGCCTTCTTAGATATCTGTGGCTGAATAAGCATCCATCCATGAAGCAGCAGTCAGCTCACCCACAATTACGCTTACACAGACAGAGTCAGTCATCCACATACATCCAAGGATCGGCCACCTGCAAGTATTTGTGAGGGAACAAAATGGTACATGCTCTAGACCTCCCAAGCAATTGATAGGTGATCAGCATGGATGAGACTCCTCGTTTCCAGCTCTCTTATGCTTTTTCTTCTTTTTCTTCGCCTTGGGTACCTTGTTCACACTGAAATCATCAAGGATCTTCGGATCAATGTCACAAGAACAGACCGAGGAGACCTCATCTGAATTCCAAGTGAGCTTATGCTGGTACTCCAGGGACAAACCAGTGTCGATAGCTAGTTGTTTCACACATTGCGGAGCAACACCTATTTTAGACAGAGAAAGCTCCCAATCAAGGTTAAGTGGCTCATAACCCCTTTCTGGTGATTGACAGTGCATATCAGGTTCCAAAATCTCACGAGGAAATTTTTAATTCATATTGGCAACAGCTGCAGTTGAGGCTCCAGCAACAGGTGCTCCCGTGGAAGGGCCAGAGTTCTCTTCGGCATCATGTCGAACACCCTGCCTTCTAGCATTTTTACCTGCTCGAATCTGCATTTGGCTGGGGAACGATTTGCTCTTTGCTATCAATGGACAAGATGGGAGTCTGTGCCCATATTGATTGCAGTGGGAGCAAATCTTTGGCTTAGCTACATAACCAATCTTCACAGACCTGGGTACTGCATCCACCATGATCGTTACCTCCTTCGGGAAGGCAAAGCTTGAGCTGATCTCGACGCAAACCAGAGCATCTTTGAAGCAGACCACCGAGAGACACGCATCATCAATGTCCAGGGGCTTCCCGACCAAGCTAGCCACCCCGCCTAGCCTTCTTGACGTCCAGTGAAGCCCTGGATTCTCAAGGACGATCATGGGAGCTTAGAGAAGGAAAGCGGCGAAAGAGGGGAGCCCGGCTCCCAAGCTTGGGCGATGATGAGAGACCCATCCATCATCCAGGGTGCTTCCTCTAAAACTCGCTCCCTTTCAGCAGTCGTCGAAAGCTTGACGACATACCCCTCTGCTTCCTCTGCAACTATCTCGAACGGACCACTAGGGCGCCATTGGCGGCGGATCCACCCGTGGAGTTGACTCCGAAAGGGCTTCCTCCCCGTGAACCTGATGGAGATAAACTCTTCCCACGACGGGGTAGCTTCATCGGCACTTGAAATCGAAAAGTATCTGACGCTGTTCCGGACCTCAGACTCGACGAACTCGATCACCACAACTTCCCCGCACGGCCTTCTAGTGCGACTGGCCAACAACCAATCGACTACGGCACTTGACGAAGAAGAAGCTCCCTGTTCTCCCATCGGCAGTGGCGGAGTCGAGGAGGTCGGGGGTGGGGGATTTGTCGGGGTAGGACACACCTGGGGGTTTTGGTCTTCTTGGGTCGAGGCACTCCTTGCTTCTCCAGTAACCTCGCCTGAGCTACCCGGAGGAGTCAGAATCGACTCTGATGCAGAGGGCCTCGCCGCTGTAGAGCCATCGTCTAATTTGGTTTGTTATTACCTCTAATCCAATTTATTATTATCTTTTGTCGAACTTGTTATCATAGGAGAGAAGTGGTGTACTTAATTATTTAAATTTGTGTTATCCTTAACAATTTTCTTTTTATCTCTAGTAATTTTTTTTTAAATTAGTTATTTTATCTAGAGAATATGAGAGAAGTAGTGTAATTAATTTTTTAAAATTAGTTATTATCATTGGTCCAATCGTTGTTATTTTTAATTTGGTTTGTTATTACCTTTAATCTAATTTATTATTATCTTTTGGTCAAACTTGTTATCATAGGAGAGAAGTGATGTACTTAATTATTTAACTTTGTGTTATCCTTAGTAAAATCTCTAGTTATCTCTAGTAATTTTTTTGTTATCTCTAGTCAATTTTTTTTGTCCAAGTAGTATTTAAAAAAATAGTTATTTTAGAGAATAGGAGAGAAGTTGTGCAATTAATTTCTTAACATTAGTTGTTATCCTTGATCCAATCGTTGTTATTTCTAATTTAGTTTCTTATTACCTCTAATCTTATTTTTTCTCTCTCCTTACATTTTAAAAAATATATCGACATTAGTCTTATTAGAATGCATTTTTCATCACGAATCTAACAGAATTTAATTCGTTAAAAAATATATAATGGTTTGAAATTTAATACCAAAACAAATATCTCTTTCTTTATTTTTCTCTCTCCTTACATTTGTTTTAAAATATATCGACATTAGTCTTATTAGAATACAATTTTTATCAGGAATCTAATAGAATTTATTTTGTTAGAAAATATATAACGGTTTGAAAGTTATTAGCAAAATAAATATATCTCTCTTGATTTTTCTCTGTCCTTTTACTTTTCAAAAATATGTCGACGTTCATCTTATTAGAATGTATTTTCTATCAGAATCTAGTGAAATTTATTTCATTAAAAATATATAACGGTTTGAAAGTTATTAGTAAAATAATTATATATCTCTTGATTTTTCTCTCTCCTTATATTTTTCAAAAATATGTCGACATTAGTCTTATGAGAATACATTTTTCATCAGGAATCTAATATAATTTATTTAGTTAAAAATGTATAACATTTTGAAAGTTATTAGCAAAACAAATATATCTCTATTGATTTTTCTCTCTCCTTATATTTTTCAAAAATACGTTGACATTAATCTTATTAGAATGCATTTTTCAACATGAATCTAACGGAGTTTATTTCATTAAAAAATATATAACGGTTTGAAAGTTATTAGAAAAACAAATATATCTCTCTTGATTTTTCTCGCTCCTTTCATTTTTTAAAAACATGTTGACATTAGTTTTATTGGAATGTATTTTTCATAGAATTTATTACTTTAAAAAATAAAGAACGGTTTGAAAGTTATTAGTAAAATAAATGTATATGTCTCGATTTTTCTCTCTCCTTACACTCACTCCCTCTTTTTCCGGTTCTATCTCTCGCACCCCTTTTTCTGGCCACTAGCCCCTCACGTTAGCCAACCGACCCTTATCTCACGTTCTCTCTCTCTACATCTTGTCCCTCGTCACATCTGCAACATGTCTACATCACGCAACAAATGATTGAAACGGCTACAGTCCTTTACATTTGGGCCCGATACTAGTAGCCAAATCGGGTTCCAATTCTGGTTTAGGATCGGGACTGTATAGCATTTATCGTCGAGGAGATATCTATCACTCAGCTTCGTTAGAGAATAAAAAGTAGCTACGGATCAGACCACCGTGAGTCATGTGCAAGACAAAACACTTGTGTAAGACGCTCTTCTTGTATTTCTTTTTTCCCTATAAAGAGTCCAAGGCTAGTGGAAATTTGGGGTGTGCATGGGCTAGAGATGTAGAACTTCACCTCGTTTTTTTGCAATGCGGGTATCCTGTTGTCAACTTTTGTAAGAGCGATTAATATACATCGATTCATATCCGATTCAATAACGTTGTATACCCTTCCCCGTGTTCCCATCCCACCTATCCATCTCGAATTGGGGTTCTACTTCGGAGTACTGCTGTTATATAATTACTCGTATTATGTTTTCAAAAAAAAAATATTTATTCGTATTATATTTCTTCTACACCATATTTTGGCAATGTAAAAGCTGCGTGTAATACAAAGTATAGTTGTAGCAGAGAGACATAGAGAATGAGATAGAGAAAGAATATGTGGAACTCCAAGAAGGAGCCGTAGAGGAGAGTTGGAGGAGAGGATCGAAAAGATAAGACTTACAACATAAGTTCTGGAGATAATACATGCATAATATATCCAGTTTACACCAAAAAAGTTTATATCTAACGATTTCTTTTTTAAAATGTGACAACGAGATGTCCTATCTTGTCACACTGGCAACCTGCGTCTAATAGAGCGATTAAGCTTATCATTTGAAGAAACATAGAAGTGCTCTAATAAAACATCATGTTATGATAAGTTTTGCAATCCAAAATTTGGAATTGAACAATATAGGCATATAAAAGTATCCTCTTTCCATTCAACTAGCTATCAACTCTTTTGATTTATTAGAGCCTCCTCTGACCAACATTAAATGATTGTCTCGCGACACATGCACACTTACTCCTCCCCATGTATGGTTGGAAAATAGGTGAGATGGACGTTGTAAGAATAATTCCCTTGTGATTTTCTGTGAGTACGATGTGTCTCCTTTTAGTTTTATTGATTAGAAACTAACTAAAGTTAGACAAATATTTTTGAGTATGATATAAAGTGGTTTTATCTTTTATGTGAAAGAAAGGGAATTTGAATTTTTTTTCTTTGGTCTTCTGTTTATGCAAAAGGATAAGTTGCTTAGTTAATTACTGAATTAATTTTTTTCCTAAATAGTTCTCTAATCAATTAGGAATACTTCTACCTGTACAAAAGTGAACAATTATTGATTTAATTATTTTCCTAAACAAAATTTTAAAATAAATAAGAGCGTGTCTCTTTATGTACAAAAGTGAATAATTATTAAATATAAAGTTTTCTCTAAATGAATTTTTAAGCTAAATAAGAATGTGAGTTTTCGTGTACAAGAGTTTGTAGGTGTTCGTGAAGGCTATAGGAGTAGCAGAAGCTATAAAAAAATAATTCCATGATCCCACGAGCAAAACTTGAAGCTGCTTAATGTCATCATTCATTCCCTTATAGAAGCTCTCTATCATTTGTGCAGAGGGAATTCTACGATGAGAGTATTTGAGTAATAATTCTTTGTATCGTTCCTATACTTCAAAGAGAGTTTTTCTACAAAGTTGTTCAATTTGGATGATCTTTCCTCAAGTTTGGTAAGTCAGTGATAGTAGAAAAAAATGTATCTAGGAACTTAACTTGAAGTTCCTTCCATGTGGTGATGGTTCCATCAACTAGATAGTTGTACCACACCCTAGATTTGTCTATGAGGGAATGGTGGAATAGTTGTATCTGGATGACTTCCGCGAACATGCTAACTTGTTTGATTAGTCCACAGGGATCTATGAATTTTTATGAATGGTCAAGCATGTCCAATACATCTCTACCAATAAATTTGTTGTTTTACATGGTCGTCACCCATTGTGTCTTGATTTCAAAATTAGGTATCTACATAGTTGGTTGAATGATTATATGGTGAATATTGATAGCTTTAGGAATAGAAACTCTTGTAGATCTATTGATCTTTCTTTTTCATCATGTACTTGTACTCTTCTTATTCAACAACTCTAACTTGTGCTAAGATAATATGCCCATGTGCTTTCAGCGATGGTTCCACTCTACTATTGATCTCCACGCCATCTTGGCTTTGTGTTGATGAGAGTGCATGCAGTTGTTTCATTCACTTAGGGTCAAAGTCTGCTATAGGTTTGATAGCAGAAGATTTTTTCATAAATTACACAAGTTTTCTAAAAGATAGACAACCATAAATGAATTGATGAAAGAGGATTGGATTTCTATAGATTTTCAATATTTTGGATTGTAAAAGAAAATTTGTAACTAAACCAAGTGAGTTAAATAGATTAAAAAATATGTTATTCTTGACAACACTGTCAATATATGATGTAGTGATTATTGCACTAACAAACGCCCCAAGGATGAAATCCCTAGGATTTACCTTAACCAAACATACTAACAAGCGGATGAATCTTATCCTAGTGTAGTTCACAATTGATCTCAAAGGACAACATATATAGTTGACACACCAGTGAAGGAATTTTTTAGTTTTCCTATTTACATGAAATATAATATATAATAACATTACATGTATGATCAATGTAAGCGCACAATAAAGACTATTAATCACAATAGTTGAATTGGTTTTATTAAGTTAATATTGAAAATAACAAAAGGAGATACTAAGGTTTTAAATATCAGTTTATGGAAACATTAGGGTGGATGTTTTTACATTGCAACCTATCATTTATTGTCTCACTGTATCATATTAAGTACACATATGTTGAGACTAAGTAAATATCCCCTTTAGTGTTAAGGTTTTATTGGACAGACACACTTTTAGCTAGTCTTCTAATTACCTAGACATCATAGATCTATCACCTCAAAATACACTATCTGAAGTTCTTATCAAGGTTCTAATATTATACAAATGATATCTTAGATCTTGGTTTGCAGATCTCAATAACCAATATTTGATAAACATGTAAAATATTCGCCAAAAATCAAATTTGAAATCATAAGAGGTTAGATTTAATATATATCACTATTCATATAAGAATAGATGCAGTAACACCAACTAAAATAGGTAGCGGGGCTACCCCCATGTCCTAACTAGACAACTACTCGCTCATGGTAGGGATAAAAGAATTGACAGAAAAATAAAGAAAGAGAGTCATCATCATACTAGAATAAAAAGGAACAACTGTGGTGTGTAGATGCCTGTATTTGTACTGGAAACTGACAATTGACTGTGTAGTAGAAAGTCTACCCTATGACATTCGTTGGATGTAGACTTGAAGTAGTCGATCTTTTTTTCTACAAGAACTATATCTATCATCATGAGAGTAGAGAAAGTGGATCGACATTGTCGGAAGGAACTGGATCGATGGAATGTGGAGGTAGCGAGGTAACCAGGGATTTTCCTCTTTGCCCCAGTGTGAGGAGGAACAATCAAGCTTAAAAATATGAGTTCAAACTCGAGACTTGGTGATAAACTATAAAAACTAAGGTAACCAGATGCTTTTCATGCCTAATTAAACCGAATGAGCGAAGGTTTAGAATCTTGTACATACCAGAGAACCAAGATCTAGACCATGGGCATGGAGGAAGATTAGGTGATTGAAACCAAGGAAGAACAATAACAAAACTACTCCAATAACTCATCAAAAAGCCTCGTGGGACCAAGGAATAAACAAAGAAACAATTCAGTGTGTGGACATTCTCCTACATCAAAGGAGTTTGTCAAAAAATAATGAGAACTTGGGAAGGAATCAGAAGATAAAAAAGAATGAACAGAATCTAGTAGCAGTCCAACTATAGATCGTAAAACTATTGAAGGGTTCAATAAAATCTTGAGGTCATGTTTCCTTACTAAGAGGGACGCAGAAGCACCATGGAGACAAGCACATGTCGACGACCTCAACCTTGTCTATAGGGTACAACAATTGGGGAAAAGGAGAGGAAAATCATCGATGCAAAAATGAAGGATGGGTACTATAGAATCTTACAAGTATGCCAATGTCTGTGATGGTTGTAGAAATGGATGGGGCATGGCAGTGGTCGTCGGGGATCAAACTTGAGTAGATGGCGGTGTCTTGAGAAATAAGAGGTGAAATTGGAGGATGAGGAGTGGATCCTGCCACATGGAGGTGATGTAGGATACTTTATGTAGATGGAGGAGGCTCTGTGGTGATCTCTTTAACTTGACATGGGGAGAAAGGAAAGCCTTAGTTTGGGCATTTCACCTGCAAGAAATATAAGGAAGAAATATAACGAAAATATTGCGAGATGAGGGAGGGAAGGATGGAAGAAGGTAGGAGCTGAAATGACTTTTGACTTGTCAAGAAAATGGAAGAGGGAAACGATTAGAAATATGTTGGATTGTGGGCATTAAAATCTAACTGTTGGATGGACATGCGAGAAAGAATACAAAGCATCTGACAGATATATAATTATGGTTCATTGGTTTAATAATCACATTAATTGGAATCTCCAATCTTTCCCAGTAGTTTTGAGGGGTCAAACTAAGTCAAATGAAACCAAATTTTAATGACAAGTTAATTAGTTGGTCTAGATCCTTCCTAGCCAATAAGAATTAGGTATTTAATACCTTTTGTCCATAATTTCTATATTTGTCAATCACTTGATTTTTATGCACTTAAAAGGTGAATTAATGTGCAATTACGCTCCTTAGTCATTTATTTGAGTTCAAAATTGAGATCATTGATGGTTATCCACATTTAAACATTTTTATTTCTTTTGGAGAGATCATCTTGGAGGAGAGATAAAGAGTGAATAATGTTATCTTTCAATTATGTTAAAAGCTATTAAAAAATAGGAAACTTCTTGTTTAAGTTATTCAATATATATTTATGAACCCCAACTATTTTATCTTGGTCTTTTATTTCCTTTAAGCATCCTAATTGGTAGGAGAGCAAAAATCAACATTCATCATTTTTAGTTAATTGCAACACTTTATGGCATATGTCTAAGAGAAAGTGTAATTGAGTTTCTTTTTTGTTTTCTCACTTCATTATTCTATAAGAAATATCATTACATGGATTTTTTATATTAAAAACCTCAAATCAACTAATCATTAGTTAAGAAAAAACATATTTCAATGTTTACATTGGTTGTGAAAATTAGGTTGTGATAGAGGAAGTGGTGGAGACAACTGACGATATAATGAATGGGATAAACCCCCTCTTTGAATACAAGTTCTACCCCTTCCTTGGTGCTATGAAGATATCACAATGAATTCTTATTGAGTGAGCCTATAGATGGAGTGTTACATCATTAATATATTGACAAGGAAATAGGGGAACATGTCTCTAAAGGGGAAGAAGGGAACCTAGACTGGATGTTCTATAAGGATCCACACAAACTTCAAAACCTAGTCTTTCTTGAACCACCAATATTTGATACCACGAGATTGGAAACACCCCACCACTTCCATGTAAAATGAAAGATATGGAAACAACCTCATTATTAGGGATGCTACTCTAAGACATCCATTTCTTGGCTGATATACTAGACGGGGACAAGCCAGGGGCAACATCATCCATAACAACAAAAGATCCAAACTCACTAGAGATGACATCATGTCATCCTTTAAATACAAGGCATCAATCAACAGAGTATTCCTCAAGGTTCTCTGTAGAACAATTATAGAAGAATACATGCACAAAGATAGAGAGGGGCCAATTGTTAACACCAAGTCCAATTTGGCTACGCAATTATATGTTGAAAATGGCAAAGCACACTTAGTTAAATAATTAAAGAACACTCTACAAAGAACCCGAAAGATGCAATTTATCACACTTCATTTTAAGGCCTATAACAATTGGCTCCTAACCATAGTGGATCTTTCCTCTTGACTCAGGCTCACCAAGTGGCCGACTGGGTGAGTGGGACAGGCGTGTCGCATGGGTGAGACAGCTCAGTTGGGCCAAATGAAGGTTCTGGTGCGCTCCTGCTAGAGGGTTACAACACCGGCCAACTAGGGTGGCCGAGTGCAATCCACGAGGTCGGGAGGCACGGGATGATGGATGGGATCCTTGCTTTCGAAATTTATATGGTCCCAAATCAAGTCTATCACTAAAACTAAAACAATGCGCCCGCAAGCATACGGGGTACTGTCGTAGTATAGATCAAAGGCAAGATGCGGGGTCGAACTGCGGAGATAGAGGGGGCGCTAGAGTTAGAAAGCGTGAGCTATGTCCCTTATGCAGAGCTTAGGGTTTTTAGGGTTTGAAGGTTTGTTTGATTGATTAAGCTAAACGAGCAAGTAGGAAAAGCAATGTGAAACTAAGTTATCAAAAGACTAAGTTAGCAATCTGAGTTAACAAGCTATCTAAACAAGAGCAAGAACAGATTATACTAGACTAAGCAAGAAACTAGCAATTGAGAACCTAAGTTAGCCACTAATCAAGATCAAAAACCTAGATTACCACTTAGCTAACAAAACTAGGCAATTAACTAAGTTAACTAAAGCAAATGAACTACACTAGCATTAACAAACAAACCAGGCAATTAGGGTTTTAAGCAATTAGATGAAGGAGGTGGGCCGTTTGGGAATGTGACCTTGACATTAGTTGGGGGATGTCACCATAATAAGCAATTAGCATATCTCATTCTAGATTACCAAACCAAACAACGAGGTGGGTGCTATGAGAATGTACCCTAAGCTACTAATTGGAGAACTAGGGTTAGGAGTAATTCTCATAGGACGTACCAAGTCTAGGCCTCTAGGATAAGTGGTATTAGTCAATTGAGGACCAAGGGAAAGGATGGGAGTAGAGATGAGGGTATTTGACCTCATGCCACTAGCCACCTCAGCCTTTAGGAAATCCTAGGCAATTGCACTAATCACACTTATACTAGTCACTTAGAACTCACATTTGCATGTAGGAAGGAGGTGATTATGTAGGAAGATAGGGGGCTAGCTAGGGATCCTAATTAAGGACCTAGGAGCCAATCCTATGATAGCCACATAGAAACCAAAACATCCTAGAGACAAATGTCTTCAAACACCACAAGGCAAGCAATTAATGTAATTAAACCACAACCACATGCACAAGTAATGGGAAAATGAGGTATAAGCAAAGGCCATCATCATAGAAATGAAATATGTTCATTACAAATTATATTCCCCCAACATGGTATGAAAGTCACATTTTTGCCCCCTTAGCTATACATGATCAAAACTGAAACAAAGGAGAAGGGAAAGAGAGTAGGAAACGCCATGGATGCTTGATGAAGCTTGATCTTGTCACCTCCTTGCTGCCAGCCACGAGCCTCCTCCTCCAAGGGTGCCCAAGAGCATGGAAATGGTGGAATGGATGGATAGAAACCTAGAGAAACTAGGTTTCTATGGTGGAAATGAGTGGAAAGTGGATGGGAATAGGGTTGAATGCAAGGCAATAGGTAGATTGGAACAAAGGATGCAATGGCAGCAGCTAGGGTCGGCTAAGAGTGCTTAACCTTGAGCCCTAGAAGCAACTAGTGCTTATATAGGAGCTAGGGTTAAGTGGGGGTAGAATAGGAATAACAGTGGAAAGTTATGTAGGGTATGTGATCACCACGGTCGTGGTGGGTGTGCCACGGCCGTGGTGAGGGTAGTGGGGGACGACCGTGGGGTGGTGAACATGGTCGTGGGGTGAAGGCAGTGGTGAAAAAGCAAAGTAGGGTGGTGGCCACGGCCGTGGTGGAGTGCCACGGTCGTGGTGTGTAGCATGCACCACGGCCGTGTTGGGTAACACGGCCGTTTTGGAGGAGTTGGAGCCGACCGTGGGGAGGGGCCACGGGCGTCTTGATTAGCATCGGCCACGGTCGTGGCGACTTGGCCACGGTCGTGGCTTTCTGGGCAACTTCCCTATTGGAAACTGATTTTCACAATTTAATTCCCACGACCGTGGCAGGGTGCCACGGCCGTGTTCTCTTCTACTGACCACGACCGTTCTGATGACCACGGCCGTGGTGTCTTCAAGGGCCACGGTCGTGGCAGGTGGCCACGGTCGTGGCAGGTGGCCACGGCCGTCGGATTCTGTGGATTTCCCTGTTGCAGCCTGTTGGAATTTGGCAATAAAGCCACGACCGTGGCATTGGGGCCACGGCCGTGGTAAGGCTTGATTTTGCTTCTTGCTTTGTCAATTTCGGATGTCTTTGCTCGGGGATGATTCTTGGCCACTGGAGGTAGGTTGAGGGAGAGTTTGGGGCCTTCTTTGGGTTCCTCCCTCTCTCTCATCCATCTAAGCATGGTCCAAGTACCTGAAAAACAGTGCAAAGAACATCCATAAGCGTATTTGCAATGATACTCGTATTGGGGAGAATAACCTGTAATTATAATGCATTTGAATGTGATAAAAGTATAAAATGACACGAGATACAACCCTAGAATAGGGTTGGATCACCACCCCAAACTTGAAACATACTTGTCCTCAAGTATGCTCCAACTCAATCTCTTTTCCATTTTCCATAATCAAAAGATATGACAAATACAATATGATGGGCGACAAATGCTAAATGGGATCAATGGTGACTAGGTACATGCAAATCACTTCCCTCCTCTTCTACTTTCACAAACCAACCATGAAGGGAGCACAGAGCACAAGAACTTCGCATATAATGCATGGATTGCACAAGTTATCAATATCTCATCCATAAGGTTCTGGGTAGACCGTTTCATAATGATGTTAATCGCCGATGACTAGGAGTGTCGTTTCACCTTCATGCCTTCAACCTTACGCTTCAAGTTATGCCAAATGACCCACATGGATGCGGAAAAGGGATAAAGTGAGCTAGGTTTAATGTTTCCTAGCTCCATGGGTATGAAAAGAGAAGAAAGGGTTGTGGTAAGGTTTGGAGTGTTTTTACACACTCATCTTTTCTTTATTTGAATGCTCTTAAACAGGAGCATCCTCTTATTTTATTTTGTTTTTCTTTTTCGTTCCTTTCTCTTGCCCTTGGTGTAGATAGGGCATATGGTAGATAGAGTGAAGTGGGGAGATAAATATGTGGCCACCCCAAACTTTTGGAGGTGGCCACGGCTAATATGTGCACTTTGGCATCTTTTAATGAGGCAGAGAGGTATGAAGATGATGAAAGAGCGGTCGGGTCAAAGAGGGGTCACTTGGCATAATCTTCCACATAAGGTCTCCTGCATGAAAACTAGTCCAACACTTCACCATAGATATCACATCACATGAATGAACCAAATGAAATCCATATATCAATCAAGTAACTCCACAAACATTAAACGTTCTATGCTTGCTCGGATCATAATTCAATCAATCCAACACATTCCCAAGGGAGGTGACGAGCATGTAAGAAGTCACTCGTTGATACCACATAGCACTTTATCATAGCATATCATCTTATATTTGTCAAAGATGAACAATTTCATTTAATATGGTATAGATTGAGTCAAAACACGCTTTTTGGACAAGAAACATCAAATCTAGGCAAAATTGGCCAAAAATGTGTCACATTGTACTAAATCACATTCAAACACAATTTTAGGTAAAAAGCAAGTAAATCTTAGCTAAAGCATGCAAAAATTAGCAAAAACTTACATGAGATGCAATGCATGGCTGAAGAAGCAAAAATTTAAAAATACTCAAAAATGCAGAAATGAACTACATGCTATGCAACAAAATCAGAAAAACTAAACTGGATGGCAGAGGTGATATCAAAATGACAAAAAGATAAAAGGAGTGATGCATACCGCCCTACCCACCCCAAACTTTAGAATCATGCTATCCTCAGCATGAAACTATAGCTTAGGGAAGATAGGGGAAGAATCAAGGGTGTGGTGGCTGTTGTGGCATCTGAGGAGGATCTGGAGGGGGAGCTGAGTCTGGAGCCGAGCTGGAAGGAGGGTGCTAATAGTAGTGCCCCCAGTAGTTGTCCTGGGGTGGAGGATACGCCTGTGGATGTCCAGCTATACCACCCCAAAAGTCTGCACCCCATTCGGGGTTTCGTGCTGCTTGGGCATGCTGGTATTGGTACAAGTGGTTGATCTGGTAATGCATTTGTTGTTGATCTTGCCACATGTACTGCTGGACAAGCTGCATGTCACCTTGAGTCTTCTAAATACTCTCGAGGTGCGCCTGGATGGTAGCCATGTCATAGGCATTCCCTGAGGGTGGCTGCAGCTGGGATGTCCCCTCATCCCTCCTTTTTGTTCTTCGGGGCTGCCGTTCTTGTTCTGCTTCATGCTCCTGCCCGTGCACATTAGATTCAGCAACATCCTCGTGCGCGACAGTGGCTCCCCTTACATAAGTCTCTCTTGGGTGGTCTAGTTGCCATGCCCTCAAATTCTCCCTCATCCTGTTGCCAGGTCCCATTGTGGATAATAGAGGCTCTGCATGGTATGGTAGCTCAAGCTCAAAATCCTGCACACTGGTGGACAAATAGATCATTCTTGTGTTCTTTATCTTTATTGTGTGCGCACGCGTCAGATAATTGAGGTCGACGAACTCTGCCCCAATCGCGCCTTGTGCCCCCGAGAGATCGTATCCTAGCGCTAGTGCAATCGAAGTCACAAATCCACCCATAACAAAAGGCTTTGAACTCTTATAAGGTATGGATTTCATATGATCTATCAAAAGGACTCCGAGGTCAACATATCTCTTGTAGTGCATACTGATCAAGACAAGCATATCCTTTTGAGAAATGCTGCCCTGGTTGTCATATCTTCCCACAATCGTATTTGCTAGGACCTTTTGCACGTAGCGCGTCTGCGGGTTACTTATAGCTGCAGTCTTTGATCTACCCGCGTTGTAGTCCTCCCTGCCCGTGAAGGTCTGCCAATAATGCGCATAGTCCAAACTGACCTCTCTTTCTAACAGGCCGTCGTCCAATTTCATAGCTTCTTCAGGACTAGAGGCGAAGATAGCATTCAGCTCAGTGGAAGTGAGGGTGTGCATGTTGCCCATTATGGCAAATCTGAGTGCATCACAACCCCTCACTTTTGTCTTCTCCAGAGTGGCAAAGAATTCTTGGGTCAAAGTGGGATATGTATATTGGGGTGTGAAAAGAATATTCCACAACCCAATCCTCTTCAAACCCGTTTCCACTGTCTCTTTGATTCCAAGTTCTTCAATTGTCTTCTCGCAGCCGTACCTGGAGGCGACGACTCACCTTGTCATGCACTCGGGGTAAATAAGATGAGCCTTCTTCTGCCTGTGTCCTCTACCATAGGACACTCCCGCCGGTGCTTTGCCCAGGGTCTTCTCTCTGTCTGCCTCCAAAAAAGTCAGGACATCTTCTCCTTCTGGCTCCAGCTCCACCTCTTCCTCCTCGCTATCTTGTTCTTCCTCCATTGCATAAGATTGTGACCCTGAACTGGTATCAAAATTGTACCAGTGGGCCGACTGCTCCTCGTTGTGCTGCAATTGCCGCGAGCGTTGCGGCTGCACCTCATGTCTCACCGCTGCACTAGATGTTGAATGGCGGGGCGGTGCGGGCTTTGGAGGCAGCCTGGATGAGGACGACGCCACTTTGGATCGCTGGTTTCTTTTTGTGGCCGCCGGCTCGATCTCATCTATGAGGTGGTCCAAGTCGACCCCATAGACTCCTCCTCTTCTTCATCCTCCCCCTCGTAGGTGGCGTCTGTGATGTGGTGGCTGTCGGATGAGCGGGAGTGTGATCCGCTCACCGATTGCGACCGGCAGAGGGAATGGTGGGCGGAAGTGGTAGGTGATGGGGTGTGGGATGGGACGGATACATCGGAGGAGGCATTTTTAGAACGCCGTTTCCCTCCGGTGAGGATATTGGTCCCCTTTGTGATAGCTTTCCCAATCTTCTTCATTGCGGAAAATGGAGGTGGATGTGGTGATTTTCGGATTTTTATGGGAGAGGTGTTGTGGATGTGGTTTTGTGGGTGGAATGGAAGGATAGTGATGTACGGATGGTGGTTATATGGTTAGTGGTGGATTTGGGCGAGAATGGAGGTGTTTTTGTGGAGGTTTTGTGTGGGGGTGCTGCTGGGCGGAATGGAGATGGAAATGGAGATGGAGATGCGATTGGGAGAGATTGGACGGTGGGAATGGGAGAGGGAAGGCTAGGGATCGATTTGGGATGGATTGGGGATCAAAAGGGGGTGGATTGTGGTGGATTTGGTGGTGAATGGGGAGCATGGGGTCGTCTTTGGCCGCCACGGTCATTTTCTGGAGGTGGAAGACGAAGGAATGAAGAGGGGGGTCGAGTTTGGACGTTTAAAAGTATATTTTTTTTTCTTGAACCGGGTTCGGCCACGGTCGTGGTGGGGCGCCACGATCGTGGCCAGGGTTGGGTAGCACGGCCGTGGCAGGTGCCACGGTCGTGTTGTCGATGAAGAACTCCACGGTCTGACCTCGCCACGGTCGTGGTGTCCCGCCACGGTCGTGGTTCTGTCCTTATGCCACGGTCGTGGTCGACTTGCCATGGTCGTGGCTGATCTTCGAAACAACCTGTAACTTTGGCCAATTTGGCAGCAATAATTCCCACGGTCGTGGCATAGAGCCACGGTCGTGTTTGGCCGCCTGTGCCACGGTCGTGGTCCAGCCCCACGGCCGTGGTGGATTTGTCTTTTCAATTTTCAAACTTCAAAACATGATCTTTTGGTTTTAATGACCACGATTAACTTCTAGATCCTCTCTCTCTGATGTCTATCACCTGCCATCATCAAAACTCAAACAAAAACTGTAAAGCACAAGTGTGCGTGTGTGTATTTGTGTAAAACAAAACTAACGTATCAAGAGAAGGGTTGAGAGTCTCAAACGATGTGGATTGCCTCCCACTAGCGCTAAATTTTCCACCTTCAGCCAGGCTTATTGATTGTTGTGCTCCTTCATTTCTTTGGAACTTTCAAGAGATCTTTGTAGTAGATCCCTTTCTCATCCTCATCTAAGCATTCCTCTTCATCAAATTCTTCTTCTACCAGCATAACAACATCAAAGTCTTGGTTGGCCTTGTCCGGTCCGACTTCAACGACAGGTTTCAGCCTTTGCCCATTAACAGCGAATTCCTTAGCTCCTTCTTTTGCACAAATGATCACTGCTCCGGATGGGTACACCTTCTTGACAATGTAAGGACCTTCCCATCTAGAATGAAGCTTTCCAGGGAAGAACTTCATTCTTGAATTGTACAGCCATACCCATTTGTCGGGCTCAAACTCTTTCTTCTTTATGATCTTGTCATGTAGAAACTTGGTTCTTTCCTTGTAGTTCTTTGACATTTCATAGGCTTCATGTCGCATCTCTTATAACTCATGCAATTGAAACTTTCTTCTCATTCCGGCACTCTCTTCATCAAAGTCCATCCTCTTCAAGGCCCACAGCGCCTTGTGTTGCATCTCAACCGGAAAATGGCAACTCTTACGATAGACAAGCTTGAACGCTGTAGTGCCAATCGGGGCTTTATATGCAGTCCTATATGCCCATAAATCTTCATTGAGTCGAAGTGACCAATCCTTACGGTCCGGTCACACCGTCTTCTCCAAAATGAGCTTTATCTCCTGATTTGCCAACTCAACTTGACCACTTGTTTGAGGGTGGTAAGGAGTAGCTACACGATGGTTCACCCCATGTCTCTTTAGCAGTCCTTCAAAAGTGCGGTGAATGAAATGACTCCCGCCATCACTAATCACAGCCCTTGGAACACCAAAACGGCTAAAGATATTGGATCTCACAAAATCACACACCACTTTATGATCATTTGTCCTTGTTTCCACAGCCTCAATCCATTTTGATACATAGTCTACGGCGACTAAGATGTAGACATACCCGAAAGAAGGGGGGAAAGGACCCATAAAGTCGATCCCCCAAACATCAAACACTTCTACCACCAAGATAGGTGACAAAGGCATCATGTCCCTCTTGGAGATAGTGCCCACTTTTTTGCATTTGATGCAACTCTTACAAAAGTCATGAGCATCTTTGAACAATGTTGGCCAGTAGAATCCACATTGAAGAACTTTGGCGGCCGTGCGTTTCTTTCCAAAATAGCCTCCACATACTCCGGAATGGCACATAGATAAGACTTCTTGCTGCTCCATCTCCGGAATGCACCTCCTAATGAGTTGGTCCGGGCAATATTTAAAGAGGTGAGGGTCATCCCAAATGTAGTTCTTTACCATAGCAAACAATCTCTTGCTTTCCTCGCTTGTCCACATGCTCGGTATCCTCCCACTAGCCAGGAAATTTTCTATGTGCTTGTACCATGGCTTTTGGACAGATGAGACTAGGAGGAGTTGTTCATGTGGCATTGTCTCTTTGATTGGACTTGTCACATCAAAAGGTCCATCAAGACGGGAGAGATGATCTGCAGCACCATTTTCTATTCCTTTCTTATCCACAATTTCTATGTCAAATTCTTGGAGTAACAAAATCCATCGGATCAACCTTGGCTTTGAGTCTTTCTTGGACATGAGATACTTCAGCGCAGCATGGTCCGTGTAGATTGTCACTTTGTTTTGCAAGAGATACGGCCGGAACTTGTCAAGAGCGAAGATTACCGCAAGAAACTCTTTCTCGGTAGTCGTATAGTTTCTTTGAGCATCGTCTAACGTTTTACTTGCATAATAAATAGCATGAGGAATTCGGCCAATGCGTTGACCCAGCACAGCCCCCACCGCCATATCGGATGCATCCGTCATGATCTCGAACGGCAAGGAGAAATTCAGGGGTTGCATGATAGGAGCAGAAACAAGCCTCTCTTTTAGATGATTGAAGGCTTCAACACATTTGTCATCAAACTGAAATTCAACATCTTTCTCAAGTAATCGACAGAGTGGTCTTGAGATTTTGCTAAAGTCCTTGATGAAATGCCGGTAGAATCCTGCATGTCCCAAGAAAGATCGAACATGTCTAACGGTCGAAGGAAAGTCGAGTGTAGAAATAAGACCCACCTTGGCCTTGTCAACTTCAATCCCATCTTTCGAAACTCGGTGTCCCAGAACTATACCCTCAGGTACCATGAAGTGTCTTTTCTCCCAATAGAGAACCAGCCGAACTTTCACGCATCTCTCGAGGACGGCGGCCAAGTGTAGCAAACATTCATCAAAAGTTTTCCCGAAAACTGA
This sequence comes from Alisma plantago-aquatica, assembly GCA_963693085.1. NCBI lineage: Eukaryota > Viridiplantae > Streptophyta > Magnoliopsida > Alismatales > Alismataceae > Alisma > Alisma plantago-aquatica. Next base: position 1,484,487,414 of record OY856412.1, on the reverse strand, counting down.
GAAATCATCCATGAAGACTTCAAGTGATGAATCGAGCATGTCAGCGAAGATTGAGGTTACACATCTCTGGAAAGTGGAAGGGGCATTACACAGTCCAAATGGCATTCTCCGATAGGCAAATGTACCACTTGGACAAGTGAATGTCGTCTTTTCCTGGTCCTCCGGATGCACAGCAATCTGAAAATATCCCGAGTACCCATCAAGAAAACAGTAGAAGCTCTGCCCAGCCAATCTCTCTAGAATCTGATCAAGAAAAGGAAGTGGGTAGTGATCTTTCTTTGTCTTTTCATTGAGCTTCCGGTAATCCACGCACATTCTCCACTTTGATTGCTCTCTCACCGGCATAAGCTCACCATCGACATTTTCTGCAACTGTAATCCCGCCCTTCTTGGGCACAACTTGGATGGGACTCACCCACGTACTGTCAGAAATGGGATAGATGATCCCTGCATCAAGCAACTTTACAACCTCTTGAGTTACAACGTCCTTCAACTTTGGATTTAGCCTTCTTTGCATTTGACGGGTCGGTCTCGCATCTTCTTCTAAGTATATCCGATGCACACAAATGGAGGGGTCAATCCCTCTCAAGTCAGCAATAGACCATCCAATGGCTTGGATGTTCTTCCTCAAGACTTTCATCAAAGCATCTTCTTGCTCAAGAGAGAGAATGGAGGAAATGATCACCGGGAGGGTGTCATTTGATCCAAGGAAAGCATACTTCAATCCTTCAGGAAGTTTTTTCAACTCAAGAACGGGGGGTGCTTCAAGGGAGTTTTTCAAAGGTGCAGAAATAGACGGGAGGTCCTGGCTTGCAGCCACTAAGGCTAGCTCGCACTCTTCATCATCCTCATCATCGTCGTTAGGGAACTCAACAATTGGTTCAAGATCTCTGCCTTGAGTAGCAGTTTCAATCCACGCAGGTAGGAACTCTTCAACAATCTCATCTAGGAATTCCACAAAATAACAATCTTCTTCGGTGGCCCCTATCACTTCGGCTGTCGTAGAAGACTTGAAAATGTTCAACCTGATCTTCATGTGCATTATTGTAAGATACATGGTCCCCGTCCTCACATGGATCACGACATCAGCTGTGGCTAAGAAAGGTCTCCCCAAGATGATTGGCACCTTTCTAGCTTCCCTTTCCATATCAAGAATGATAAAGTTGGCTGGGAAGAAGGCAGAAGTATCCTCATCAAGACGGACCAGCACATCATCCACACGCCCTCTAGGCGTCTTCACAGATCGGTCGGCCAGCTGTAGAGTGCAATGGGCCGGCCTCAACTCTCCCATTTGGAGCTCAGCAAACAGATCATAAGGCATCAAGTTTACGCTAGACCCCAAGTCAAGAAGAGCCTGGTCTATGCGATGCGCCCCAATGTAGCATGAGATGATGGGGGCACCTGGGTCTTTTCTTTTCCGGGGGATGGTGTGTTGGAGAATGGAACTCACTTGCTCAGTGAGCTTGGTCTTCTTAGGCGTCCTCCCTGTTGTCTTATTCTTGAAGGTGCACAGTTCTTTAAGGAACTTTACATAGGACGGAATTTGCTTGACTGCATCTAGAAGAGGTACATTGATTTTCACTTGCTTGAAGATCTCCAAAATATCATCCGCATGCTTCTTCTTTTTCTTTGCAGCAGAAGGTTCCTCAAGTGCATCAGGATATGGCGGGAGTTGGGATCCCAAGTGGTCCAAATCAACAGTATCATCTACCGGTATCACTAGAATCACAGTATCACTGCTCGGCGTCACGGTATCAACACTGCCTCTCATCACAGTATCATCCATCCGCATCTCAGTATCAACCTGTTCTGCCTCGGTGTCATCTCTGCTAACAACTGTACCATGGGGTCTCTCCAAGGTCCTACCACTCCTCAATGTAGTCACAGCCTTCACATGCTCATGTGTGGTAGAAGGGGGAGCTTGTGGAGGTGGTTGTGGCTGTTGGGGTGGTGGAGGCCTTTGGTGAGGGGAATTGGGATTTTGGAGGATGAATTGGGGTTGCGGTTGTTGTTGTGGTGGAGGAGGGTGATATTGCGGGGGTGGTTGTTGGTAAGTGTGAGGTGGAGGTGGAGCATATTGATAATTGAGCGGCGCTTGAGGAGGCGGAGGAGCATATTGAAAAGTCCCATCATTGTTTGGATTCGGCATAGGTTGAGAAGGGAGTCTTCCTTCTTCTCTTCTAGCCAAAGAGAGGGAGATCTGATCCAGCCTCTACTCAAGATGGCTTATAGATTGGCCATGTGCATTAACATCCTTTTTGACTTCATCAAGGCTTCTTAGCCTTCCAAGAACCTCGTCCTCAAATTTGGAGCTGTATCGTGGCTTCTGCTGCCCCTATCCATGTCCATCCTCATTTGATTGTTTCCACGAGAAATTTGGGTGGTTCCTCCACTCGAGAGTGTAGGATTGGGACATCGGGCCCTGGTTTTTGTGGCCACCAAAGGAATGTAAGGCGTTAACTTCCTCATCTACGGTCTCCACAGCCATTGCGGGTTGACTAGAAGAGCCACTCACTTGATTCTTCATCATTTGCATCATATCTGCCATCATTTTCATCATATCGGGGTTGGCGGTGTTGCGTGCGGGAGCCACAGAGGAGGGTGGGGAGGTGTAGTCCCGGCCGCAATGCCCCCCTTTTGTGGAAGCTCGGTGGCGAGAGTTCTCGGCTAGATGCTCAAACAGTGGCCATGAGTCTTCGGGTGTCTTTGCCATGAATGTGCCCCCACAAGAAGAATCTACATTGTTTTGACTTTGCTCCTCAAGCCCAGTGTAAAAGGCCTGAACTAGCTGCCAAAGAGGGACCTCGTGGTGAGGGCAGTCACGAAGCAACTTCTGGAACCGCTCCCATGCCTCATGGAAGGGTTCGTTCTCTTTTTGGGCAAAGGACGTGATGCACCTTCTCATGTAGGATAACTTGGCTATCGGAAAGAACTTCTTCAGAAACTCATTCTTTACTTCATTCCATGTGATGAGCTCGGGCCTCGAAATGTACCACTCCTTGGCCTTCTCTTTGAGAGAGAAGGGAAAAAGCGTCTGCCTAATCGAGTTGTCTGTGGCGGCGGGCATACGGAATGTGGAGCACGTTTCCAAGAATGCATCTATATGGTGATAAGGATTTTCGTTCTCCATTCTGTAGTACGTGGGAAGAAGCCCCAAGAGTGCCGGTGGGATGGAAAACTGCTGCCCGGGCATTTGATCAACTAGCGTGGCGATGGGGGAATTGTAGTTTCACGGCGTGAAATATTCATGAAGCGGGCGATGCGGCTGAGGTGGAACTATTGGTGGTGGGTCGTTATCGGCCATCCTGGCTCCTCGGTGTAGATTGTGGCGCGCTTGACATCTTCTTCTCCCAATCTTGGGGTCGTAAACCACCAAGTCGGTGCAAGTCAAACGTGTGTTGCGCATGCACAACTGTCACCTGCGCAAATCACAAACAAACAACAAAGAGCCAAGTTAGTGAACCAATATGCAAGAGTAACACAAAAAATAAAGAATAGCAATGGTGAGGGAAAAAGGAAAGGCTAAGCTACGCTATCTAACTAGGCTGAGCGCCTCTACTCCCCGGAAACAGCACCAGAAAGCTTGGTGCGCTCCCGCTAGAGGGTTACAACACCGGCCAACTAGGGTGGCCGAGTGCAATCCACGAGGTCGGAATTGATGTTAATCTAAATTATAATGTTAATAACAAAGTATTGTAATTGATAACTCAAGACTATCATTAGAAATAGTCACCTTGGACGTACATACAAGATATCCATGTCTAAAATACATATTGATGTTAATCTAAATTCCCTTGGTTATCGAACCTAAGGAAACATGAAGCATTAGTCACACACAATGTGACATGACATCCTTCACTAGATGTAGTGGGAGAATAAGCTTTCCATTAGATTTTATACATGTGATGCATGAAGATCTTATGGAGTGAAAGCTATAGATAATTGATTATACATTGTTTTTATTACTAGTAATATGATTATATGTACTCAATAAAATAGAAACATAAATCTATTGAGGTGTTCAAGGAGATTATAAATGAAGTATAACTTTGACAAAAGTATTGAGAAACTTTGATGAGATCAAATGTTGAAATATGTTACATCAATACCATGAGAAACCTTCAGGAAGATATGTGATAGTGTATCACAAGTCAAATCCATCTAAACATGATGATGTGTTAGTATGAAGGAGTTATACCATGATGAGTCATGATACATTTATCAATTAATCTAATATTCTCTTCCTCATTAATATATACATATCACTAAATAAAGTATGATCTAAACGGTTTATAAGACATCATGTTTGGGAATGTTCCAATATGTCCAAGGGATTGAAACCTACATTGACAAAGTATTTTTTGAAGAAGGGTTTATCCCCAAACCATAATTGTTGAATATTACTATTAATCCCAATCCAATAACAAAATGTTTTGTTGATAGGATAACTGAGTTCCAAAAGAATCAGTGGGAGTAAAAGTAGAACTCGAGATGTTTGAGGTCAACAAAGAGGTACCATGAGAACTAAGAGAATCACAAGATGGTGTGGAAGATCAAGTTCATTTGTAACACAGAATATAATAGTTATAGTAGAGCATGTATGAAATTGAGGATTGTGAATACAACGTCTCAGACAGGCTGGTCATAACAAGATGAGCCAACAAATCAACTAGAAGATATTAAGTACCATAATATGAATAAAGGCTTAAGACCATTATGGGATACATCTAAGCCAACAAGATAGGACCTTGATAGAACCATCTAAAGTGGTAATACCTAAAGGGTGTGATAGGGTCTTCTGGTATAGACCTACATGGATAACATAAAAGAACAAATTGGTTGAATAAGTATTTCAAATCAATTCAAGTTGTTGAACAAGATAGAAATTCTTTTACCAATTTTCATGCTTGTTGTTGTAGTTAAAATAGACTATGGGATTCTTCATAAGAAGATAAAACTGGATTCCTTAAAGAGAATACATCAGAGGATGTGTACATGACACAACCTAAAAGGTTTTATAACTTCAAGAATGCAAATAAAGTCTATAAATTATGAAGTTCAACATGGGATTGAAACAAGCATCTCAGAGGATGGATCTTGTAACTTTACAAGAAAGTTAGATAGTTTGACGTGAATGAAGATAAAAGATAAAATATGTGATTACAAAAGATTTAGTGGGAGCATATAGGAATATTTCATATATGATGAGGAACATCATCTCGATATTGTGAATATTGAGAACTGGCATGGAAACCCCTTCAACAATGAAGGATAAAATGAAATATCACATGATATAAGGATCAAGACCTATTAAATAGTCCTTGAATGTCTTGGAATGGAAGTTTTAGCACATACAATAGTAATGTGTTGAAAGAGTTCAACACGGGAAAGGATTCACTGAGAGAGAATCTGGATTAGTCTCTCGTGAACCAGATGTTCCAAATTCTTACGAAGAATGGAATTGTCATGATGAAGATGCTAAAGGATGGAGTAATGGATCTATCATGAATGCTATAGATGTACTCATCCCATGTAATCTTGTATGTATGGACATGACAAGATGATAGTAAGTTCCAATAAGGGTTATTGGAATGTCATTAAAGATATCCATTAGAACTTATGAAGTAGTTAAGGATGGATTGATAATCATGTGATGATTGGGTCTAAGTGCAAGTGGGAGTCTATTAGAAAGTATGCCTCTAAAGCCAATCATGTGATGATTAACATGGCATATACCATAAAGGATTTAATTAATACTCATTAAATACAAGCTTCCAATTCATTTTGTTTCATTCAGTTATGAGGAAATGAAGAAATATTATGAATGTCTAAAGAATGAAAATACTCAATGATGTATGTCTTCAAGTACGTGGTTTGGAAGGATGAGATCATATGAATGTTAAGAGTATGTAAATTCTTATCATCTCCCTAGTCTGTTGTTACTGTGGAAGGCAGATAGACACTAGTAACACATAAGAATGGAGTGTGGGTTGGTTGATGACAAAATCTCATTAGCATGATACGGAAATATTAAACCAAGCACAAAAATACATGTTATAGGTGAGTGTATTGGACAGACTTATAACACTCTACTTTACATACTTTCTATATATATTTTACACCACTTTTAGTATAGCTTTTGTCAGCTTTTCACATAATTTTTCTATCTTTTTGACTAAAGCCTCACTTACATGATTTTAGGAACATCCATAGCTCAGGTCTCGGTTTTAGGGACTGTGATCGCGGTCCACTTATTTCTCAACCACGACCGCGGTTCCACTGTACCCCAGAGATCTCCATCATCAGGCAATAAGGAAAGACCGCGGCCGCGATCACTGATGGACTCCTGAAGACCGTGACCGCAGTTATCACCAGACAGTGATTGTGGTTATCACAACACCATGACCACAGATACCAGAAGACCGCGACCGTGTTGGACTGCGGTAAGAGATGAATAAGGAACAAACTACGACCGTGATCTCACCGTCACTTATCACCAGACTGTGACTGCGGTTCTAAGTCGGTGGAGTGTGCCTATAAATAGCGCACCCATCTGTCTTGTCAAGGGGGGGCAGATCGGAGATCTGATCTAGAGGACCACGAGGTGTTGTTGCATTTTAGATTTGTACCCGACCATCCCATCCATCAGTCTTGGATCTCTAAAGGCAGAAGCTGAGGAGAGATAAGATTGGAGATTCCTTCTTCAAGAGAAGAAGACCATCCACGTCATCCACGTGATAGATCCAGATATAAAGAATTAGTGTGTCATATCACACCTCTTCCTTTCTAGATCTATCATTCCATCATGTTGTACTTCCTCCCTCTCTTCGTGGTATCTCATAGATCTATCCTTCTGTAACTTCGTGATGCTATCCGCAAGCATGAGCGGCTAAACACCTTAACTTGGGTTGGGAGTAGCCACTAAGGATCTCCCAACATGTATATTGTCTCTTTATAGTGAATATACATATTCTTATCAAGATTATCTCCATGCACCTATTTTGATGCTTCACTTGTATGCTTAGCTACAATCTTGTGATGTTTGATTGTTGATATCTCAATAGAGTAATATCACTTTTATCCCATGTCATGGAGTAGTATGAATGCACGAGGGTGTTGGAATGCTAAGACTTTAACCATATGTTTTGTTGCAAAGTTTATGTGTGGTCATCTCAAGAGAGAGGCTATTCCTAGACTTAGATCTATCCTTATCTTGAAAGAGAGTGGAATAGATGCTTTTTATGGTTGCCTGTAATCTTGACAAGAGTATGCGTGAGAGAGGTAGTGTTGCATGTTGGTGAGATGCCTTAGTAGGGGAACCCCAGTCCGAGTTTCCCTCCTTATACTTGTTTCATATTATTTCTTTTGTTTCTTTTATTCTTGATATTCTTATTTGTGTACTACCGTTCCTTAGGGAACACCATTATATACCCTCTTCGGCTGGAGTATACAAGTGTTATATTCTGCTTTCTTAACACCACCAACCTTTTCCCTGTGTTCAACCCTGATCGCTACATCGGAACGCGTTTATCGTTGCGGGGGCCTGAGAGTCGGGTTATCTCTTTAAAAGTCCAACTACTTTAAATCTACTCCTTTTGGACGTGTGATTTAGGCCGGTGAAGATTTTGGCACCGTTGCCGGGGACAAGGCAAAATGGAATTATTAAGAACCTGAGTCCACTTACTATAATCCTGTGCCTCAAGCTTAGTAATAAGTTTGACAGCACAGTTACTTTAAGTTTGCTAACCTGGGTTTGTGTAGATTAGTTCGTTTGGACCAGTTCAGCTTCCTAACATGACTGTACGATCTATTCAGGTACCCAAGAAGAAGCAACTTGTTCGACTTTACTCCTTTTCTCCATGCCGCCTCGCCTGGACGTTACCCTTTCAGGCGACAAACGGAACGTGAGGAATGAACAACACCCACCTCCACCAGTAACAGATGAAGATAGAGGTGGTCGTTACAATGACGGCCATCAGTATCAAGAGCAAGAAGAGCAACATGAAGAGGGCGATCATCACTACGAGGAGTGTTGTCATCATCGCAGGCATAGAAGAAATCATAACAACCACGAGTGCAATCGCAGGAACAACGATAGCGAAGACGATGAGGAGGAGGAGAAGACTCTTCAGGAGTTGGCATCTACAAGAGCCAACAACTCAAGATGCCCTGTGATCATCCCGAGATTCGATGCAGTGAACTTTGAGCTGAAGCCAGATGTAATCTCTATGATCCAAAACAAAAGATTTTGAGGGAGTTCAAGGAATGATAACCCTTTTCATCACCTCGATACTTTTAAGAATATTTGCGACATCATCAAGATGTGAGTAGTTCAGTAAGAAGTCATTTATTACAAAGGTTTCATTTTCTCCTTAGAGGATAAGGCACTATCCTGGTACCTTGGATTACCACATCAATCTTTGAATGGATGGAATGCATTAGCTGATGCTTTTGTGAACAATTTCTACCCCACAAAGAAGATTGTTCGTAACAGGCAGAAGATCTCATCTTTCATGCAGAAACCAGGTGAGAATATGCACGAAGCTTGGGAAAGGTACCAGGAGTATCAGAGAGATTTCCCTCACCATAATTATAAGAAGGGTTTCCTAATAACGATGTTATACAATGGTTTAACACCAGATGAGAGAGTCTCGCTAAATGCAGCAATAGGAAGTGACTTTCTCGGTAAAAAGCCCAGTAGATCCAAGAAAATAACCGAAAACATGGCTGAGTTACAATCTGGGACTGATTATGATAGGACTGATAGAGGGTGTTCCAAAAAGGCCACCAATGAAGGGCTGTCAATTGAATCAAAAGCTCTCAAGGCAGTCACATCTCTGATACCACACCAAGAGTTTCACAATCTGTGGGTCAAAAAGACCCAATGTTAAACCAGTGGAGAAGTCGCACACCCAAACCCGACCCAGTGGGTTGCGGGTCGCCCGCGGGTGCCCATACAATATGTGTATAGTGAAAAGATATTGCTAGTTTCTGCACTAAGACAAAGAGTAGAATGATTCATTAATAACTTCAGTGTAAACATAACAAAATGAGGGCAACCTTCCACTACTTTTTGTGTCAAAAACAATGTAATATCTATTATGATGTTTTGAAATAAAATGTAAGAGACAAAATGAAAAACAACCATTTCTGCAATGTACAATAAAAAAATTAAATGATATAGATGTTACAAATAACATAACATATTACCATAACAACACTATATTTTTTCATCTTATGATGTTTCATGTTCTTATGATTGTCCAATACATAAAGTGAACAGATGAGAATATAATTGTTATGATTGAATATAAAACATGCATTACACTATATATTCATTAACATAAAAATAATATAGAAGTTAACGAATTTGTTTCCACTAGTGTAAACAATTAACAAAGGATATCAATAAAGAAAATTAGACTTTAACTCTTTATGTTGTATTCATCAATTTAGTTGATTGATAAATGTACATGTGTTGCATGTCTTAAGAGTCATATAGATAATATATTTATATTAATATATTATTTAGTTAAATGGGCACCCGCGGGTGCCCGCGGATCACCCGTGAAACCCACTAAATAAACGGGTGGGTATGGGTTTGGGTGATTTCTAGCAGGTGGCAAATTTCACCACCCAAACCCAATTTAAATGGGTCGACCCATGGGTGCCGTGGATTTTGACCCAGTTTGACATGTCTAATCAGGGGGAAAGGGAAAAAAGCATGTTGAGAAAGTGATGAAATGCATCACTTACGGCGAAGGTGGGCATGGAATAGATAACTGCATATACACCCGACCTGAAGAATCAAGTGAAAGCGAGTCTGAGTAGGAGGAAGCTAAAAATGTCTCTTATGCTAACTTTAAGAGACTTGATCACCCAGGTTTCAATTATGGCAACAAAAACACCGCAGAGAATTCTCATCAGCTAAATAATCCACCCAAGCAGCTGCCAGGTTCCGAGAAGAGAGGCAGGCAAGCTCAGTATACTAGAACAAGTACTTTCCAGACAAATAAGGCCAACTATTAAGGTTAGGGGAAGTATCAAAACCTCCAAGCGGCAAACGCAAGTCAAGGACAAGCACAAGCTCATGGACAGGGTCAGGAAAAGGATAACAGTCAACCTGACTTAGTAACTCAACCGTTCGATTTCATCAAGTGGCAGGATACAGTGAACAATCAACTAGCACAAAGTGCACTGTCCAACTCCGGCGTTCTGAATACGATGCAAGTCCAAATGGTGGATATGCAAACACATCAACGCCAGATTGACCAACTGCTCATGCAGTTGACTGAGTTAGTAAAGAACCCTTCAGGGAAGATACCATCTAACACCGAGTCTGCCAAGATGGCGGTTCTTAGGCCAGGATAGATGATAGATCACCCTGAGGTGACAAGACTTGAAGAACTTGAGCCAGAAATTATTCTTGTGAGGTTAGCTGAAGGACAGAGACAACAAGCTGAAGCTAGAGAACCAGACCCTATTGAGGACATATTCACCAAAAGTAGTCCATATTCTCTAAGAGTGTCATTTTTTTACAAACTCATAAAGGCACATCTTAAAAAGAGATATGAAAGGTTTATGGAAGCTATGAAAAAGCTCCATCTCGATGTACCATTCCTGGATGCTTTAGAAGAAATGCCAATGTATGCCAAGTTTTTCAAAGACCTAATCACAAAGAAAAGAAGAGGAGGAAGAATTGAAACAGTGCACCTAGCCAATATGTCAATTGCTTTCGTAAAGGCAGAGTTACCTACCAAGAAGAAGGACCCTGTAGCCTTCAATATACCTTTTGTTGTGGGAGATAACATTGAAAGAAAAGGTCTCGCTGACTTGGGAGCTAGCATCAGTCTGATGCCTTTAAGCCTTGCTCAATGATTGGAACTGACTGATGTGGTCAGACGCAATATGAGAATCAAGTTAGTGGACCACACATTCAAAAGGCCCGTGGGAGTAGTTGAAGGTGTTCCGATTCGTGTGGGAAGATTTGTCATCTCGTGTGGTATTGTTATCATTGATACTATAGAAGATCCTAAGTGCCCTATCATCTTCGGCCGCCCTTTCTTGTTAACCGGGAGGGCTCTGATTGATGTCGTTGAAGGAATCATAACTCTGTGGTTCGAGAACGACCACATTGACTTCAAGGTAAAATACGCCATGAAGGGATCATCTCTGATTGAATCTGCCTACTTCATGGACAGCTACAATCAATATTGTGAAGAAGTGAAAGAAGATACCGTAGTGGTAGATCCTCTTATGAGGGAAATAAAGAATCATGATTTAGAAATTGAAGACCCTGAGGTTACTGAGATCCTTGATTACCTAAATCAAGATGAAGAAGATCTGAGCGAGGACGAAGAAGTAATCGAGACAGTTAAGTATGCTTCTCTGGAACAGACACCAGAGGAAGAGAAGGCACCTAAACCCAAACCAGAACTGAAATAGCTGTCGGATGGTTTGAAGTACAAATTTCTAGATCATGAAAAGATAAACCATGTTATAGTTAATGCTAATCTAACTGAAGAGCAAATGGAAATACTTCTTAGGGAGTTAAAGCTGCATAGGCAAGCTATTGGCTATTCTGTGGAAGATATCAAGGGGCTTAATCCTACCCTATGCATGCACCACATAAATTTGGAAGAATGGGTAAGACCTCTGGTTCAACCCCAGAGGAAGATAAATCAAATGTTAAAAGAGGTTGTGAAGAAGGAAGTCATTAAGATACGAGACACATGTATTATTTACCCAATAAGAGATAGTAATTGGGTAACCCCTATTCATGTTGTGCCAAATAAAGGGGGTTACTATTGTGAAAGGAGATAAAGGAGATGAAATATCCACCCAGACTGTCACCGGGTGGAGAATGTGTATAGAATTCAAAAGATAAACCAGGCAACAAAGAAAGATCACTACCCTCTACCCTTTATCGATCAAGTTCTAGAAAGACTGGCACATCACGAATACTTCTGCTTTTTAGATGGTTATTTGGGGTTTTACAAAGTTCCTACCTTACCTGACGACCAGGAGAAAAGTAACTTCACTTGTCTATATGGCACCTATGCTTTCTGAAGAATGTCGTTTGGACTGTGCAATGCTCCTACAACATTCTAGGGTTGCATGATTTTGATGTTCTCATATTTTCTGTAGGATATTATGAAGGTTTTTATGGATGATTTTTCTGTCTATGAAAAAGATTTTTATGGTTGTTTGAAGAACCTATCATTGGCCTTGCAGCATTGTGAGGAGAAGAAATTAATTCTCAACAGGGAGAAATTCCATTTCATGGTACAAGAAGGCATAGTCCTACGCCAACAAGGTTTCAAAAAGAGGAATTGTAGTGGATATCAGCAAAGTCGAGGCTATCTCTAGACTACCTCCACCTAAGTCCGTGACTGGAGTATGAAGTTTTCTTGGTCACGCTGAATATTATCGAAGATTTATAAAGGATTTTCTATGATTTCAAAGCCCTTGTTGAATTTGTTGATCAAGGATGCTGAATTTGATTTTACAAATGATTGTTTGAAGGCTTTTCAGACATTGAAGGAAGCACTTGTAACCCCGCCTATTCTTCAAACTCTAGATTGGGAGCTACCCTTTGAGTTGATGTGCGATGCTAGTGACTATGTCGTAGGAGAAGTCCTAGGGAAGAAGAAAGATAAGAAACACCATGTTATCTGCTATGCTAGCTGCACTCTTAACGAAGCATAGATAAATTACACAACCATAGAGAAAGAAATGCTCACTATCGTCTTCGTCGTTGACAAGTTCAGGTCTTATCTGATTGGGTCAAAAGTAAAAGTTTGCACAGATCGCGGAGCAATAAGATGCCTAATGCAAAAAAAGGACACCAAGCCTAGACTGCTAAGGTGGGCATTATTACTCCAAGAGTTTGATCACAAAATCATTGATAAGAAAGGGGTGGAAAATGTAGTTGTTGACCACTTGTCAAGGATTGTCGTCGAAGACAAGAATGAGCTGCCATTCAATGATAACTATGCAGAAGAGGCTATGCTTATGATATAAGTCAAAGAACAAAAGTCGTTGTGGTTCACAGATATCTGAAACTATCTTTCTTGTGGGGAGTTACCCCCGGAGATAACATATCATCGGAAAAAGAAACTCTTTTTAGATGTAAGGAACTACTATTGGGATGACCCGATGCTCTTTAAAAGATGCTCTGATAACTTATACAGAAGATGTATTCCTGAGGAAGAGGTGCCTCACATCTTAAGGGAATGCTATTCCTCACCTAATGGAGGACACTTCGGTGGTGGAAAGACTGCCGCTAAAGTCCTACATTCTGGCTTCTATTGGCCTTCGCTATTCAAAGATGTTGCTGCTTACGTTAAATCTTGCAAGGAATGTCAGATGACGGCTAATATTGGAAGAAGAAATGAAATGCCAATGGCAGAATGGGTTGAAATAGAAGTTTTTGACATCTGGGAGTTGACTACATGGGCCCATTTCCGCCATCCCAGGGGTATAAATACATCCTTGTCACTGTTGACTACGTTTCAAAATGGGTTGAGGCTGTAGCCACCCAAACATGTGACTCCAAAGCTGTCATAAAGCTCTTTGAGAAGATGATTTTTCCAAGATTTGGTGTACCTCGTACTATGATTAGTGACGGAGGTTCCCACTTTGGGGAAAAGCAGTTTAAAAATTTACTGAAAAAGTACGAGGTCAAGCACAAACTTGCTACACCCTACCACCCCCAGGCTTCGGGGCAGGTAGAAGTGTCAAATAGACAACTTAAATAAATTCTTGAAAAGATAGTTAGCAGAATGAGGAAGGATTGGGCGATGAAGTTGGATGATGCCCTTTGGGCATATAGAACTACTTACAACACCCCTATAGGGACTACACCCTATAGACTCTTATATGGGAAATCATGTCATCTACCATTGGAACTCGAGCACAAAGCCCTATGGGTAATTAAGTTTATGAATATGGACTTGGAAAAGGATGGCCAGGGACGTTATCTGCAACTGCAAGAATTAGAAGAATTGAGATTGCATGCCTATGAAAATGCAAGAATTTACAAACAAAGGACCAAGGTGTGGCACGACACCCACCTGAAGAACAAGGATGTTCATGAAGGAGACAAAGTACTCCTCTTCAACTCTAGCATTTAGTTGTTCCCTGGAAAGCTAAGAATCGGGCGGTCAGGTCTCTTCACTGTGATAAAAATTTACCCATCAGGAGTAATGGAAATCCAAGGAGATAAAACTAGAATCTTCAAGGTTAATGGCCATAGGATAAAAAAGTTTTACGAAGATGAGGCTTTTGTGAGAAGATCTGAGATTAATTTGGAGGAACCAAGCCAGCCAAATGAGAGAAGCAATGAAGAGTTACCACACCCACCTATAGTACCCAAGGAATGAAGTTTTATGAAGTTTAGCAAAGAGACTTTAAAGCAAGCGCTTCTTGGGAGGTAACCCAAGTTAATCTTTGTTTTCTCTTGCTTTTTCGCTTTGTTTAAGTTTTCTTCTTTTTGATATACATGTTCATCTTCTTTTGAGTATTCTAAGTTTCACCTCAGAAATTGACCCTTGTTTGATCTGGTAGCGGTCTGAACCGCAATAGCGGTTTAGCACTTGCTTACGCAAGACCATGACTGAGGTTGTTCTTTGCAACAACCGAAAAACCGCGACCGTGATATTCTTCCTTAGGAACACCACGACCGTGATTCTTTCACGAGAGCAATGCGACCGCGGTCTTTCCCCTTTATTTGTTTGGTCACAGTTACTTGCATATATATATATATATATATATATATATATATATATATATATATATATATATATATATATATATATATATATATATATATATATCCTTGAACCCTCACATCTTAAGCTCTTTTCGCTCACAGTCTCTGCCAAACTAAACCCTACTCTCCACTCTAATTGTGACCGACGACTTGTCGCCACAGCAAAGCCCAACCGCGTTCTTTTCCGCTGTCGAAACCGCCATTAAGGTAACTATCTGGGAGAAACTCCTTTGTGTGCTTCTAATCACCGGACCACCTTATCGCCCCCAATTTACACCCTCACCCAAACTGATTCCTTTCACCCTGTCCCTTGGCGGTCGTAAGTTGCCCCTTCGATGGCTGTCCTAGCTTTCCATGTTATCCCAACCGCCTCACAGCGAGGACTGCTGGCAAAAACCCTAAAACCCATAATAAATGGGACGACCGCTGCTCACGAAAATGACAGATCATCGGATGGAGAGTGGAACCGGAAGGGTCAGAAGAAGGAAAATCATGATTGTGATCATCACCTCTACAACTGCGATTGTGGTGTTCTTATAAACCTTAACACCGGTCGTAGTGTTTTCTCTGACTACCAAAATCGTGACCTGCCCAAAATAAGGAAGAAAATTGTGACCGCATTATAAACTGCGACCGCGGTCCTTACTCAGGGAACCAAGACCACGGTATCATATGGTTTACTAATAAAACCGCGACTGTGGTTTTTCTTCACAAAAAAACTGTGACCACGGTCCCTACTCAGAAAACCATGACCACGATCTCTTTCAAGAGACCGCGACTGCAGTGTACTCTAAAGTTACAAGACCATGACCGCAGTTTCCATTCTCTCTCCTTGAACTTGAAACTTAAATAATTTATTGAATACCTATCATGAGCTAAATGCAATAATATAAACTTCCGTTAAATCAGATTAAAAACTAATTCATTCAAAATTTTGCAGAATGTCTTCTCCAACAACCAGTGACCCCCTATATGAGAAGGCTACTTCCTTGAAGGAGGTAGAAAAGATAGTTAAGGACCTGACAGAAAAACTGAAGAGGAATACTTCTCTACCAGTGCCAAAATAAGTGGAAATACAGCTGAGATTGGAGTAGTATCGAAGGATATTGGGGGAGCTACCACAGGAGGAATCCCAAGAAGAGACAGAATAGACCAAGGGTACCGAGACCTCCGATTACCAGCCAGGAGAGTCTGAGAGCCAAGTGCATGGCAAAAAGAGAAAAGATGCACCCAAGGAAATCAAGGGTAGTAAGAGGGCAAAACCAGAAGTTGTCGAAAAACCAATTAAGGAGGAGGAAAGCAAGGGCAAGGAGGCAATAGGGTTAACATCTGAACAGTCTGGGGAAACTCCATTTGTGCCCAGGGATGCATTGCACCAGTCTACCTACGACTGGATGTACCTGCACAAAGAATGTTACCCGACACATTACCTAGATGTGGAAGACTTCAAGAAAATAAGGATCTATGACAGGTCAATGAAGTTCCTAGAAGGTGCAAATCTACACACCCTATGCATGCCTGAGGTGAAATCCTACGGTAAGATGGCCTTAGAATTCTTGTCCTCATTAAAGAAGGTCACTACTAGTAGTGAGACACGAAGGGCAAGAGGTGGAGATTTCCAGCTTCAAGTAAGGCTAGGGGGCGAAACCCACATGGTCTCAGAGGCAGATTTGAACATAATTTTAATCGCAATAGAGGAAGAAGCCAAGGTCTGCTCCGCAGCCCCGAGAGAAAAAGAGACGATCACATATGATAGCGACGAGATGTGGGGAGAACTAACTGGGGAGAAGAAACATAGTTCTAAAAACTCTAGGGGCCTCCCAAATCACCTCATGCTTCATCCGCATAATGTAGAAGATCACCGCCTACACGATTAACGCAAGGTCAGAGATAGGGACAATCAGCAAGGGAGATATGTTCCTCATCTGGTCCATGATTAACAGAAAATTGGTGAATATCGAAAAAATATTAATCAAGCATCTATCAGTGGCAGTAGGCGGGGATGTGAAAAGAAGTTTTGCATTCTGCATGGGTGGCCTGATATCCATGATAGATGATTACCTACTGGATTAAGGAGAGGTCCAGAAATATAAAGAAATGGAGGGACAACAATGAATAGGCATCAAGTCCCTTGCCAGCATAGGTATTCTAGAATTGAAGGGGGGGAGGTGTACTTCAAACAAAGAGGGTCAAAAAGACCACTCCCCACTAGTACATAACCAGCCTTTAGTGTCAGTTGTTTAAGCCCTTCAACGTCGATTTTAATGCGACACCTATGTGGGCACCGCTAAAAGGCAGATCCTTAGGAGTCCGTTTTGAAACCGATGCCATAACCTTTCGTGCACCACCGAAAACACGCCAGCAGGGGGTATAAGCGTCGATTATTAGAATGTAAACTGATGCCATAAACCTTCGCATCACAAAAAGAGAGCCATCTAGGGCACTATAAGCGTCGATTTATTAGTGAAAAATGACACCATATCACCCTCTGCCATGGTCGTGTTGTCCAGCACGACCGTGTTGTCTGGCCAGTTGCCACGACTGTGTTGTTTAGCACAGCCGTGGTGTCTGACTAATTAGGGAAATAAACGTAGGTTACTAATATGTCAACCAGAACCGTCAGTATTGGTTTTTTAATTATAACTGTTGCCATAACTGCGTCCTTAGGCATCGGTTTCTGTGTTTGACTGACGTTGTAATAGTTTGTCATCGGTTTTATACAAATAACCGATGCCGATTGTATATTTTTTCCTTATCAGTTTGTAGGCCTGCTGTGGCTGGTCGCAGGATGAGAACCTGTAGTTCAGTTATGAACTGCATGTTTACAACATCCATTGGTATCAGCCAACAACATGCCCCAAACCTGCAAAATTAACAACATTAATTTTCACACATTTAGCAACCTGCAGTTCCATTTGATTTTCACACATGTAGAAACATTCATGTAGCAATATGCAGTTCCATTCATTTTCCCATTCACACATGTAGAAACAATCATGTAGCAACCAGCAGTTCTATTCATTTTCAAATTCACACATGTATAAACATTCAGACACATGTAGAAACATTCAAACATGTAGAAACATTCACACATGACAATTCAGAAAAATTCATTTACAAAATATCATTCTTTAGTAATTATTCGCTATCAACATCCCAATTATATTTTAAAACCCCCACTACTTGTATGGCTTTTGCCCATTCATCTCTTACATCATTTAATTCTTCCTTCGTATAGGGAGCATGGACATCTAACAAGGCCTTCCCTGTAGTTGGGTCAGTTTTAAACACCTGTAAATAGAATGATGTATATATATAATTAATAATATATATATAAGATTGATATATTTCATATTATCTAATGAGACTATATATAATACCTCATGTATGGTATCGATGTCCACTGCGGCATGTTGGATAATCATGTGCATAAATTGCATCACATAGTATGCACATGCCCATCCATTGTCTTGTGTAGCACACTATAAATTGAAACATACAAAATATTAAAAAAATACAACTAAGCACAGTTCACATAAATAATATATACATTGGAGTCGGGAACTTACTTTCACATTTTCCCAAATTATTGGCTGGTTCTTTTTCCTGCGGACCTTTCCTCCAGCCTTTTTGAACTCATCCAAACCCCAACATGTTAATGTAACACAGTAAATTACATAATTAAATAGTAATGTAATAACATATGTTAACGGATATAAAAATGAAATATTTCTCACTGGAATAATGCCATTTTCATTGTGTGTCCATATGTTGGATTCAATTTAGTCCCCTTAGGATCAAGATAATAGACAGTGAACGTCTTGGGGACAATAACTAATAACTCCCAATGCGTACCCCTAGAGGTAAAAAAGTAAAAAATTAATAACTCAAAATCCACAATAAAAATGTATTTTTCTTAATTCCAAATTATAAGCAAAGTGAACTTACTCCAACACATTGAATGGAGCTATTATCACCGTCTTCTTATTTTGACCAAAACTTGTAAAAGTGTCACAGCAGTAATGTTGAACTGACGAAGGGTCTTTAGCTACTAGACTAATCAAAGATGGAATAAAAAACCCTACATGTTCAAATGAAAAATCTGCACATATCTTGAATAGGTCACTGCAAAACATGTATTACATATGCATTAATATATGAGAAACCAGATCACCAGATCCTACACAAGGTATATGGATGTATAAAGAAGATCTCACCTTATCCATAACTCTATCATAGATGTATTCAGTCAATCATAGCGAAACAACTCCAAAATATCTTGTATAAATAGTTTATTTTCGTATGATTGACCTGCAGCATCCGCATCTATAGAAACAGTTATAGGGCAATTTATATCATGCTCGCCTAACCATATTGCCATACCCCTACAATTAGGACCTAACGGGTATGGTAGGTCCTGTGGAACCCAACTTGGTAATGTAGGAGGTGGAGGTGGAGGCCTAGATGCTCTAGGTGTCTTCTTTTTAACATGTATATATAATTTCAGATCAATTGACCTCATATACACACACTAACAATTTAACGTAATGTAAATTTACCATACAATTTAAGTATATACGACATCCGCTTTTGGCCACAATATCACTCCACCTTCTACCACACCAAGAGTTTCACAATCTGGGTGGGCATATGGCAATTGTTCATTCACCCAACTGGGGAATATACGTAGTGGGCTCACACGAACTCAACCATCTGGTAGTGGAGACCCATGAAACATTTCTCCTGGTAGGGATGGGTAAGTCGACGCCTGTGCAACGACAAATTCTTTAATTTTTAGACGACATGGCTTCAACCCCTACAAATTTATGCAAAGAATGTTATATACATATATACATATCATCTTGAAAACATATCATCTTGAAAAGACTAGCTACTATGTCA
Organism: Alisma plantago-aquatica; assembly: GCA_963693085.1. Classification (NCBI taxonomy): domain Eukaryota; kingdom Viridiplantae; phylum Streptophyta; class Magnoliopsida; order Alismatales; family Alismataceae; genus Alisma; species Alisma plantago-aquatica. The sequence goes on along the minus strand of OY856412.1, from coordinate 1,484,467,740 downwards.
TAAAAATACTTACAACAGATGTGATAGGTGGGTATATAGGATTACTACTCCCAACCTCTTCAGTAGGAGTAGAGCGGGACGCCATAGGTACTGTCTGCTGAGTGGCAGTCAGAGATGCCTACCACTTGCTTATTGCTTCTTCGAGTTTCCTATCAACTATCTTATCTACCTATACATGGATAAAAAAATGTTAGCTTCTGATTATTGAATTCTCTTTTACAGTAACATTCTAAAGAAAGAATAGATTACCTCTTCTTGTGAAAGTCCCACTTTTGGGATATGTTTGTACTGGGATGGCCCAAAGAACACTTTTATGTCCACACCAGCGCCTGCAGCCCTAACACGTCCAGAATGCTCTGGGTTACCCAGAGCAACTGTCAATTCATCCCTTGTTCCCTTAGGGATAAACTTGCCTTATTTCCTTAGCTCGTGCAGCTCCCGCTAATCACCAATTTTTTTTTTAAAATTAAGTAAACACCACAAATAATAAATATTCGAATGATTGCTCTAAGAGTTGTATTTTACCATTTTTGCAGTTGCCTCAGTAGTTACGGGCTTCCTTATTTCTCCCTTCTTATTTTGCCTCCCAGCTATCCAGACATCATGGAAAGGCAGAGGTGTGGTACCTATAGTAGAGGACGCCTGAGTAGCAGCAGACTGAACAGTAAACTCAGTCTGTAGTCTTTAGAGAATGCATGCATACCCCTTTGGACCCATTGTATGGTCATGCACATTCAGTGCACACCTTGCTTTTTGCGCCTCACTAAGGGCCTAGTTAGCATGCACATTAATGATTTGGTTAGTAACACTAAATGTTAATCTTGAATAGGTGAATACAACATATATTAATTAAATTGGGAGTGACGCCTAGTACCTTGAATTCATCAGTTTGTCTTGAAGCAACAAACGCGTTCCATTCTTCTTGGTCCAGAAAGTTCCACTTTTCAGTGGTTGTCTTCTTCCTCTTGTCAGCTTCTTTTATGTATTCTCAGGTGAGATTTGTCCTATAGTTCCTTAGGACCCTCCCACAGCATTGCATCACGCATTTACGATGCATCTTTTCATCCAATGCAAATATACTCTGCAAAATAGAATTGCTATTAACTAGTATCCAAAAAAATAGTAATCTACAAAATAAAATTACAAATAATAATAACTCACGCATAAATCCTTCCATATTACGTCTTTCTTCCCCTTAGGAACTTGATGCCAAGAATCTATCTTACAGCCACAATGGCTACGAGTAACATACCCAAGATATGAAACAAACGAATTGCCATTCACTCCAATTGCATTTCCTACACTATCTAAATCCACAACAAGTTTGGGTCCATTTCCCCTTTGCGCTATTAACTTCTTCATCATAGTGATGCCCCTTCTCTTGTCAACTTTTTGGTGCTGCTCATCAAGTGCATGAAGTGCTTCAGAGGGTACATGTGCATCATCAACCTAAAATTTGACAAAATAAACACACTTATAGGATATAACTAAAAATGGACATATAGTTAGAAATATATGATATATTTTTAAAACTTACATTGTGAGGCGGCGCATTCATGTCCTCATCCTCACGGTAATCATCAACACACTCATCAGGAGAATGCTCATCCATCTGAAAGTTCACATTCACATTGTAAAGTTCACATTGTAAAGTAATTCAGTCTGTAAAGTTCACATTGTAAAGCTCACATTCACTTTGTAAAGTAATTCACATTGTAAAGTTCACATTGTAAAGTAATTCACATTGTAAAATTCACATTGTAAAGTTCACATTCACATTGTAAAGTAATTCACATTGTAAAGTTCACATTCAGAAAAATAGAACATATATAAAAATATAAACATGTATGCCTCTAATATTGTGATTTTTATCAATAAAAAATCCTTCATTGTGATCTCCGCGCACATACAAGTCATCATTAGCTTCAATATTTGGTGGTGTTGGCAGCCCAACTGAGAATGGACTGGAGTCATCATACTTATCGTAGTACTCTTCTTCATCTATAGGATCTTCAATGAACAGTCTTTTAACATAGAGAACAACTGACCATTTATCATTTACAGGATCATCGATATAAAATACTTGTTTCGCATGTGACGCCAATATGAATGGTTCACCCTTCTCGCCAATCTTTTCAAAGTTCACTAAAGTGAAACCCAATTCATCCACTATAACTCCTTTGGTGTTATCAACCCAATTACATTCGAAGAGTGGAATTCTGAAATCTATGTAGTCAAACTCCCATATGTCTTCAATGACACAGTATGACATTTTATCTTCACGTGGACTCTTATCCTTTGCACTTGCAATAAACATAGTCGACGCTTGAAGGGTGACCCCACTGTTTTGGGCGACACTAACATTCAATTTTGGTTTAAAGGCGAGGCATTTGATAGTTTCAGTAATATCATCTGGTGTTTGAGATAGTTGATGTAAGACTTTATCTTCAAACCACTTAATAAATGTCTTGTTATGCTCTCTAACAAGCCACATTGTATTGGCTCGAGGATATTGTCTCTTGATGAAATTGTTATGTTCCTTGATATAAACACTCACTTCGTTCATGTTGCGTAAAATATACAAGTGACCTTGTTGCAACTGCTCACGGCTGATTACTTTCACCCGTGATCCCAAAATTCCTTTGCCAAATTGCTCGTCAATATTCTTGTAATTACCAGGAGTGTCATTACCACTGAGAAAGTCATTGCAAAAATCCATAACCTCTCTCGCCACATAACCCTCAATAATACTCCCTTCAGGCCGATAACGATTTCGAACATCACTTTTAAAAATGCTCATGTATTGTTCAAAAGGATACATCCAATGCAAGAAAACTGGTCCCAACATTTTCACTTCCTTAGTCAAGTGGACAACAAGATGTACCATGATATCAAAGAACGAAGGAGGGAAATACATCTCAAGCTGACATAGGGTAACAACCACTTCTCTTTGCAAATTATCGAGAGTATCAGGGTCAATAACTTTGCTGCACAGACTTTTGAAAAAGAAACAAAGTCTCATGATTGCAAACCTTACATGCTTCGGCAATATAGATCGAATTGTGTAACATACCGAAATCTGGGCATTTTGCCTTTTTGGTCCTCTTTTCCATCTTTTCCTTTCATTTCTATCCTCTTTGGCCTTTCTATTTAATTTGTGGACAATATGATGGCCTAATGAACATTTGTTCACCTTTGATTCCAATATTTGGGTTTATGCACAAATACCTCGATTAGATTTTAGATAATGGGCATAAACTGTAAATTGTACACTAAGCAATAAAAAGAATAAAATATTTCGTCCTAGAACTTTCTAGCACTTACTAGAATAAGAGGAATAAGAGAAAATCCGAATTTTATATAAAGGAGAAGATAAATGCAATAATAAAAGGTAATATGGAATTTAATGGATGGTAAAGGACAATGAGAAAGATATTGTACCAAATATTATAATTGGAAACCCATCAGGATAATTTGACACTCAAATTCGTTTCCTTGATCAAAAAGTAACCTAAGGGCCAAGTATCATTTAAAGTGGAACATAAATGTATATATTAATGTCATTATCAAAAGAAAATAGGAAATAGGCCAATAAAGTGAAATAAAATACTTAATACTCTCAAATCAGAAAAATAACTCCATATTCGTAATCTAAACATAAAAATAAGCCTTTGGGTAAATTTGCATTCAATTTAGCCAATATTTAATATTTTATTTTATTCAGGAGAGAGAAAATGACTTAAAGGCCAAACATATTAAATATATGTTGATAAAAATTAATTAATCTCAAAAACGTGTTTCTAACGTTTATTATTGCTTTTAGACCAAGTTTATATTTTTAGGAAGTTTTTAGATGTTTTTAATAAATTAAAAGGTTAAATAAGTGATAAAATTTAAATAAATAAAATAAAATATTAAAAGTCTTGAAAAAAAATATTAATGCCAAATTCGTGTTCTACACGTATAAATATATCTTTTTATGAATTTTGATTCAAGTTGGAAAATATTTTATAAGAAGGGGAATTTAGGAGAGAGAAAGTGTGTAAAATATTAAAATCATTAATTAAAATAATAAAAGATATCAACAAATAGAAATAATACTAAATTAGTATCCAAAATATTAAATGTGACTTGTGGGTCAAGTTTTATAATTTTTAGATAATCCTAACATCATTAGTAAAGGAGGAAAGAGAAAATCGTAATTAATTTATTTGACATAATAAAAGTTGTCAAAAGTCAAATATAATTTTATATTCGGATTCCTCACCCCAAAATCAGTAAACTTAGCAAATTTGAGTTTATTTGGACCTTATTTATACCCTTAAATAATTAGAGAAAGGTTTATACATTAAATGCACCAAATGACCAAAGTCAGCAAGTTGTATTAAATGATCATTTCATCTTCTTCCTTGGTCGCGTGTACTGTAGCACCGCAAAAGTTAGATTTTTGATTCGCGATTTCTCCATCATTTCTCAACGAAACTTCGCGAAACAAGTTGCATTGGATTGCAAATTCAATTCCGCATCCAACTAGTACAAAATCACATGTTTTAATCGAGTATTCCTGAAACGCCTAAAGCTTGCGCCGCCACCCTTTAACTTCACCTAGTCCAACCCTAACTTGGGGTCCCTTGCCTATAAATATGTGTACCCCTAGGACCGCCATCACCTTAGCAACTTGCCCGTGCTTTCAATTTCAAGCTTCGCGGACGTTTTGACCACCACCAAGCAGCCGTTTGCCCCTGCTCTTGCGGCGCCCCTTGCTCCCTCATCTCTTCGTATCCGGACAAATTAAAGGTACTGATGAATTCGTATCGTTCTCTTCTTTCTTTTGCATACTTGTGCGTCGAAATTAGTTGAGTATTTCATTTTCCCCCAAATTCGTTTGCAAACAGCAAGAAGCTACAGTCGGTCGTCATCAGGTGCTTTGGGGAAGAAAGCCTCATGCGTTTTTATGATTTTACCCTCATGTTCTTTTGTTTTCTCTGTTTCGCGCAAGGGGCATCCTGGTCCTTGGTTCCTTTACCCTGCCTTTGACCAGGCACTAACCGCGGCCCACGCATCAGCAGCCAGGGGTCCAGGTCACAGGGCGCGGGTCCCCCCTCTCTCACGCTAGCTCTCTCTCTCTCTCTCTTGCTTTGCCTACGTGGCAAGCTATGGTTGGCTGATCTTTGAAAAATCGTATCTTTTTACTCGGTTGTCGAAATTTGAAAATGAAATATGTTTTGAAATCGGGAGAACGATATCTATCTAATAAAAATATTTTCGTGGTTTGATTCTGATGTTTTCGAATATGTATTTTTCGAGTTGTTTTAATGAACTAATAAATATGGAAAATAGCCTAAAAGTCAATATCTCGAAAATATATAATATTATATGTTATTTTGATCAGAAAATCCTAACTAAGACAATGATGATGTTTTCGAGATCTAAATCGATGGTTTGTGGAAAAAGTTCATAGTTTCAGTGATTGAATCTTTAATAATTAAACATAGTATTAATACATGAATATGATGATCATATTAGAAAATGTGGATCTGATCTCGTGTAAAAGTTATGAAAAGAAATTCTAGGATTCTAAAGAATAAGGTATGTGTTTTGTTTGTGCATCTACCTTTCAGTTGGGAAATCATTAATCCGTTACCCATACTTCCTTATGAGGTTTAACTTGATCTAAACCCTTGAATCTTGAAACCTAAATTACTTATTGCCTCAAAAGTAGATGTAGTATTCTCTTGTTTGGGTATTCATACCCCACTGTCATGTTATATATTCTTTTGCTTATCCTTGCCATAACTCTTTTGTTAGCATGTAATTAAATGATCTATTTAATTTTTAAGTAGTGGTACTTATGTACAACCACCCATAGAGGGCATGTATAAAATCGCCCTAGGGGAATGTTTATAATTCTCCTCATTAAAAATTGTAGGTGATTGGAAATGTTTTTATTCTTCCCTCACCTAAGGTTAGAGGTCCGGTAGGTGCCTCAACCCTACTTAGTTAGGTAGACATATTAATTGACATGCTAGAACCTTTATTTATTTTGTTAATGGCAAGTTTCCTTATAAAAACCTCATACTCTTTGATATCTCTTTTTACACCAAATATCTAGCCTAATTTACTTGTTACAACTTTCTTTGACATTGTTAGAATGTTCTTGTAACACATACTTCCTTTGTTTTTCCCTCTTGTTGGGTGTCTTCCCAACCACCCAGGTGTGAAGCAAGGTGGTTGAATAGGACTTGAAGATCTTGGCTTTGGCTTGGACTTAGATGTTGGATATGTTGCTTGGAGACAAAAGTGGAGTAGTCTAGTTTCCCTCTACTTAGATTCTCTTTTTGTATAAAGCATGTACACCCATATTGAGAGAATTTTTATGTACACTTTATTTAAATTGAATATAGTCAAAATTTTATCTTCCGCTGCTATCCCAATCGTGTTTTGTTTACCATTGTATTTTAGTAGAGGGTGGTTTATCCCACTCTTTACATCATGGTATCAGAGCCAATGGTAGTCGGATCTTTGACTATTTCAATTTGTCTCCCTAGTTAGAAACCTAGATTTACATAGTTCCTTTAGGTGACATGGTTACCTTAGATTTGATCTACCTTGATGATAGGTTGACTTAGGAATCAATAGTTCCACATTAGAACCTTGATTAATAAAATCCTAAAATATTTATAATTAAAATATGCATAACTTGATGTTGTTTAGGTTTGTTTTTAGGCAACTATTAGGGCATGCAGTTGAAGCAAGGGTGTCTAGAAAGGATCAGGGTTTCGGGGGCTGGAAAAATTTTCCTCCGCACCACTAGCTTGGTTTACGAGGACTCCCGTGCCCATATGATACCGGCCTGGCCTGCGCTAATACGAATTGTCCAAAATAGTTTGCTTTTAGGCAATAGTTACCTTAGAGTTCTATGTTGTATACCTTGGGTATCCTAATAGTTTGACTTAAGTTTCACATGTATGTTGGTTTCTCCTAGAACCCTAATATGACAACCTTTGACTTGTTTGAGGATATATACCCTATATAGTTCCTTATGTCCCTTAGGACTATATGCTTGAATAGTTTATCCTTAGAACCTAGACCTTAGAGTTTGAGTGTTTTGGAAGAGATCACAGTGTGCAATGGAAGCATGGTGGATCTTGATTATGGTTAGTTAGACGTATCCTTTAACCCTAGTGTAGTAGGTCAAACTCTTTAAGGGGTGGAGTATGGTTAATTGATGATGTTTGAGTGGTTAGATTTCGAGGACGAAATCCTATTTAGGGGGATGGAACCCTATAACATCTTGATCTATCTTTAGAAACCCTAACTTCATGAATAGGAGGTTAGTATGCTTGGATCTTTGGTTTTTGACCAAACAAGATGTAATCATAACCCTAACATGCTTGTTTATATATTAGAGAACACATAATTATCATCTAAGGAATAATGCATGTGCTTGAACCCTGATGTACATCCAATGCACATAATATATATATCAATGCTAATTGTCAATAAGTAAGATGTTAATAATGTCATGAACAAATAAACCCTAATGATATGACGAGTAAGGTTATAATTCGTAATTAATGCATGCTAAGGATGAATAAGTGCAATATATTGGTCATGTTGACCTAAACCCTAAAGTTGTAATCATCTAACCTTAACATATACATCCTTATGCCTTTCATGGTACATTGATGATGTTAAGTGCCATAATCAGTTAACATAGCTTGATACACATAAATGATATATATATATAATCATCTAATCACATATTCATCAAGTCATCAATATAAAATGCAAGTTACCTTGTTAACTAATATACGTGTTATCAGTCACTTAATGTGAATCAAATCATTAATATGACATATGTTCCACCTTGATCATTAAAATACATGTAATGGCTTCAATAGGAGATGAAGTGATTGGATTCATATAAACATGCAAAATGAATAATATAAATGAATAATGACTAATGGTGACATTAATGTGAGCAATAAAGATAATGTGACATGTGACAATGTTTAAAGTAACTAATGTGACATTAATTGGAAAACTTATATGCTTAACCACGAATTGAATAGAATGTCTTATTTCATGTAAAATAATTTGTTATAATTAATTAACTGGTAATATGAGGATAATGAAGTATAAATCTCAGTTATTAAGGACAATGATCAAATATAATAATGAATGTGGAGATAATTGAGTAACATCTAATTGTGCATAATAATGAAATATAATTCTTTTTGGCAACTAAGTGAATGTGACATGATATAATTAAAATAATGATGATAATTTGTTATCATAATGAATATAATGTTAATAAGTCAAAAATGTAAATAAAGTTAAATCTCTTAAAAAGAATATCTTAATAGTGGAACCCTAGGTGATCCTTGAGAACCTGACCTGTGTTGAGCTGTATGTGAAGTTTCTAGACCCTTAGGTGTAGTTGAAGTATAAGTTTTGGTAGAAGTTGTATAGTTGGAGGAACAACCTGAAGTTTTGGTGATGTGAGGTTGCACACTCACCCTTCCCTAATTGCTAGTGATTTCGGGGACGAAATCCTCTTTAAGGGGTGGAGTGTTGTAACATACCGAAATCTGGGTATTTTGCCTTTTTGGTCCTCTTTTCCATCTTTTCCTTTCATTTCTATCCTCTTTGGCCTTTCTATTTAATTTGTGGACAATATGATGGCCTAATGAACATTTGTTCACCTTTGATTCCAATATTTGGGTTTATGCACAAATACCTCGATTAGATTTTAGATAATGGGCGTAAATTGTAGATTGTACACTAACCAATAAAAAGAATAAAATATTTCATCCTAGAACTTTCTAGCACTTACTAGAATAAGAGGAATAAGAGAAAATCCGAATTTTATATAAAGGAGAAGATAAATGCAATAATAAAAGGTAATATGGAATTTAATGGATGGTAAAGGAAAATGAGAAAGATATTGTACCAAATATTATAATTGGAAACCCATCAGGATAATTTGACACTCAAATTCGTTTCCTTGATCAAAAAGTAACTTAAGGGCCAAGTTTCATTTAAAGTGGAACATAAATGTCTATGTTAATGTCATTATCAAAAGAAAATAGGAAATAGGCCAATAAAGTGAAATAAAATACTTAATACTCTCAAATCAGAAAAATAACTCCATATTCGTAATCTAAACATAACAATAAGCCTTTGGGTAAATTTGCATTCAATTTGGCTAATATTTAATATTTTATTTTATTCAGGAGAGAGAAAATGACTTAAAGTCCAAAAATATTAAATATATGTTGATAAAAATTAATTAATCTCAAAAACGTGTTTCTAACGTTTATTATTGCTTTTAGACCAAGTTTTATATTTTTAGGAAGTTTGTAGATGTCTTTAATAAATTAAAAGGTTAAATAAGTGATAAAATTTAAATAAATAAAATAAAATAATAAAAGTCTTAAAAAAAATATATTAATGCCAAATTCGTGTTCTACACGTATAAATATATCTTTTTATGAATTTTGATTCAATTTGGAAAATATTTTATAAGAAGGTGAATTTAGGAGAGAGAAAGTGTGTAAAATATTAAAATCATTAATTAAAATAATAAACGATATCAACAAATAGCAATAATACTAAATTAGTATCAAAAATATTAAATGTGACTTGTGGGTCAAGTTTTATAATTTTTAGATAATCCTAACATCATTAGTAAAGGAGGAAAAAGAAAATAGTAATTAATTTATTTAACATAATAAAAGTTGTCAAAAGTCAAATCTAATTTTATATTCGGATTCCTCACCCCAAAATCAGTAAACCTACAAAATATGAGTTTATTTTGACCTTATTTATACCCTTAAATATTTAGAGAAAGGTTTATACATTAAATGCACCAAATGACCAAAGTCAGCAAGTTGTATTAAATGATCATTTCATCTTCTTCCTTGGTCGCGTGTACAACACCGCAAAAGTTAGATTTTTGATTCGCGATTTCTCCCTCATTTCTCAACGAAACTTCGCGAAACAAGTTGCATTGGATTGCAAATTCAATTCCGCATCCAACTAGTACAAAATCACATGTTTTAATCGAGTATTCCGAAAACGCCTAAAGCTTGCGCCGCCACCCTTTAACTTCACCTAGTCCAACCCTAACTCGGGGTCCCTTGCCTATAAATATGTGTACCCCTAGGACCACCATCACCTTAGCAACTTGCCCGTGCCTTCAATTTCAAGCTTCGCGGACGTTTTGACCACCACCAAGCCGCCGTTTGCCCCTGCTCTTGCGGCGCCCCTTGCTCCCTCATCTCTTCGTATCCGGACAAATTAAAGGTACTGATGAATTCGTATCGTTCTCTTCTTTCTTTTGCATACTTGTGCGTCGAAATTAGTTGAGTATTTTATTTTCCCCCAAATGCATTTGCAAGCAGTAAGAAGCTACAGTCGGTCGTCGTCGGGTGCTTTGGGGAAGAAAGCCTCATGCGTTTTTATGATTTTACCCTCATGTTCTTTTGTTTTCTCTGTTTCGCGCAAGGGGCATCCTGGTCCTTGGTTCCTTTACCCCGCCTTTGACCAGGCGCTGACCGCGGCCCACGCATCAGCAGCCAGGGGTCCAGGTCACAGGGCGCGGGTCCCCCCTCTCTCACGCTAGCTCTCTCTCTCTTGCTTTGCCTACGTGGCAAGCTATTGTTGGCTGATCTTTGAAAAATCATATCTTTTTACTCGGTTGTCGAAATTTGAAAATGAAATATGTTTTGAAATCGGAAGAACGAGATCTATCTAAGAAAAATATTTTCGTGGTTTGATTCTGATGTTTTCGAATATGTATTTTTCGAGTTGTTTTAATGAACTAATAAATATGGAAAATAGCCTAAAAGTCAATATCTCGAAAATATATAATATTATATGTTATTTTGATCAGAAAATCCTAACTAAGACAATGATGATGTTTTCGAGATCTAAATCGATGGTTTGTGGAAAAAGTTCATAGTTTCAGTGATTGAATCTTTAATAATTAAACATAGTATTAATACATGAATATGATGATCATATTAGGAAAAGTGGATCTGATCTCGTGTAAAAGTTATGAAAAGAAATTCTAGGATTCTAAAGAATAAGGTATGTGTTTTGTTTGTGCATCTACCTTTCAGTTGGGAAATCATTAATCCGTTACCCATACTTCCTTATGAGGTTTAACTTGATCTAAACCCTTGAATCTTGAAACATAAATTGCTTATTGCCTCAAAAGTAGATGTAGTATTCTCTTGTTTGGGTATTCATACCCCACTGTTATGTTATATATTCTTTTGCTTATCCTTGCCATAACTCTTTTGTTAGCATGTAATTAAATGATCTATTTAATTTTTAAGTAGTGGTACTTATGTACAACCACCCATAGAGGGCATGTATAAAATCGCCCTAGGGGAATGTTTATAATTCTCCCCATTAAAAATTGTAGGTGATTGGAAATGTTTTTATTCTTCCCTCACCTAAGGTTAGAGGTCCGGTAGGTGTCTCAACCCTACTTAGTTAGGTAGACATATTAATTGACATGCTAGAACCTCTATTTATTTTGTTAATGGCAAGTTTCCATATAAAAACCTCATACTCTTTGATATCTCTTTTTACACCAAATATCTAGCCTAATTTACTTGTTACAACTTTCTTTGACATTGTTAGAATGTTCTTGTAACACATACTTCCTTTGTTTTTCCCTCTTGCTGGGTGTCTTCCCAACCACCCAGGTGTGAAGCAAGGTGGTTGAATAGGACTTGAAGATCTTGGCTTTGGCGGACTTAAATGTTGGATATGTTGCTTGGAGACAAAAGTGGAGTAGTCTAGTTTCCCTCTACTTAGATTCTCTTTTTGTATAAAGCATGTACACCTATATTGGGATAATTTTTATGTACACTTTATTTAAATTGAATATAGCACTACAACAAAATTTAATATAAGTCAAGGATAGTTGGTCAGGGATGACTGCCTTGGCCGGACTGGATTGCATCCCCAAGGCTTATTTCTGAACAAAAAAACTTTAATCCCTGACCAAAATAGTATTATCCTAGCATTTATTTATTCCTCCTCACAACCCTAGCGGCCCAGCTGCCCAATTACTCTCTCTCTCTCTCTCTCATCTGTAAAATTGTTCTCACCTTGTGTTTCCACTCCGCCCTGCCACCCTCCTTCCGACCTTCCATCTGCTGGAACCTGTAGCGGGTTAGGGCACTGGTTGCGGATGCTGGCTACTGCCAATAGCACAACGCCCAGTTTCGGCCTTTACCTGCGTGGATGCAGCCAATTGATCCGATGAAGGTATCTTTTCATTCCTCCTAGATTCCTCTATATCATCATTCTTCAATACCCTATCAGTATTGTATTTCCGGTTCCCTTCTCCTGTGTGGGAGCGAGATTTCTGATTAATGTTGTTCCCCGTCATTTTTTGGATTTTAGGATTATAGTATTCCAGGTTTCGTTGCTTGCATATCTGTTTGGATATAACACGGTATCGTCAGTTCTCCCAATTTTGACCACCTCAACGCATAATATAGCTTGATCTTGTTCCTTCTGCTACTTCTGATATCCACGCAACTGAAAAGTTCTTACCTTTTATCTACTCTGCCATTGATCGGTCAATCACAACATTAAGAAAAGAACAATACAACAAAGTCAATGAAATTAGAAAAGGAAGCTGGTTTCGTGCAAAATAATTGATGACTTTACTTTTGCTAGGTATGTTACAACAATGTAATTATATTATGATATTATCTTTGTCCATCATCACTCTTTGTTAGTATTTTATAAGTTTTCAGCCTCATCCTCTCCGCCTCCTCCCTTTCTTTCGTTTTATGAACAGTTTTCAAGTGCTTAGGTGCTAAGATTTACTAGCATATGTGCTCTCTTTTTTTTTATTGTGCAGGCAAGCATTTACTATCTCACGCCCTCATATACAATGCACTTAGAGCACAACTGTAAAAATTATTACTTTCTTCCATGTTTAAGTTGGTATGATTGCTTGTATTTTGAATTTTATATATGTTTCCAGCCTCTTCTTATCTACTTCCTCCCATCCTCCTCGCTTTATTAATAAATTCCATTGTGTGTAGGTGCTGTGATTTACTAAATAAACGATCAAATTTCTTTGTTATTGTATAGGTAAATATGTACTACTACATAGAAAAATGAGTGTTATATGTACGACTTGTAGAATTCTATTTCTTATCTATGTTAGTATTTCTCCAGGAATGGTTTTGAAGACCTTTTTATAAACTTTTAACTTGTAAAATTATAAAAATCTGATTCGAAATATTTTGTAATGCAAAATGTTCGTAATACTCTAGATGGTATGCATGATGTTGATAAAACTCCAATGTTATAAGGATTGATGCAGATGCTGGATAAAGTCTTCAGGGTGGAAGTACCAAAAGCCTTGTTCGGAAGATTGTATGAACTCAAGTTGCTCGGTGAAACAAGAACAAATCCTATTTGACAAATTTTATAAACTATATGATGTATATGAATGTAATGTAAAAGTGATTTAGAGGGCATCACTCACGTTTCTAGACAAACATGTTCCTCCAATCAAGTATTTGAATGTAAACAATACATTTGAAAATGAAATGAAATATTGGCACATGTTGAATTTGATATTGTTGTCATGTGAATGATTATATATATATATATATATATATATATATATGTATATATATATGTTGGATATAAGGTATTCATCGTAATTAGTTTTTAATCATTGCTCAAGGCTCATGCATCTATTGGTCAGGGATAAGACCTAGCCAACCACTATTGGTCACCATGCTTTTGCCGAGGGTACGTTGGTCAAGGAATGGCCCTGACCACCAACTATTTGTCATAGATTCACAAGTATTGGTCAGGGATTTGGCCTTCAGCTTTAACATATTTTGTAGTAGTGTAGTCAAAATTTTATCTTCCGCTGCTATCCCAATCGTGTTTTGTTTATCATTGTATTTTAGTAGAGGGTGGTTTATCCCACTCTTTACAAATTGCCACGGGCTATATTTGTTGTATTAGAGTGTGACAATCATGAGATTTAAGATCTATCAACTTCAGATCTTTCATTGATACTAATCTATAGATGTTGGATGAGTAACCCTGTGGCACCTTAACATTTACCAAGCGTTCACAAAAAGCTTTCTTCTCCTTTCTAGACAACGTGTAACAAGCGGGAGGTAAGTATGTTCTTTGAATTCCCATTTCACGTAATTTTGTTAATTCTGACCTTATTCCCATTTCATGTAGGTCCAGTCTGGATTTTATCCCATCTTTAGTCTTACCTGGTATATTCAACAAAGTACCAATGACACTATCACATACATTTTTCCTCAACGTGCATGACATCGATACAATGCCTGACTGTCAAAGAACTCCAGTAAGGAAGATCCCAAAATATTGACTTCTTCTTGAATAAAGATTTGTCACTCCGTTTGGACATAGTACATTGTTATCTCTTACAAAATTCATTGACAAAGTCTTTTACTCTTTCATAAACAACCTCCCCTGGTATAGGTTTAGGTGCACTCCGTTCCTCATTCAATCCATTGAATGCTTTGCGCTTCCTACGATACAGATGGAATTTTGTTAGAAACCTTCGATGACCAAGATATACAGTCTTACCGCCATGTTTTATTCTTGTTGAATTAGTGTTCTCTTCACATATATGATACGCTTTAGCTCCTTTGACACTATATCCAGACAAATTCCCATATGCTGGAAAGTTTAATAGTGCAAAACAACTTAGTGTACAAACGAAATGTCTCTCTTTGTGAAGCATCATAGGTCATCACACCTTCACCTCAGAGTTTTTTAAGTCATCAATCAGAGGTTCAAGATAAACATCGATATCATTTCCAGGTTGTTTAGGGCCCGATATCAACAATGACAGTATTACATACTTATTTTTCATACACATCCAGGGAGGAAGATTGTATATAATAAGCATGATTGGCCAAGTGCTATGTTGGCTGCTCAATGTTCCGTACGGATTCATCCCATCTGTACAAAGCCCAAGTCTTAGATTCCTGACTTCTTCACCAAATTTAGGGTACAATAGATCAATCTTCTTCCACTGTGGGGAATCAGACGCGTGTCGTAGGATCCCATCATTATTTTTCTTAACATCTGCATGCCACCTCAAATTCTTCGCATCTATCGGATTGGAAAACAAGCGTTGAAACCGTGATATTATAGGTAGATACCACATCACCTTGGTAGGAGAACCAATTTTGGACTCCCCCGAAGTCATCAATTTATACCGTGACGCACCACATTTTGGACAATCTTTCAAATCCACATAGTCCTTTTGAAATAATACACAATCATTTGGGCATGCGTGTATCTTCTTGGCATCCATTCCCATTGGGAAAAACAATTTCTTTACCTGGTATGTTGAGATTGGCAGCTCGTTTCCTCCAGGAAGCATTTCTTTCAACAAAGACAACAATGACGTGAAGCTTTTGTCGCTCCATCTATTGTTAGCTTTCAGCATATACAATCTCAACACAGCGCTAAGCTTCGTAAACTTAGTACAACCTGTGTATAATGATATCTCAGCATCATGCACAATGTTTCTAAAAATGGGAGGTGGATCGGTGTGCTCTACCCCACAACTATCCAGCATCAAATCAACGATGTCTAACGGAACTAGTTCATTCACATCTACATCATCATAGGCAATTTCTTCTTTCACACAAGCACTGCTATCGAAATCCACTGGTTTTGGGTTTGAAATCTCTCCATGCCAGTGCCATTCTGTATAGCCTTGTATAATCCCGTTGCACATGACATGACTTTTGATTTTGTCACCAGTGCTGACTTTCAAGTTGGTATCGCAATGCCTACATGGACAGTAGAACCTATCTCCAGGTTGTTTCCTATGTTCTTCGACAAATCTAATAAACTGGTCAAGACTAGAAATAAACTCTGGGGTGCAGCGATTACAAATGGACATCCATGATCTATCCATTCTATGATCAAAGAGAAAACAAGTATATATTACAACAAGATTAGGGTCTAGGGCTAACATATTAGAGTTTTTGCATGGTTAAAACTTTAGGCCAATAAATACATGTGTTGTCATTCTTATATATAATAAATGTGTACCACCTATCCCTTTCTTGAACACCTAATCTCACTAGTAAGTGTATAATGTGTATTGGGTTTTCAAAAAAAATTTGGCAGCATTTCCCCACTGTTCTCTAAGTACATATGTACTTAGAGAACAAATGGGGAAATGCTACCAAAATTTTCTTGAAAACCAAATACATCCTAAGTGATATTAGGTGTTCAAGAATAGTCCCAAACCGGGGACTATCCAAGATTTACTCCTAATGAGTAAATCTTGGACGGGTTTCTAGGCCAAATACATGTGTTGTCATTCTTATATATAATAAATGTGTACCACCTATCCCATTCTTGAACACCTAATTTCACTAGTAAGTGTATAATGTGTATTGGGTTTTTGAGAAAATTTCGGCAGTATTTCCCCGCTGTTCTCTAAGTACATATGTACTTAGAGAACAAACGGGAAAATGCTGCTGAAATTTTCTCGAAAACCCAACACACATTATACACTTACATCCTAAGTGAGATTAGGTGTCCAAGAACAGTCCCAAATAGGAGACTATCCAAGATTTACTCCTAATGAGTAAATCTTGGACGGGTTTCTAGGCCAACAAACACATGTGATGTCATTCTTATATATAATAAATGTGTACCACCTATCCCATCCTTGAACACCTAATCTCACTAGTAAGTGTATAATGTGTATTGGGTTTTCAAGAAAATTTCGGCAGCATTTCCCCGTTGTTCTCTAAGTACATATGAACTTAGAGAACAGATGGGGAAATTCTGTCGAAATTTTCTCGAAAACCCAATACACATTATACACTTACATCCTAAGTGAGATTAGGTGTTCAAGAACAGTCCCAAACCGGGGACTATCCAAGATTTACTCCTAATGAGTAAATCTTAGACGGGTTTCTAGGCCAACCAACACAATGATAGATATGTACATGTTAGGGTTTCATCACAATTGATGTTAAGGTTTCATAAATGTTAGGGTTTAATCAAATCAAATTAGGATGCTAGAATGGACAAGTTTAAATCTTATTTCAACATTCATCAAAATTTACTGAATTAGGTCAAGCATTAGGATTAGAAGCAAAAATATATGCAAGCAAAAGATGTGTTCATATCCTAGGATGATTTACATAAAGCATTATATAAAGATTTGTTCATATCTTAGCACAAATATAGAAACATCTAAATAAGTAAACTCAAAGATTACATAAATAAATATAATCAGTAGATAAACAAATACAAAGCAATAGATAAAAAAGTACATGAACAAAATACCCTCTTTTCTTCCTTCTCCCTGGCTCCTTACCAAAAATAAGTATGGTCGTGGTTGTATTGGCCTACCACGGCCGTGCTGGGCAGCACGGCCGTGGTATACAACATAGCCACGGTCGTTCTTGCTGTTGGTAAGGAGCTAGGGAGAAGGAAGAAACAAGGCTAGGGGCATGAAGGAAGAAGAAGAGGGCTACCTAGCAGCTTGGAGAAGAGCGGTGGCGGTGGTGTGAGAGCAACATGAGAAGGAGGACGCGGAAAGAGCAGAGAAGAAGGATGACGCAGGTGAGCAGAGTGGCACCAGGAGAAGAGAAGAGAAGAGTGGTGAGCAGCAGCGGCAGTGACGCGGCAGCAGGAGAAGAGGATGTGGCGGCTACGAGTAGAGACCAGCAACAGCGGCGGCGAGCAGCAGCGGGCGTTGTCGGGCGATTTTAGGTGAGCAGGAGAGGAGAAAATTCTCACGATGAAACAGAAGAAAAGGGAAGACTCGGGTGATCGCGGGTCTATTAAGTTTATAAAAGGTGTCGGTTATCTACACAACTGACACCTAAACCTCTTAAGCATCGGTTGATAGTAAAAAAACTGACGTCCAATTGGATAATCTTTACCCTAAATTATTTGGTGGGAACCATTATCAGCGTCAATTTTTAACGGATAACCGACGCCAAAATTGGAACTTTTTGCACAAATTTTCATCTTATATAGACGTCAGTTATTAGTTAAAAAACCGACGTTGTATGTGACACTTTGGGGCCAATTTTTTTCGCTCGCAAATTGGATTTCGTGGGCGATTTTAGGCGTCAGTTTCTATTATCCAGCCAACGCTGAATACAAAGTGATACCCGTGTCTGGATGGTCTTCAAATATAGATATCGGGTTTCCTAAATAACCGATGTTGAATTATATAGACGCCGGGTTTCCTAAATAATCGACGCCCAAAAAAGCGACATTGAATGATGTTTGTGTAGTAGTTCCCCTATCTGAAATGGCATACTATGACGCCCACAAGCTGCAGCCGATCGAAGACGGCATAGAGAAAATATGCTCCGGGGCACTGCACACCGGCACAAATGCAGATCCAATACATACTACAAGAGAAAGCAGTGCCCCAGCTTTTTAAAGAAGAAGAAGAAGAGCACGGAGCCGTGGAAGAAATTGGCAGTAGAGAAAAAGAAAAATAGAAACAACCACTCTACCAACCGTAAGTGAGAAGGCCGCATCACAACTTCTCCCTACAACTCTACCTCAAGAAGATCCAGTAGGAGCCGTAGAACCCACACCTCTCAAGACACACAAGGAAGAAACTATTGTGGAGCTAGAGGTGGGAAAAGAGAGGGCCGCAGAAGCTGACCCAAAACCCAGCATGAAATCGGAGGCAGAGCCAAAAAGATAAGGCTCTCAGGATGTACCAGATGCAGAGATCGGTGGAGGGGATATCGACCAACCAAAGAAGCCGAAAGAGAAAGAACAAGGCCCACCACCACCGCCTCTACAACCCACGATGCCAAGCTCGTCAACGATGCACGCGGAGCATCAGCTGCACCAACAGCCCCATCATGCACCTTCCTTCAGAGGTGCCTTAGGTATAAGGTTTGATGCAATGTGGGAACACATGCATCAAACCAATACAATAAATACCACAATTTCTTCTTCTTTATCAAAACTAATGATGTAGGTACAAGTCCTTGATGAAAGGATAAAAGCACTCCCATACTTCTTCCAAGAAGTTCTAAATAACCAATAGATGATGATGAGAATGCTAAAAAAGATAAAGGATGAGGTGGAAGACCTGTAGAGGGAGAGGCATGCCATCCGAGCCGACAACAAGCATATGCGTCAGGGCTATGATGAAGTGATTGCCACCCTCGAAATAGAGCATCAATGCCTAGAAGAAGATTGTCTGAAGCTCGAGAAGGAACACGAAGAACTCGAGAACCAACAGGACACAATGAAGACCAAGTGCTTAGCAAGTACGACGCACTTCTCAGTCAGCCCCTCCAGCCACGATGACAATGCGGGAGGAATGGGCACGGGAACAGGCACACCAAAAGCTGGGAGTGCCCAAATGAGGGCATCACATGCAGCTGAACCAAAGGGAGACTAGCCACCACAGTGGTCGAGCTCCCAAAATGAAAATCAAATAAAGAAATATGCAACAACAACAAGGGAGATCGACCTCAAGTGCGACCCAGAGGAAGGCATGGAGGAAGCCGCTGAAGATGATGGAAATCTAGCAGAGCATCACCTCTCTCCACCAACACACACTCTAATGCTAGAAGAGCAGATTGTTGCTGCTCATCATGAAGAGGTGGTCATAGAACTCAGCTCAGCAGGAGCATCCGAGCTTGATAGAATGGTAGTTGAGTTGGGGGCCGGGCTTGAGGAGACTAACGAGTTCCTCCTCTTCCAACCACATCACAAGCATAGTGACTATCTTTATGATGGGAAGATGGAGGAAACGATAAAATTGATGGCAGAAGCCAAGTTGGGGCAAACTTATGAGGAGAGTCACGTCAAAGACAACACAACTGCTGAAGCCTCCTCAGAAGTAGCTGAACCAATAGCCACTGCACAATCGATGTATAAAGTGGCTGAACAAGTGGCCAAGTTCATGCCCACAATAGAAGAAGCCTCAACACCCTTGGCACAAGAGGGAACGTCTGAAGATGAGGATGGAAGACTGGCAACTTTCTTCACAGATGAAACCGCCAGGGAGCAAAGTGCACAGACTAAAGTAGAAATACCTGTAGCAGCTCCCCCTCTACCCAGTAAGATGAAAGATATGGACATGATTGTAGTATCACAAATCTCATATAGAGATGTCCACGTCTTGGCAGATGTCCTAACTGACGATCTACCATGGTTAGACATACTATACAACAATAAGGGTAGATGTTTGTTCAGAGACCACTTCAGGGGGATATTTCTAAAGAAGGCGCAAGTACACAAAAGGTTTTTCAAATTACTCTGGGCCACCCTCCTGGAATAACTCTTACACCCGAACAAGCTGCAACTGGTCTTTAATAGGAGGAAGCATCTAGCCAGCATCCTATATAATGAAGATTATATGGAAGAAGATGTAGTTGAACTAAAGACGGCAGTCTGGTGAAAGGGGATGAAGTCTATGGTGCTTCCCATAAGAAATGTAAAGTATTTGGCACTAATAGTCATCGATCTGAATGAGCGGAAGACGACGGTGCTCAATTGTTGTACAGTTGAAATGGACAGCACCTCACTAGTCTATAAGAGGAAGGAAGCCAGAGATGCCTTGCAGATATTGCTACACCTACAATGAGCAATCAAGGAGGCGGACAACAAATTTCAAAGGTCCTGGAAGCTTTTTTCCATTAACAAGAAAGCTCCCCAAGAAGAGGTTGGTACGGGGGATTGCGCCTACATAGTACTGCGCATGATGGAGGTCATCAACAAGGGCATCCCCCTGGTGGATCCATCCACTGAAGACCTGTATGGACTGTGGGATATGTATGCTATGGAAGTCATTTATGATCGCTGATTCTTCAACGATCCGGCGATGCCTATAGAAGTTGTACCCCATAGGCTTCATATGGACATTCCCTTACCCGAAAAGGTCACTTGGAGGGAAAAGCTAAAAGCCATGTGGGTCGATCCAACAGAACCATCCAGGGCTACAACATGGAAAGTAGGCTGGAATGAAGGCTCTGAAGAAGCTGTGAAGAACACAACAGATGAAGAGACATGACAACCTTCAGTAGCAGGAGCTCCTAAAAATCAACCTCCAAAAGAACAGCCTGCAGAAGGAGAGGTTGAAGAGGAAGATCTAGGACATGATAGACCAGATGGACTGGCAAGAGAAATTACGTCTTCTTTTGAGATTTTTGACAGATGGAGCTACTTCAGCCTGTCACTGGAAGAGCTGACTATCATTATGAATTCTCTAAAAGAAGATGATTCGCCAGGAGATGCCATCTTTGAGTGAGATGGAATCTGTGTGCTAAAAGACGACCTCTGAGAAACGTTGAAAATAGGAGGATATCATTATGTAAGCATGATGTCAGGCTACCAGGCGATACTAGGTGATACAATGCCAAATACCCACATGGCATACTTCTTACTGGTAGATGACATCCTCAAAGACAAAAAGTGAGGAGAGAAGGAGCGGCTGCAAAAATTCCTGGAGAAGGCCCCACCAGAGCACATCTTCCTACCTATTCTTCATGACAACCATTGGACTTTGCAACATGTAAACCTTCTCAAAAGGACTGCAATACTATACAATAGCTCCGACACAGCCTTTGCGCTCAACAAGAAGACCAATATGACAACAACAAAGACACCCACAGAAGAAAAGGCAAACACATGCTCCGAAGCTATCATCGACATGATAAGAAGGCATTGTAGAGGGTACGAATACACAAAAGGCAAGGACTTCAAGAAGATACAATTCTGCCGCAAATTTCCTCAGCAGGTACCTCTATCTAATGACTGTGGTTTCTTCTGCCTATCATGGATGGTGGCTATAGACACTATTGGCTTCAAGGTGGAAAACATGCAATATGAGCAATATCACATGTTAAGGGGTATTTATGTAAGCATGCTCCTAGAGTCCAAGTGGGCCTCCACTGACAACAACAAAAACAAATAAAGAAGCCTGTTTATACATCTCACTCAAATTTTGACACCCCAAGATGGGGTGCAGAATAAGTTTGGGGGACGAGTCATAAACGGGCTACAGAGGTACATTTACCATCCTTTTTCCCTTTTAAAAACATATTTACTGCTAAAATTTTGAAAATTTTGAATTTACCCGTAAAATTTTGAAATGGAACTTTTGAATTCTTGTTACAACTAACTTTTTGGAAGCTCGCCTCCTCTCTCGCTAAATTTTTTGATTGTAGTGTTTCAGCCCTCTTAGAGAGAAATATATGAGCAACATATACAAGTATATACGAGTAAAACAACTGTCATAGCACTACTGCTATACCTAATTCTTGCAATAATACATTGTATATATAACAACCTTAACTCATGAAACCCTCGGAGACTAGAGAACTTTACCTAGTCATACACCTAACCAACCACCCTCACCTGACACTTTTGACCAAACAATCCTTATCTCCATAGAAAGGGAAAAAGTTGCCCTCTTCAAAGAATATCTAAAAGAGGCTTGGCCACCCAGATGACAAAGTAAACTCCCCAAACCCAAGCATGTAACGAGAGGTAAAAAGCCAAAAATAAATAAAGAAAAAAATATGAGAGTTGTTCCCGAAAAGATGCCAAAAGCTTCTGCACGGCTGGTATATTGTTGCAATCATGAATGCAGATATGTCGTGCCTGTAAGTGGAATCTTGAAGCCAATCTTACACACCTCCAATCCTGAATGGAATCTCACAAAACCACCTAACTTAAAGTCAGAAGCCCAAAAAGGGTAACACTGTTCTTACGACAGTTGTGGGTGAGGAGTTTAGGGGGAAGAGAAAAACACATAAATCCTTAAGCCTATCCAAACACATTAGCATAGGGCGCTGAAAAATAAAGAATTGGTGTGAAAGCTACCCTTCGAAAAAGATCTGGCTTTAGTACGGTCATTACCTAAGGGAAGGGGTGATAAGTTGAGAAGGAGGAGCTTTTTACAGTTGAAGGTTATGACAGAGAAATGAAGTTATGCAACTCCGGTTGAGGGGGGGAGATTCAGACCTAAGGGTTTGAGTACATACCACAACAGTTTGGATGCAATAATGAGATATTTCAGTCATGTTATTATGTTGTCTTTTAAGATTTCTCATTCTTTCTCTCTTTGAGTTCTCAAACCTACACTTAGCCTGAGGACAAGCTTGATTCTAAGTTTGGGGGAGTTGATAACACTCTACTTTATGTACTTTCTATATATATTTTACACCACTTTTTGTATAGCTTTCGTTAGCTTTTCACATAATTTTTCTATCTTTTTGACTAAATCCTCACTTACATGTTTTCAGGAACATCCACAACTCATGTCGCGGTTTTAGGGATCGTGACTGAGGTCCACTTATTTCTCAACCGTGACCGTGGTTCCACCGTACCCCATAGATCTCCATCATAATGCAATAAGGAAAGACCGCGGCTGCGATCACTGATGGATTCATGAAGACTGCAACTGCGGTTATAACCAGACTGCGACCACGGTTATCACAACACCACGACCATAGATACCAGAAGGCCATGACTACGCTGGACCACGACAAGAGATGAATAAGGCACAAACTACGACCGCGGTCTCACCCTCACTTATCAGCAGACCGCGACCGCGATTCTAAGTCGGTGGAGTGTGCCTATAAATAGCGCACCCATATGTCTTGTCAGGGGGGCAGATCAGAGATCCGATCCAGAGGACCACGAAGTGCTGCTGCGTTCCATATTTGTCCCCGACCATCCCATCCATCAATCTTGGATCTCTAAAGGAAGAAGCTAAGGAGAGAAAAGATTGGAGATCCCTTCTTTGAGAGAAGAAGACCATCCACGCCATCCACGTGATAGATCCAGATCTGAAGAAGTAGTGTGTCGTATCACGTCTCTTCCTTTCTAGATCTATCATTCCATCCTGTTGTACTTCCTCCCTCTCTTCATGGTATCTCATGGATCTATCCTTCTATAACGTCGTGATACTATCCACATGCATGAGCGGCTAAACACCTTAACTCGGGTTGGGAGTAACCACTATGGCTCTCCCAACATGTATATTGTATCTTTTCTTTGAATATACATATTCTTATCAAGATTATCTCCATGCACCTATTTTAATACTTCACTTGTATGCTTAGCTACCATCTCGTGATATTTGATTGTTGATATCTCGAGAGAGTAATATTGCTTTTATCCTGTGTCATGGAGTAGTATGAATGCACGAGGGTGTTGGAATGTTAAGGATTTAACTGTATGTTTTGTTGTGAAGTTTATGTGTGATCATCTCGAGAGAGAGGCTATTCCTAGACTTAGATCTATCCTTATCTTGAAAGAGAGTGGAATAGATGCTTTTTATGGTTTCCTGTAATCTTGACAAGAGTATACGAGAGAGAGAGGTAGTGTTGCATGTTGGTGAGATGCCTTAGTAGGTGAACCCCATCCCGAGGGAAGCTTCTTGTTTATCATCTAGAGCTATTTCAAATGTAGGTGTACTACGGTACTCTTGGTGGGTACTCTTCTCTTGTTCAATTTTTGGATCAACAACAATTTATTTCTCTACTGCATCATGTAAGGGTTGGGAGGATGGCTTGTTTTAAATAGGGGGTGGGTTGGAGATGTTGGGAGGGGATTGTAGGTTCTTTCCAAATATTCTTTAATGTTTCTCTCCATGGTGACTTCTCTGATGGGGAACAAGAGAACATATTCTATATGAAATTTCTTCCATGCAAGGGTTATAGAAAAATATTCTATCATGTATGATTTCCATGACGTATTTGTTGGGTTTTGTGGAGAAAATATGTGCGGCGGAAGCAATAAAAATTCCACTCAACCCGAAATAGAATCTCATCGATAACAGCATATTTAGAAAGAGTGTTTGTGGAATATACCTTATCGCGGAGCAAGTCCGGCAATGTCCCGCTACACAAAGGTTTGCAACGACGCTGCCTTACACGGACAGAACTTCTCTCTCGTTCGCTGTCGCAGGAAGATCTGGCGGCGCTCCTTTTGTGCGTTGATGTACGCCACTCGTAGTGCATACGGGTGGTTGTCGACGTCCTCTGAATGCAGGCATCAAGGCGTCTGCGTCTCTACTTCATCCACGCAGATGGACGGAACTCCACGTCGCGCTTCCCAAGCCGAAGGAAAGGAGTCATGTCTCTACGGCGGCGTGCTAGCGGCGCGTTTCTCTCCTTTTTCTCCTAAGGACGATGACGACTAGGGTTTACATACGTGAGCACAAATGGAAAAACCTCTCTCAATATCTTATATAGATATCGGTCGTCAAACCCCTTTTAATAGGAGACGAAGGGAAGTAAGGTTTCCTAAACCCATCGATAAACAGAAACATTGCGTTAATTAAAACACTCGTGGATTAATTAGAATATTTTGGAATTCATTAATTAACCAAATAATCACATTAATTGATTAATTATTATCCGACACCATGCAATCGCTTGGGATGGCTTTATGGGCATATACACCAACAGTATTTCCTTCGCATGGCATACAATCTTTGTTTGTTATTTGGTACAATTGTGCCCTTATTTTCAATGTCTCTATCACTCTTAGTGAAATGAAGGAGATGTCCCCCGAATCTGGCTTTTCTTAGGGACAACTTCTATGAGACAAATTACTTTCCAGTTAGGTTGGTACCACCTGTTCGCCCCTTGTATTAAACATTTTAGGTGGGTAGATATCATTTATATCACTCTGGTATCCTCTTTTTCAAAGACTATCCTTCCACACAACATGTCTTTTTTTGGGGAAAATGGGCATAGAGAATAGCAATAGAAATAAAAAATTTATCCAACCATATTCCCATAACAACAAGATCACGTCAACTAGTATAAAATAGGAAGGATGGTTTAATGAGTTATAACTGATCGCAGAGCAAGTCCAATGACAACAACTCACTTCAATGCAATTGTCAAGTAGTTTCTCTTGGACGGTGGTTGTGCAGCTCCTAGTCTTCACCACAAACAATGAACAGAATAGCTTCTCCAGTGACTCATGTGGTCTAGCCACATACTGTAGGTTGACTTTACTCTCCTAACAGTAGTCAAAGGACTCCTACCTCTAGAGTAGTCCTGATGGGCCAACTAAAACTCCTATCGTTCAACTAGTACAGACAAGCAGGAGTTGTCCATCCCATTGGTGTACTAGTCACAAACTTTCTCTCCCACAACAATGATTCTCAGTTGTTCTCTCATGTAGCTACCTCTCCCATGTCAGGTAGGACTTTCTTAGGCTCTCTCGATTACCACAACTAGATAGGGCAACAATTGTTAGAGAAATTATTTCTCAGTTGATGTTGTTGTATTATGAAAAGCCCCCAATACCCCTCTATTTATAGGTGGGGTTGGGGTTAGGTTTCCCAATTTGTACAGGATTGTGCAAGAGTAGAAGAGACTGGAAGATCTTGAATTTTCATAGCCTGTGAACACCAAAATGGTCGTCTGGTAACCCAGATGGTCGTTTAGTCATGCGAGATGGTCATCTTGCACAACCAAATGACCGTCTAGTAGTTTTCCAATCACATACGAATTTGGCAATTTTGATTCCAATTAATATTACATATTAATTCATTAGACTACAAATAATGTGCAATCAAAACAAGTTCGGGAAACATCCAGAACCTTTGTTCTACCCAAACGAGCCATCTCACCAATGTGAAATGCCCGTCTCACTCACCCAAAATGTTGTATGGTGAGCCTGAGTCGAGCAAGTCGGTTCAACAGATTGAACCAGTTATTTCACTCACTCAATTTGGCAGAGCGTAGACAATTCAATTTTTGATTAGCTTGACAACCCAAATGGAAATCTCAACGCTTGAAACACCCGTATAACTACCCAAACAACCATCTCAACGTTTGAGATGGTCATTTGGAGGTTTGATCAGCCAATTTATTGATCTATACCTAAACTCTATAGTAATCAATCCAAACATCATTCAAGATTAAATTCCTCTTATAGATGAATTCCTATATGTTTGACCCTATAGGTCCCATATCACATTGGCAGTGAATGTACAATACTAGATTATGACATCACAATCAAGGTGTAGTGCCTAGTTGCACATCAGTGCTACCCAAGTCAATAGAAAGTTGGAGAACAACTTCAACCTACAATCTGTGTTAGGCAGTGGCGTAGTTACGTACAGGGACGGGAGGGCACATGCCCTACCCGTCACGAGTGATGCCTGTTAATTAAGCTTAAACTTTCATATGTTCTGTTCTGTGATCAGCGTGAAAGAAGTAACTGTGCCCTACCTGTTTTGACTAATTCAATCTACTAATATTCTGTTCGTGAGATTAAAAAAATAGATTCATTCGACTCAGAAAGGCCTCCAACACATTCTGCAGTAAATTTCCATTTTACTGTGGTCGTTCACTTCACAATAATTGCTCCGGTGCCCCCTCATTTACCACCCTAAAACCCATTAGCCGCACACTCATCAAATCATTCTTTGAAAGAAAAGTAACAGACACAGGTTTTACTTTATACAGTATTATTTACAGTCTCTGAACATATTTTATTAACAATATATGATTAGATTATATTAGTAATTGTGATGATGATACTTTGTGAGTGGTTTTAAAGTAATTGTGATTTTACGACTGGTCATTATATAATATCTCTTGATGATAGCGTGGTGAGATGGGTTAAAACTGTATATTGAATAATACATTTGGGTGTAAGTGTATTAACTAACCATCAAACATTTCGTTTCATAAGTGGAAGAACTTGCTGGAGTTTCATCTTGTTCTTCTAGGCATGTGAAAATTCTTATTTTTATGACACAGAAAGTTTGAATTTCTCTTTTTTTTTGTGATTTGGAGCATAGAGTTACTATAAGCACAACATCTCATAATGCATCAGTACCGTGAATCAAGCACACATTACCTATTACAGTTTACTATAATAAAGAAATGGATGTGTAGGGGTGGAAGTGAAATAAAATTAAATAGAAAGAAGTTGATATGATATTTATGTTTTTGTACAACATGGAAGGAAAAGATAGAGAATGCATTTGGAAGGAAAATGTATTGTGTTCTTATTTCAAAAGTAGAGGGCGATTTACAAGAAAGACATTATTCTTTCCTTTCCTCTTGTAATGATAAAAAAATGATGCCTTCCCCTCGTATACAAGTTTATTTAATGGGGAAAGAAGAAGAGAATGTGCATGCATATTTCTACTTTATTCTTTTCCCAACTAGTATTTCCATTCTAAGCATTGAAATTCATCAAGCAGTTTCTTCTTCCCTCTTTTAATTGCGAACAAAGTCGGTATATATTATGTATCACTCAAAATATGGTAAAAGATCAAAAAAAATTATGGTGTACAAATTGTCATATTGCTTATTGTATATTAAATAACAAATGGTGTCATCAACTAGAAATGTAACCCGACAAAGTAGTCAAACATGAAACAAATTTAATATATTTTATAAGATGAATAATTTTTGTTTTAGAATATAGATGACTATTGTGCCCACCCTGAATAAAATTTCTGGCTTCGCCACTGGTGTTAGGTGTTGTAGTGATTGTATAATTCCTTTGTCTCTAGTATCCATGATGAACTTGAGGCATGGAATTGTCATCCTCTCAATGTTCAATCCATGTTTCTTGAACCAAGAGCAGACTGCCTGAGATAATGTGACCTCATATCATATATTGATTCAAATGTGCACGTGCATGCATTTCTCAGTCTCTCTTATCAAGTGTCTATGATATCAAAATCTAGTAGGAGGGGAAAATCCCATGTCTATCATTCATAGTCTATCCCCATGTGTCAAAGTCACCCAACCATCACCTTTTAGCAACTCATGTTTTAGGATTGTGTTTGATGATGTCAAAGCATACCCAACGACATGTGATGAGTGAAGTGATTTCAGGTCTAAGAATCACAATCACCACCTCCACTATGAGAGATGACTATGACCACCATTGATGGTTTCCTTGAGCCACTTTCAAGGTGGGTTTGTGACCGGCCTAAATTGCACGTCCAAAAGGAGTAGATTAAAAGTAGTCAGACTTTTAAAGAGATAACCGGACTCTCAGGCCCCCGCAACGATAAACGGGGTATGATGTAGCAATCAAGGTCGAACACAGGGACAAGGTTGGTGGTGTTAAGAAGGAGGAATCTAACACTCATATACTCCAACCGAAGAGGGTATATAATGGTGTTCCCTTAAGGTACGGTAGTACACAAACAAGAATAACAAGAACAAAAGAAACAAAAGAAATAAGATGAAACAAGTTAGGGACTTTAACATGGTGGATTAGATTATATTCCCATTTAGTTCAAATGACACGTATATTTCCCAGAGTTGTCTAAGAGAGAGCCACTTACAGATGATGTGAGATGCACATCAAAGAGAGAGCAGCCAAGGGAAATATAACCTAGGTTTTATTGCATGGAAAATAAATTCAACTTTGGTTTAATTGTTATATTGACTACATTAATTTATATAATTTTGAAGATTTAATTCAAATAATTGTGAGGGTAAATTATCTACATTTGACCCAAAATTTGGACTACAAACTAAACATGGGGATCCCAATTTAGACGTTATTCAACTTTTGAAGATATTCACCATTTTATTTCTTATTTGTAAGATAAATATTCAACTAATGCATTCAATGTCTTTCTTAATCAATTTGATACATGAATTCTTATTTTTATATTTATTTTCATCAATTAGAGTTGGATTGATTCTAGAGTGCTAATTTAGGGTGAATAGTAATTCAATAATGAATTTGCATAATTACCCAAATTTATGACTTAATTAACTAATTTATCATTAGTTCATATAAAAGTTTATTTATAGAAATCCAAATTTCTATTTGAGATTGTTGATACCTTTGCTAAATTCTCTAGTATGCATTGCAATCATGACAAGAGTGTTCTTTTTATGAGTAAGAATGTTGATAGGAAGGACATTTGTGATACCCTTCATATTGAAGTTGGAGAATTTCATGTAAAATATCTTAGTGTCCCTTTTTTATGTGGTAGAGTTACTAAAAACATTTTCCATCATCTGATTGACAAACTCAAGGATAAACAAAAGGATGGAAGGCTAAAACTATGTCTTTGGCTGGTAGTATTATCTCGTTCGATCTACCTTACCTATTGTCAGCCAGTTCTAGATTACTTCTTTTCCTCTTCCTTCTAGTGTTTGTAATGAAGTGGATAATTTTTGTCAAGACTTCCTTTCGGTAGATAATCTTGATAAAAAATATGTGCATCTTACCTCATGGGATAAAGTCTACAAAGCAAAATGTGAAGGAGGACTTGGACTAACAAAAACTGTTGACTCAAACAAAGATGGTCTCAATGTTGATTTTTAGAATCTTTCTGAGAAGAAGGAATCTTTATTGGTCAAATTCATTCATTCCAAATATCTTTAAAATATTGATTATGTTTGGAAAGGGGTCAATTCCCCAAACTATACTTAAATGTGGAATTACCTTATGAAAGTGAAGTAATTTGTTTATAGCATTATCCCTTCTTTATGATCTTCTTTATCTCATGGAATGTGGCAAGGCATGGTGCTTGTACGCTATGTGAACTATTCTTTTATGGTATAAGTGAACATGGAAACATCCTTGAGTGAAAAGAAAGTTTATCTAGAAAACATTTTATTTTCTTGGTTACAAAAAATCTAAACTAATTTATTTCTAGGAAAAAGGATTTTTTATCATCATAATAACAAATTGTATTAGAGAAGATAGGGTTAAGATATGGTCAAAGATTTTGATATGTTACAATGCCAACCAATAAAGGATTTCTTTTTCCACAAAGTTTTCCCATTCTTAGCCTAGTCCAGCAATATGACTAACATCAAACAAAGTGGCCACATTTTTCTATGATTAAAATGTATTATTTACTAAAATGTTTGCCTAGTTACAAGGCATAGTTATCAACATTAATATCGTTTTGTTCAAAATGCAATGAAGATCAATTATTGGCATGTTATTTACATAATTTTTTATTTCCGTAACTATTCTCCTTGTCATACCAACCAATTGGGTTCACCCACCTTACAAAACTTAACCTACTATGATGGGTACAACTTTTCTATTGTATTATTGTATAATACCTAATTAATGTCTATTGTATCCATCTTATAGCGGTTTTCTTCACCTAATTAGAGATTACTTATATTTATGTGAGATTAACTGGGAAATTTTCCCAAGGGTTATCTAGTTCATTTATAATTGTGTTCGGACAATAATAAATTTCAATTATTACCCTAAACTACTAAGATACAACAATCCACCCCTCTTGCACTTTTCTATTAACAAAAAGTTTGGCGTGATAATCATGATTCTTCCTAAAAGAATACATTCCTCTTTAATATAATGCTTCTTTGAAAAAATATATTCAAATTTATGTTGTAAGATGGAAGTATTGAATTTTATCTACAAGAAGATCTAGCATTATATGGGGAGTGAAAAATAATCCATGATTTAATTTATTCTATCAAATAGCCAACTAATGTTACAACGGTAAAAATACATGTCATGCATATGAGATAAGCATTGTTATGTTTAGTTTAATAAAAGAACTAATATTTGAGATATATTGAGTATGATGGTAAAATGCATATGAATCACAAATGAAACTTTGATAAACTTTAACATAACTTTTTTGAAAGGATCAAGAAATACAAGCATAAGAGGGAATTAATATTTTATGATGGCAATTTTAGTAATTGAAAACATGTAAATGCTTCCATGGAGTATTTTAAAGTCAACTTATCTCATTAAGAATGGTGTCTAAACGGAGCAACACATAGATGAGTTATATGTCAATTTTTGAAACAGCAAAATGGTATTAGCAAGTGTCCATTGATAGCAACACATAGATGACTTATATGTCAATTTTTTAAGCCGCAAAATGGTGTTAGCAAGTATCCATTGAGACATGGGCATCTCCACATAATTATTACTCTTGCACATTAATTAATGCTACAAATCCTTCCCTTCTATGGCACAACAAAACACCTGTAGAACTTTGTAAAGCGTCTACCATAGAAATACATTTTTGATTGAACACATGAGAAATCATTGCTCTTGCAAAAATAACACATTTTACCTAAGAGACCGAACTAAATCAAAATATTAATTAGTCAAACTAAAATACAACAGTCAGTAGCTCAGTCGAATTGTAAATCAACCGAACTGCCCCTTGGTTAAACAACCTTTCAACCGAGAGGTAGGCCGTCAAAAACAATTATCCATTCTCAATTAATTTAAAGCAAATATCAATTATATATTCATCATTTTTCTCATCAACCTTTATAAGGGAATCAAAAATCATATCCATTTCCTTTTCTTTTTCTTATATTTTTCAACCTTTTCTTATTTAAATTCAATAAGTTCATTTTTAGAAAAATTTGAAATAAATACATCACTATCAACACTTTGTGTACTTTATTTTGTTATTTAGGGCATAATAATACATAATGTCTTAACTTTTCAAAGGAAAAACATGTCACATGATTGACGGACATGGAAAGATAGGCATTTACTTTGTCAAACACTGGATTCCTCTTTTTGATTCGTGTATGGTGTTTAGGAATGTATACAAGACCATGATTATGACAATGTAACATATTTCTACTATTAGATTTTTTTTTCTGATCTCAACATTAAATTTTCATTTTCTTTAGTAGAAATCAAGCATTGGTTAGGACATACTTTTTCAATCATATAAGATATATTATTTAAGTTATTTTAAGTTTTAAAAATAATATTATCTTTTGATACATTAGAAAAAGATACCTCATCTTCACTTTTTTATCTTTAACATGGACACGTGCTTCTATATTTCTCTTTCTTCTTCATTATTACCTTCTTCATGTTGAGCAAGTAGGCTATCTTGATCTTCACTTTCTTCACTTAAGTGTTTCTCTAAGGCACTCAAATTATTTGTTATGAAGAAAAGCTAGCATACATAGAAGAAATTGTTTCATTTTCTTGTATTTGAAATGCTTTTAGATTAAAATCATTTTCTATCTTGGTTTCTTTATAAATGATAAATAGTTTTTTCCTGATATCATAAGAAGTTTCACGAGTAGAAATATGATTAAATTCATTAAGAGAGAGAAAGGAATACAAAAAATCCACAACTCTAACATTAAGAGTATCATCCCTTATCATATTTGGATCCCATTCCTCCATCTCTATTGTTTTTGGCGCATATGGGTGGATGGCCATGTTCCAAAGATCAAGGTTACCTTGAATTTATAATGGCATATGTAGCTTACAAAGATTGTAGTTTGATCCATCAAAGATAGTTGGTTGGTTGACGTGTGATCCTTT
The DNA here is from genome assembly GCA_963693085.1 of Alisma plantago-aquatica. Taxonomy (NCBI): domain Eukaryota; kingdom Viridiplantae; phylum Streptophyta; class Magnoliopsida; order Alismatales; family Alismataceae; genus Alisma; species Alisma plantago-aquatica. Next base: position 1,484,434,407 of record OY856412.1, on the reverse strand, counting down.
CATGTTCGATTGACCCAAGATGCTTTCCCCCATCTTCAAGACTCGTTGGAGCTCCTTGAAGTCCTTCTCTAATACCAAATCAAAGATCTAGGGGGGGTAAATGAAACTTTATAATAATTTCAATTAAATATAAAGTATAATGGAAATAAAAGTGGAAACTACAAAAGAGAGATAAGATTTTGAGTGGTCCCGTCTATGACGTCAGTCCACTACCCGGTTTTTGCCAACTGGGATTTGCAACAAACACTTTTATTAATTTATCGGCGACGACAAATTACAAAATGGTTGTTGCAACTAAACCCTCTTCTTTACCGAGCACGAAAGTGCCCCTCTGAACCTCTTCTTTTGCGAATGCCCAATGCCCGCCCAGACAAGAAAGAAAACCCGATATCACCTCTTCTTTTATGGACTCCCAAGGAGCCACCAGACATGGAAGAGAACCACATGTCACCTCTTTTATAATGGCCAAAGGAAGAACACCAACAAGCTTCACCACAACCTTCTTCTCTGAAGTAGTGAGAAACAACACCCATTAGCACAAGAACAAGAAAGGAGAAAGGAAATTACAACATTCTTCACAAGATATGCAATGAAACTCATATGGACAAGTGATGTTCAACCACTCGACAAAAGGTTTAGGCAAGGTTGATATTTGGTGGAGAACAATTCTACTTTTTTATTCTAGAATGAAAGCAACTCAAAGTATAAGCCTAAACTCTTGATAATGATAAAAAGTAGTAGTATGTAAGTTTGAGTATATGATCCCAATTATTGTATGCAAACTTGATGTTTTGGTGTCCTAGGATGACTCCTATTTACAAGAAATATTTACACATGGTTAGGGAAACTATGGGTAGTGCCTAGAGTGTTCTAGGATGAAAACTAGTTGTTAGGATTATGTAAATTAAATTACAAAGGCTAATTTGACCATTTGTTGAATTGCATCTAGAATATCCTCGGTCCAAAATATTGTCGACTAGAAATTATCTTGGTCCACAATATTGTCAACTGAGATTTTCTCTGGTTTGAAATTTTCTCCAATGGATATACGTCGATTGAACTCTCTAGTCAAACGTGCAATGACTATATCTCGACCGAGAATATCTTTGACTGAGAGTGACCTAGAGCTCAATTTAATGTAAAAATAATAGGAACACCTTAACAAATGATATATCTAATGAAACCTAACAGCCCTAAAGGATTCATATGAGTATGGGATAGGGTTTTGGGTAGGTTTTCGAAGATCATAACTTGTCCTTACAACATGACTATCAAGTTTTGCAAAAGTACATGAGTACAAATATATACATGGTACAACTTGATTTACAAGAATCTAACTTATGTATTTATAAGGTCTTTGTAGTTAGATCTTGATTGTGTTCCTTGATCACCTGAAATACATAATACACATGTTAGTAATATAATATGGTAAAAGATTTGTATCATCAAAATATGAGTGTGGCATATCCAAAGCTAACAATCTCCCCCTTTTTGATGATAACAAATATTTTCATAAGATAAATTGAAAGTAGAAAATTTAGAACTTCATACCTTTGATAGCCAATTTATCTCATGGGTTATTCTCCCCCTTTTTTCAAAATCAATAAGGATCAACACTTACCAGGGCTCCCCCTCAAGGAGAAATTCCCCCTCAATAAGATAGTCATTGGAGAGGAAAAATGTATGCCCAATGAATCAATTTAAAGAGAATACCAATTGAAGGAAAAATCTAAAACTATAGACATTAAGGCATAATAAGGCATAGTCAAAAAGCCATATATGATCAAGGAACGATTGAAATGTAAGTTCATAAAGATACTCTAGATCAATGGTAATGAATGTTAAGTCCACCATGATATATAGAAGCCATGAAAAACAAAAAGTACAAATGCAAAATTTGATTTCTCAACCATTTTCAAAGGATGCTAAGCCTAAAAATTGTTAGAAATCCTTTGAGCTCAGAATGAGGTCAACAAAAGTATCTCTAGACCAAATACAAGGGATTCTAAGCCCATATTGATATAGATAACCAATAAAGCATAGAAATGAGGTCAAAGGTATCTCTAGACCAAATATAAGGGATGTTAAGTCCATATTGATATAGAAAAGCCATCAAGCGCAAGGTTAAAAAGATACACAAGTTATATTAAAAGATTTTGATCTCCCCCTTGATCTCATACAACGAAAAATGAGCTCAAACATGAGAAAAAATATTTAATAAATAATAGCCATATAGGATCCCAAACTTCATGATAAAACATTGATGTCAGATGTAGAAACCAAGATATCAAGTAAAACTTGAATATGAAAACCAAGTTTCAAATACATCATGTTGTTGATAACATTTCAGTCGAGAAAAATTTCGAACAAGTTCCAGCTGGTTGGTGCAAATGTTATTCGACCGAGATTCTCATAGATAGCAAAAGAAAGTTAATTTGAGTTAAACATGAATGTCATAGCACATGTTATTTATCTCCAAGTTTAGATCAAAAGTATTTGCTTGATAATTTCTGCCCCTTATTATGATAGTTACAAAAAAGTCAAATGTAACCACAAGAAGTATGAGCATATAAGAAGCCATTTCTTAAAACATTTCATGATAATACCAAATAAGAATGAAAGTGATGACATATGTTAATATCAAAATGATTTTAAAATAAGGCTCATGAGCTTTTTACTCCATATGTAGAGAGAATTCATGACACCAAAAACAATTTTTTTCTTCTCTTATTGAGATGGCATGATAGTGCATAATGCCTGAGCAAGACATGTTTCATGATTAATGTAATATGATAAGATCATGTTAAAGAATATAGTAAATTAGATGTGTACCAATGTAAGAATGTAATAATTTATAGAACATATTTTGAGCAAGTTCCATAAATATCAAAGTAGGAAGAAATAAAAACCATGTATGGAACTTCTATTATTTAATTTAAAAGATTTTTTGTTGGAAAGCATCAAAGAACCTTTACCGGTAGAAATTAAGCATTTTCTTTTAGTACCAATGTTTTTTTCAAAATTGTCATATCATTTTAATTGCACATGCTTAAAATATATTTTTGGCTTGCAAGAACCACAACATTTATCTATCACTATTCCTATCAAGGTAGTTGTGGTAATAAATCAACACTTATACATTGTTTGGAAATCATGAAAAGTGCAACATATTAAAGTTGAATGTGAATAGACCACATGGAAAAGATTAACAATATGCATTATAGCAATGCCTTGAACTTGTCAATAAATTGAAAACTGCTTTGATCAAAGAAAAACATAAGAGAGGGAATTGATCATCCATCTTAGTCAAAATAGGAAAATTCAAGGTCATTCAAGATTTTGCTTTTAAGAATTATTTCTTGGACTTTTCTATTTACAAAAAGTTTGGCATGATAATCATGATTCTCCCCAAAAGAGTATATTCCCCTTTAATATATTTTTTCTTCTAAAAAATATATTCAAAATTTATGGTGAAAGATGGAAGAATGAGATTTTATTCGCAAGAAGCTCTATCATTATATCGGTAGTGAAAAATAATCTATCATTTAATTCATTCTATCATAGAGACAAATAAAGTTACAATGGTAAAATTGCACGTAATGTATATGAGATAAACATTGTTTTAGCCAGTTTAATAAAAGAACTAATATTTGAGATATATTGCATATGATGGTACAGATGCAAATGAATCTTTGATCAAATTTAACAAAAAAATTTTGAAAGGATCATAAATACATGCTTAAGAGGGAATTAATATTTTATGATGGCAATTTCAGTAATTGAAAACATGTAAATAATTCCATGGAGTATTTTAAAATCTTTTTGCATGTACTTCTTTGTAAAGAAACTAATTTTATTAAGAATGGTGGCTGAATGGAGCAACATAGAGATGAGTTCTTTGTCAATTTTCAAAATAGCGCAATAGTGTTAGCAAGAGTCCATTGAGGCATGGGCATATCCACATAATTGTCACTCTTGATCAATAATTATTGCAAAAAATCCTTTCCTTCTATTACACAACACAACACTTGTTAAAATTTGTAAAGTGTCTACCCTAGAAAAACATTTTTGACTGAACACATGAGAAATTATCATGCTTGTAAAAATAAGATAATTTACCTGAGAGACCAAAATGACTCTAAATATTAGGATAATCAAAATAAAATATGACAAACAACAACTCAGTCAAATTGTAAATCGACCAAACTTCCCCTCGGACGAACAACCTTTCAACGAGAGGTAGGTTGCTAGAAATAATTATCCATTCTCATAATTTAAAAGAAAATATCAATTATATATTCATCATTTTGCTCATCAACCTTTATTACGGAATCAACAATCATATCCAATTTCCTTTTCTTTTTCTTATATTTTTTAACCTTTTTATTTAAATTCAACGAGATCGTTTTTAGAAAAAGTTGAAATAAATGCATCACCATCAACACTTTGTGTACTTTGTTTTTCTTGTTCATCATTTTTAGTGATACGGAATAAAAATACATAAAGTCTTAACTTTTTAAAGGCAAAACATGTCACATGATTGATGGAGGTAGAAAGATGGGCATTTAATTAATCAAAGATAGGATTCCTCTTTTTCATTCTTTATTAGTGTTTAGGAATGTATCTAAGACCATGATTGTGAATATGTAACATATTTCTAGTTTAACATTGAATCTTCATTTTCTTTAGTAGAAATCAAGAATCGGTTAGCACGATCTTTTTCAATCATAGAAGATTTATTATTTTAGTCTTTTTCAGTCAATGTAATAAGACTATCTTTTGATACAGTAGAAAAAGATACATCATCATCACTATTTTTACCTTGATCATGGACATGTGCTACTAAATGTGTTCTTTCTTCTTCACGTTGAGCAAGGAGGCTATCTTGATCTTCACTTTCTCTACTTATGTGCTTCTCTAAGGAACTCAAATATTTGTTATGGAAGAATAGCTAGCATACATATTAGAAATAGTTTCATTTTCTTCTATTTGAAATTCTTCTAGACTAAAATCATTTTCCGACATGGTTTCTTTATAAATAATAGATTATTTTGTTCGCATATCATAAGTAATTTAACAAGTAGAAATATGATTGAATTCATTAAGAGACAAAGGAATAAAGCAAATCCACAACTCTAGCATTAAGAATAGCATCTCTTACCGTATTCAGATCTCATTTCTCCATATCTACTGTTGGAGGTACATATGGGTGGGTGAACATGTTCCATATATCATGATCCATACCTTCAATGTATAATTGCATATGTCACTTCCAATTATTGTAGTTTGTACCATCAAAGATAGTTTTCCGATTGATGTGTGATCCTTCCATGTTCTACTGACCCAAGATGTTCCCCCCCATCATCAAAACTCATTGGAGATCCTTGAAGTCATGCTCTGATACCAAATGAAAGATCTAGAGGGGGGTGAATATAACTTTAAAATAATTTTAATCAAATTTAAAATGAAATAAAAATAAAAGAGGCAACCATAAGAGAGAGAGATTATTTAGAATGGTTCCATCTACGACGTCAGCCTACAACCCAATTGTTTCCAACTAGGATTTGGAACAAGCACTTTTATTAATTTATCGGTGAGGATAAATTATAATATGGTTGTTGCAACTAAACTCTCTTCTTTACCGGCCACAGAAGAGCACCATAAAACATCTTCTTTTGTGGACTCTCAATACACCATTGGATAAGGAAGAGAATTCGATGTCTCCTCTTCTTTTGTGGACTCTCAAGACACCGCCGAACATGAAAGAGAACTAGACGTCACCTTGTCTTTAAGGGACAAAGGAACAAGCTTCACCACGGCCTTCTTCCCTGAAGTAGTGAGAAGCAACACACAATAGCACAAGAATAAGAAATAAGGAAGGAAATTACAATAGTCTTTCACAATATATATAATGAAAATCTTATGAACAAGTGATGTTGATCCACTCAACAAAAGGTTTAGGCAAGTTTGATATTTAGTGGAGAAGAATTCTACTATGGGATTTAGGCTAGAATGATGGCAACTCAAAGTATAAGCCTAAACTATTGAGAATGATAGAAAGCAGTAGTTTGAAAGTTTGAGTATATGATCTCAATTGTTGTATGCAAACTTGATGTTTTGGTGTCCTAGGACCACTCCTATTTATAGGAAAGGTTTACACAAGGTTAGGGAAACTATGAGTAGTGTCTAGAGTGTTCTAGAAAAAAAAAACTATCCGTTAGGATTATATAAATTAAATTATAATAGCTAATTTGACTATTTGCTAAATTGCATCCAGAACATTTTCGGTCCACAAGATTGTCGATCGGAAACCATCTCGATCCTCAATATTGTCGACCGACATTTTCTCTGGTTTGGAATTTTGTCCAATGGCTATTTATTTGTCGAGCTCTCTAGTCAAACGTGCAATGTCTATATCTTGGTCAAGAATATCTTCGACTGAGAGTGACCCAAGACTCAATTTAATGTAAAAGTAATAGGAACACATTATCTAATGATATCTGTAATGAATCCTAATGTGACAACCTGACTTTCTCTCACCATGATTATGCTCCTTCTCTCTCTTATGTGAACCATATGACTCAAAGAAACTTTAGTATCATGAGTTGAGTATGTTGAGGACCCCTTTTTGTCACTTTACGTTTGATTCTCACATTTGTGACATATTTCGTTCATAGACCTAAGTTTTAAGCTCTTAGAATATCACACTATTGCAAGTAATTTTCAACCTGATCAAAGTGATATTATTTCTCCCTATTATATGCCAAGTGGTAGAGTCCTCATTATGAATCCAGCAGAGCAAAACTCCCCTTAATTGGACCTTCCTAGCTCAAGTTATAAAGTTGCAAAGATCCCCTTGTTTTTACTTTGATTTAGTTCGAATTCTACTCTTGGTTTCTTACTTGGGGTGCCTATCGCCTCTTTGGGCCAGCCAGCGGCGTGCGGCCCAGCTGTAAGCTCAATTGCTCTTTTCCCCTCTCAGAACCCCATTCGATTTTGGATAATTGTTTACCGTCTGATACTCAAGAGCCACATTTGGGCACGAATCAGACGGTGGGAGATCATCCCCTACCTCGGTCCTTACTGTAGCAGACGCTACAACAGAGAACTTCTGCAACAGCCAATGGGCTTTGATCCATGACCATTTTGTGTAATCGAGACTCCCAAATGACTTGTTTCGCTCTGCACTCTCTTTTCCCCCGTTTTTCCCTCTCTTTCGAGCCGTAGAACCCCATCTCAGTCCCTCTCATCTCTGGCTGCAGCGAAGGCTGTCACCATGGAGCTTGAGGTTGGGGGTTTCTTCTTCAGACATCTTTGAGCCTCCCTTTTTTTCCAATGGTTCTGTGTGACCGCGGGAAACTTGAGCGGCAAGCTTTCTGACGATGGGGTGGCCATTTGCGCCCTGAACGAGGAGCTCTTGTGAGCATCCTACAACCCGCCGCTGCGGTAGGGCTCCCACCCATGCGTTGAACGAGCGGGAGAACTCCTGGCCGTGCGAAACACCACGACATCACATATCATGTGGCCCAAAGCCACATGCCCATCTGCAACCTGGTCAGGCTCAGACCAATCACAGGCTGTCGGATGGCGACTGGCGATACCAGCCGTCCAGCCGGGTCTCACCGCGGCGTGGCGGTCGGACCAGCACCCGAGCGGCCAAGCACTATGGGACCGGTTGGAGCGGATGAGAGGGCGGATGTGCGAGCCATGCCATGTGAGATCAATGCCCTTAATTGATCCGTCAATGAAATGCAACATGCCCTATACCTCTCATATAATTTTCAATGTAATTCTTTTAAAAATCATAATTCCCTCATCCTTTGGCCAAATCATGACATAATATATATCAAATTGATCCTCTCGAAAAGGTGTACAACTTGGGTATAGTTCTAGACCATGAAACCCCTTTCTATTTCTATATTTTTCTAAATATGAGATCTTTGACCATGTTGACTGCATTAAATGCATGATTGTGATCAAGATTGGACCTTGGATGCATCTTTACCTATCTACTCATGAAATAAGTAACTTTTATGCACTTTTCAACTAATTGAGGGTCCTAATAAACCCTATTACCCATGAGTGACTCTAATTGCACATATATGACTTTTTGGACCTAAGTGATAAAAATTTTCCCTAATTTCTTACACTTAGCATCAAACATTTTATCTAGTATCACCATGACATGAAAATCAGTAGCATTAGGACACCTTATAGTGCATACGTCCACCCTTGTCCCCTATTTGCTATGCTCACCCAATATGACTCTTTATCATGAATGCGACACTTTATGATGATGCATGATGTTGTCCTCGAACCATATAATGCATTTGACCAAACTTATGCACCAACTACTCTTAATCCTTCAAATTAGTAATTTTATGAAGTCATGTGACTACTTGGATAGGGACAACCTCCTTTGTGTTTGTTTGGTGTTTGGGACTCTAAATCCCCTAGTACTTGTATAATGTGCCTTATATGACGTGTTGACTCCATTTTGTCCCAATTGTGGTATGGATGTTAGTCTGTTATCTATTCCTTCTAAATCAGGAAACTTTTGCTCTTAATTATTTCCTTGGATGTGGATACCCCACCTAAGTCTCATTTTAAATCTTGATCTCATATATGCCTATTTCAAGTATAAGTATATGTATATAAGAAAAATGTTACCACATGCAGAAAGGCAGTGAGTGTCCATGTAACCAAGTAAAAGTATGTAGCATCAAGTCTAGATGAGAGTTTTAGATGCTAGATGTAGTATCCAGAGTTGTCTAAAGCCATGACCAAGGCTAGGCTAGTAAGTAGCCTCAATAACCTAAGTAGTAGTTGTTGTTGTTGTTGATAATGATGAAGATGATGATGATGATGATGACGACGACGACGATGACGACGATGATGATGTAATGTTATGAGATGTTCAAAGATGATTCAAGTTACGCTTGATGATATGATATGAGTTTGACCATGCGACCCTAGATAAAGCTAGAAACAAGTACGATATGTGTGACTTGGTTCATGTGCTAAACATAGCTAGTGGGTTGACATGCTTGCTTGTGCCTAGTCGTGTACATGTTGAGATACGATGTGTGACATGGTTTGAGACCAACACCAACCTTGATCTCTTTACAAAGGATGACCTCTAGCATGGGACATACGGAAAAGGGTGGCCTCTTGATATGAGTTGACCCGCCACAGGAGTAGGTCAGAGTACCTAAAACTGCAAAATATATGAAATGCTGAGAAACATGCATGATGAAATACATGATGATGAGTCCCTATCTATAATACTTCTAAGTATGTGAGTTGAGTCACCTAGTGTGTGGTCTGTTGAAAATGTTGAATCCTACATTTTCTATGCAAAGATCTAACCCTGGAGGAAGGGACATTCGATATATGATGTTTTTTATATAGTGAGGGAGATGTCCCAAGACCCTAAGATGATGTACATGACATGTGATCTCCATGGTGAGCCTCATACTCAGGTCAGTGGTTTAATGCAAAGGAATCTTGTGGTATCTCTCGTTTGGTATGTTGGATAAAAGTTTGATATGGGTAGATGTTGGTGGTTACCATGTTTTTCCTTGACATGGATAGGTCTTAGCTTGAGTGACTTGAGCTTATGGAGCTCTTTCAAAAGTGAGATAATTTGAAGACCTTGACGTTGATGATAATGTTATTCCTAAAATGATACTTGATACATGGAAGAATCTCACTTAAGTTAAAATTTTGATATATGTACAATAGCCACTCTTATGAGCTAGACCTAATATGAAATAATACCATACATGAAAGATGTACATATGAAATCCTGAACTTGATGTGATGATGCCTAGAGATCCTAGCATAAATGATTAGGGGGTAGCATGCCTAATATCATACCCAAATGAAAAATAATTAACTATGTATGATGATACTCTTGGGGTCTTAACTCAAATAAAATGATGAATAAATATCTTAAATTTAGAACCAAAATGAAAAGTATTGAACATAATTGGGGATAATTTGCAGAATATTGGAGAAATATGAACCATGCACGAAATCTCAATTTAATGAGAAAACATCAGGAAGGTGATAACCTTAATTGAAAGTCATGATACTGAACATTTGCATTTGAGAAGTGGATTACATATATCTTGATGTCACATCTTGAGCTTATATGTATGTATGTATGTATGTATGTATGTGTATATATATATATATATATATATATATATATATATATATATATATATATATACACATACATACATACATACATACATACATACATATAAGCTCAAGATGTGACATCAAGATATATGTAATCCACTTCTCAAATTTAAATGTGTATATATATATATATATATATATATATATATATATATATATATATAAACCTTATGTGGTAGGGATAAGGGCTATAAAATCCTAATGTCAAGATGTCATAATATAACAAAAGACCAAGTGAACTGTAAATAATGGGTATGTGTGTGCTTGGAAGGTGGAAATCTAAGTATGCACCCCATGATGAGGGATGCCTTGACACTTAGTCTTGGTTTCCTAAACATGATGACTATAAAGTTGGACCTTCAACTATGATCTTGGATGAGTTTCTAAGATCAAATTTTCTTTTAAGGAGGGAAGGATGTGACAACCTGACTTTCTCTCACCTTTATTATGCTCCCTATATCTCTTTTGTGAACCATATCACTCAAAGGAACTTCAATATCATTAGTTGACTGTGTTGAGGACCCCTTTTGGCCACTTTATGCTTGATTCTCACATTTATGACATATTTCACTCAATGACCTAAGTTATAAGCTCTTAGATTATCACACTCTTGTATGTAATTTTGAATCTATTCAATGTGTTCTTGTTCCCTTATTATATGCTAAATGATAGATCCCTCTATTATAAATCTAACAGTGCAAAAATCCCCTTAATTGGGCCTTCCTAGCTCAAAATATGAAGTTTCAAAGATCCCCTTATTTTACTTTGATTTAATTCGAATTATACTCTTGGTTTCTGACTTGGGTCGGCCTATGGCCTCTTTGGGCCATCTAGTGATGTGCAACCCATTCACAAGCTCAATTTCTCTTTTCCCCTCTTAAAACCCCATTCAATTTCTAATACTTTTTACCATCTGATATTTAAGATCCATGGATTGGGCCCAGGTCCGATGGTAGGAGGTCATCCCCTACCTTGGTCCGTACTGAAGCAGCAACTAAAACAGAGAACATTTGCAACAACTAATAGGCTTTGATGCATGAACATTTTGAGTATTCAAGACTCTCAAATGACTTGTTTTTCTCTGCACTCTCTTTTCTCCCATTTTTCCCTCTCTTTCAAGCTCTAGAACCCCATCTCATCCCTTCCCATCTCTGGATGCAGTGAAGACCGCCGCCATGGAAGTTGAGGTTGGAAGTTTCTTTTCCAGTCATCTTTGAGCCTCCCTTTTATACCCAATGGTTCCACGTAACCGAGGGAAACTTGAGTGGAAAGTTTTTTGGCGACGAGTTGGCCGTTTGTGCCCTGAATGAGGAGCTTCGATGAGAATCCTACAACCCGCTACCACAGTAGGGCTCCCACCCACCTACTGAATGAATGGGAGAACTCCTAGCCATGCAATAGGTGAGGACCACAGAGGCATCACTGATCATGCGGCCCAAAGTTGTAGGCCCAACCATAACATGGTCAGGTGTAGACCAATCACAGATTGCCACATGGCGACTGGCGATACCTGCCGTGCATTGGTGAAACATTGGGTCTCACCACGAAGTGGCAGTCAGACCAGCCCCTGAGCGGCAAAGCAATGTAGGACCGGTTGGAGTAGACGATACGGCAGATGTGCGGGCCGTGTGATGCAAGATCAATGCCCTCGATTGATCTGTCAATGAAATATAGCGTGCCATTTACCTTTCATATAGTTTTCAATGTAATTCTTTTAAAAAACATAGCTCCCTCTCCCTTTGGCCAAATCATGCCATATTATATATCAAATTGATCCTCTAAAAAAGATGTACAACTTGAGAATAATTCCAGACCATGAAGTGTTGGGTTTTAGGGGAGACAGAGAAGGCAGCGGAAACAAAAAAATTTCTCTCAAACCCATACCAAGGAAATGCGTCAACGTCTATATAATAGGAAAAGATGGTTTGTGGAATCATACCTTGTCCCGAGGCTTGCTCGGCGAAAATACCTCGCGCAATGCACGGTCTTCAACTCTGGACTTCGACGGCATCTGTGCAGCTCCTGGTCGCACCGGGACTGACAACTCCTACTCGAACCGGACTGTCAGATGACAGTTGTCCTCCTAAGCGGCAGTGTCCTCCCGCCTCTGTAGTAGTCCACATGGACCACCTGGAACTCCACACTCCTTGTCCCACAAGGAAGTGGAAGGAGTCACACCCTCCTGTTGACGTACTAGTCGCCAACACGCTCTCCTGCCTCCTGTTGCAACTGCAGTTGTCCTTCCCTTGCTGCACCTCCCTTTTGCGGGAAGCACTTGCTCGGGCTCTCTCACGATTACCAAAACCAGAGAGAACAACAACTTGTAGAGCAACTGGTTGCACTGAGCTGTACTGTGAGAAGCCCCCAAATACTCCTATATATATAGGAGAGTCATGGGACAGGGTTCTCCATCCCGAGCAATGTGGGACTAAAAGCAGGAGTAGAAGGGTTCGAGATTTTCCATAAAAAGCAACCATCTCGCAACCTGAGCCGATCGGTTCACAAGTGAACCGGTCGGTTGGGGACCTGAACCGATCGGTTCACCACTGAACTGATCGTTTGGGACCCTTGAACCGATCGGTTCACTCATGAACCGGTCGGTTGGGGTTCCAGGTTGGTTCCCGATTGACTTTCCTTGTTTCTTTCCCAATTAGTATCGAATACCAATATTATTCCCAATCGAATTGGGCAATTTGAAACGAAAGGAAAATTCTCACCAATCCTACTTTCCCAAGTTGCTCGATTGCACCAGTTGAACCGATCGGTTCAACACTTGAACCGGTCATTTCACTCTGTGCATGAGCCGATCGGTTCAACAATTGAGCCAACCGGTTCAGCAACCTCAACCGACCAGTTCATCACATGAAACGATCGGTTGGGAGTGCAGGTTGTGCAGAATCAGTCAAATGCAATTTCAATCAATCTGATACTCCAATCAATGCGTCCAACACCTTGAACCATACGATATTGAGCCATCGACTGATTGAGTGTTTAATTGAACTACTAAACTCTTTTAGTAATCAATCTAAACATTGCTTGTGGACAAAACTCCTCTTCCAGGTTAAATCCTATGTGTGTGACCCTGCAGGTCCATTTCACGTTGGCAGTGAAAGTCCATAACACTTATGACTTCACAAGCAAAGAGCGGTGCCTAGTCACACATCAGTGCTACCCAATTGAAAGTAGAAAGTTGGAGAACAACTTTCATCCTACAATCCGTGAATGGTGTTACAGCGAATGTATAATTCCTTTGTCACTGATATCCCAAATGAACTCGAGGCATGGAACAGTCATCTTGTCAACGTTCATTCACTTTCTTGATCTCAGAGTAGACTGGAAGAGATATGTATGACATCAGTATCACATACTGATGCACACATGCGTGCACGCCTTTCTCAATCCTACTCATCAAGTGGCCATGGATATCAAACTCCCTCAGGAGGGACAAAATCCCATATCTATCACTCACCCCTCAAAAGCCCCATGTGTCAAAGCCACCCAATCATCACCTTTATAACAACCCATGTTTTAGGACTATGTTTGATGATGTCAAAGTGTGCCCAACGACATGTGTTGAGTGCAGTGATTTCAGGTCTAAGAATCACACTCACCACCATCACTGTGAGTACTGACTGTGACTACCATCTCATGGTTCCATGTGTCAAACTCAAGGTGGGTCTGTCCGGTACACTTGTTCTCTAACAAGTACCTATGTGTTTGGTTTGATATCTCTATATCATGACTAATGAGATTCTGTCATCAACCAACACCACAATCTAGTCTTGTGTGTCATTGTTGTCTATCTACCTTCCACAATGACATCCGACTAGGGACATAACAAGAATGTACAAACTCTTAGCATCCGTATGATCTCATCGTTCATGTCCTCAACCTGAAAGCATACGTCATTGAGTACTGTCATTCTTTAGACATTCAATCTGTTCTATCACTATCTCATATGACTGAACCAGAAAGAATTGGAAGCTCGCCTTTGATGTTTATCAAATCAATCTTAATGTATCCCACCAATCATCATATGATTGGCTCTCAGGGCATCCATACCAACATAAAGCCCCTTCCTATTTCTCAATTTTGCTAAATATGAGATCTTTGATCATGTTCACTACATTAAATGCATGATTGTGATCAAGATTGGACCTTTGATGCATCTTTACCTATCTACTCATGAAATCAGTAACTTTTTGTACTTGTCAACTAATTGAGGGTCCTAATAAACCCTATTGCCCATGAGTGACTCTAAATGCACATATATGTCTTTTTAGACCTAAAAGATATACTTTTCCCTAATTTGTTACACTTAGCATCAAACATTTTATCTAGCATCACCATGACATGAAAATCAATAGCATTAGGCCACCTTATAGTGCATGCATCCACCATTGTCCCATGTTTGCTATGTTTGCCCAATATGACTCTTTATGCATGAATGTGACACTTCATGATGATGCAGGATCTTGTCCTTGAACCATATAATGCACTTGACCAAATTGATGCACCAACTACTCTTATTCCTTCAAATTTATAATTTTATGAAGTCTTGTGACTACTTGGATAGGGGAAAGCCCTTTTGTGTTTGTTTCTTATTTGGGACTCCAAATTCCCTAATAATTGTATAATGTGCCTTATAGGACATGTTGACTCCCTTTTTCCCTAATTGTGATATGGATGTTAATCACTTGTAAATTCCTTCTAAATCTGGAAACATTGTCCCTTGATTGTTTCCTTGAATGTGGATACCCACATAAGTCTCATGTTGAATCTTAATGGCATATATGAACTAGTTTGATGTTTGAAAGTATGTGGATATATTCATACCAATGTTAGAAATTGATGCTTTGACCCATGGGACATCCACCTATATCTGAATATGCTTCTTATGTCCCTATATGGATTCTCTACATCATCATTTATGGATGGACCCTTTGACTTGGTGAACGTTTTCCTTGTTTTCCCTATGATGAGTCTATTGACCCTAAAATGCAAGTAAGTGACTTGAACCTTGAAATACCCTTATAAAATGATTGGACCTCAAAATGACATGAAACTTGAACCACACCTTCATGATGACATATATATCGGTAAAAGACCATGTAATGTACAAATTTACCAACCATGAAACTAACTTGGACAAAACCCTGAAACGAAATTTGTAAGGATTAATGATGATAATCTTATATATGTATGTAATCTTGTCCTTTACCAGGTGGTTTCTTGTGATCTGGATGGTCAAGGTTAAGTTAAGAATCTCTGAATAAGGTACATGATTTAAATAGTTATCTAGCTATGGCTTTTTTGCTTGTAAACTTATATGTAAATATGCTTATTTACTTTTTCAACTATTGCCATGCTTGTTTTATACACTTACAAAAATAAATTGGAACTCCATTATACAATGTAGAAGTAGGTTTAACTCTTGGTCATTGCCTTGAGGTCCCTCACGTATATAAGTATTAGCTAATCTTGAGCACCCTTACAGACTCTTCCAATGGAAAGTAGTCAAAGGCCTTATGAATCCATGATGTTGTAAGTATAGATGGAGTGAAATGACATAAAATATGGGATGTCATTTTGCTAAGAACTCACCTATTTTATCCTTATTTGTTGCTTCTACAAATCTTTTCAAATTATAAAAAACTTATGTATATGTATCTTCTAGCTCTATACTCAGCACCTCGTGTTCCTGAACCACCTTGCAACATATATTTTATAGGTTCAGAGATGGCTAGCATTTGATGGGCTTGGTGAGCTATCTATGGTGTGCTTGTTGTATATCCCTACTATGCATAAGCAGACTGGTAAAATTGCACTCTTGAACATGTAATAGAAAGCTTGTAATAAACAATGTTGTTTAATAATATTTTTTCAATGTTGAGATTATGATTGGTCCTTTTATCTTGTTATTTGTTCATATATGCTAATATTTATTCTTTCACATTTGCACTTTGTCATTACCATGCTAGGGATGGATGTCTTGGTCCTATCGCCATTGACTTTATAGTCATTTGGAGTTATGATTTGGATAACAAATGGTTCTGCGAAACCAAGCAACCCTAAAGGATTCATATGAATATGTGATGGAGTTTTGGGTAGATTTTGGAAGATCATAACTTGGCCTTACGTCATGTCTATCAAATTGTACAAAAACACATTAGTACAATATATATATATATATATATATATATATATATATATATATATATATATATATATATGATACAACTTGAGTTCAAGTATTCATACTTATGTATTTCCAAGCTCTTTATTGTTGGATCTTGATTATGTTCCTTCATCATCTGAAATACTTAATACACATGTTAGTAATATAATATAAAAAATATTTGTACTGAGTGTGGCATATCCAAAAGGACAATAATAGTCTCCTAGCTGCCATGGTTGCTTGGAATAGGGAGATAGGGATGATGGTGGCTTGGGTTTCCTAGAATGTAAGGGAGAGGAAAGTGCAAAGGAGGAGAAATAAGAGAGGAAGAGAAGAAGAAGAGCGGGAGAAGGGAGAAAATGGATGAAGGCATAAGGAGATAGTAGCCAAGGCAAGTTATAACATAGGCGTCGTCACATGGAAAATAAATACTTCTTTGTTTTAAATGTCATATTGACTGCATTAATATATATAAAATCTTGTAAATTCTATTCAATTAATTAGGAGGGTAAGTAAGTTTTTGACACAAAATTTTGCCCATAGATTAACTAAGGTGTGGCGAACCCATTTTAATTCTAGTTTCAACTTAATAAGCTATTTAGTATTGTATTTCTTACTTATAAGTAAAGTAGTCAATTAATGTGTCTAATGCCTTTCTTTATCAGTTGACACATTATTTCAACTTGTAGTACTTCTTTTCATCAATTAGACTTATAATGTTGCTAGACTGCTATTTAGGATCAATAATAATTAAGATAATTTATTTAACTATTGAACGGATGAATTGATTAACTAATTTATCATTAACCTTATGTAAAAAAATTATTTGTTAAAACATTATAGTTTCTTTGTTCAAATTGATCTTAACTAATTTGTTCCTAGAAAAAAAAGAGTTTGATATCATAATTATAATAAATTGACCTAAAGAAATTGAAACGTTAAGCTATAGTATGAGATTATAAGATCCTAGTATGTTATGGTGTATTATGTATAGGTACATGTCTTTATATATAGATATAAATCAAAACTTTTGATGGTTACAAACGTACTTTTTTATTATTTTCGGTCTATGATATAAGTTTATAATAAGAAATATGAACTGAAATGGCACTGTTAAATGTTTGTTTGTGAATATGTATTTGTACAACAGTGTGGTTAAATACTCATTATTGTTGTAAAGTGAGTGTCGTTGATGTATATTATTAGTTTAACAAATTTTGAATCTTGTTCCGTTGGAAAAATGCATGTACATGTCTTGATGAATGATCGTAACGTTAACATAAAAAGAAAGATTATAATAAAATATGCAGATGTAACGATGCTCATGCAAGTAGGGTGGAGTACTCCTCTAGTTATAATGATGAATTTTGTTACATGATAATTAAATACTACAAGATTATCTTTTCAAAATCTGATATATGAGTAGGCTAGATGGTTTGAAAACATGTTATTCTGGATGTTGCGTAGATGTGTTCTTACACATTTAGTCGGATACCATGATATTACGTGAACTGTGCGGTGGACACAAAGTATTGTTGACTGATGGTAGCTCTATATCTATAAGCATTAGGTTTTGATGATTTATACATTTTACTATTGTATGTCAAAAAGATATGTTTTGTTCATTATTCAACATGCTCATCTGGAGTTATACTGCTAGTGTAAGATATTTGGTCAAAAAACACCGATGAAAGCCAGTCTTATCATATCTTTAGAATACATAAGGAACGCGATTCTAAATTATGCCATGAATCTGGTTCGTCTGGTTTGATTGGTTTATATATCGCTTTGATTTCTCTCGTCTACATCTCTCAAATTTTAAAAAGTAAGTTGATTGAGTCCAAATCGATTGTATAACCTAAATGATATAGCAGCTGAAAATATATTTAGTTGTTAGCCCGGCCTGCCTTGGGTTACTTCAGCCTTAAAAGATGAAAAAAAAATTGGTCGACTTAATGATCAAATTAGTGATTTTGATACAGATTTTCCATAATAGCCAAACATGGGAGGGGAAAATAAAGAGATGATAAATGGAATGACGTCTCCATTCTTAGCGGCACACACTAAAATAACATCCAAATCCAATGATAGAGAAATAGGGCCATGATACATCTTTAAAATGAAGATTACGTTCCAATTGATGTCTTTATCTTGGTCGCAACGCCACAACATTTCGGACGTTTTATGCAATAGTAGGATACCATGCGAAATATATGAATCCATGTATTTGTTTAATTATCTAAGTTGAACAGAAAATATCACATTCAATACTAATAAATATGATATATATTCGACATGGCCTGTGCTTCACCCAACATGTTTCCAAACAACATACAATGTTGATAATGGTTATCTTCTCGATCTTGAAATTCCAGAAAAGAACAAGAGGGACTTTTGTACGGATGGTTAGTTACGACTTACGAACACTAAGAGCACGTCAAACGAGACAAGAAAACCGAAAGAATACGGAAAACCGGGAATCGTGGGCATATCCTCTCTTTTCCTTAGCGATTGGTTGTATTTTAATATGACATCATCTTATTCTTCTCAACCATGCACATGGATCGAGGGGATAATGGTTGTATCTAAATACCCAATAGATTATTACAATTTTCCTCTTCCATATCTATTTTTTGAAAGCGATGCTAGTTTTTTTTTTTATATCTAGTCCACATGTCCTAGAAGAGGATGTACATGTGGATCACTCCAACGACTATGAATTCTATATCACACAAAAGAAAACCTAAGTGGTAAAGTACAACTAAAAGAGACCTTAGCCATAGTAGACTTGATGGTGTCAAATAATGACTAGACCTTGATGCATGGTGATAATAATGAGGACATCAGTCACGCTATAACTTAAAAGTATAATCCCTGAATCTCTCTTACCTATTTTTTCTTTTCTTTTTCTTTCATTATTTACGCATCTGGATTATATTATAGTTTTGCTTGTTGCATTTCATTTAGCCCATCATGTTAGTTTGACATTTACATTTGTAAATTAAATCAAAGTATAACACAACACATGTTCTTGAATTTGTTGATTTGAATGGTTTCGGCCACCACATATATCCACATATTAATTCTATATTACAAGGGATCAACGTATTCATTTATTGCTTCTTCATTCCAATTTTATGATTTTTTTATTGTAATTGAGTTGAATGTAGAATTGAGTAATATAAAAATAAAGTCATCATCGTAAAAAATAATAACCTATAATAGCAGGCCTCACCCACTTCCAAACCCTAGCTCCGCCAATATATATACATATTTATAAGTATACATAGATATTTAGTTTATATATATATATATATATATGAATATACATATATATACATATGTATATTCATATACATATTTAAAAAAAAATTGAGAGACGAGAAGACAGAATAGAGAAATCAAAACTCTATATAAAACCAATCAAACCAGACGAACCACATTCATGGCATAATTTGGAGTCATGTTCCTTATGTATTCTAAGGATATCATAAGCTTTCCTTTCATCGGTGTTTTGACCAAATATCTTACACTAACAATACATCTTCGAATGCACATGTTGAATAATGAACAAAATATATCATTTCGAGATACATTAGTAACATGTATAAATCATCAAAACCTAAAGTTTATAGATATAGAACTACCAACAGTCAACAATACCTTGTGTCCACCACACATTTCACATAATATCATGGTATCTAACTAAATGTGTCAGCACACATCTACGCAACATCCAGAATAACATGTTTTCAAACCATCTGTGCTACTCATTTATCATATTTTGAAAAGACAATCATGTAGTGTTCAATTATCATATAACAAAATTCATCATTATAACTAGAGGAGTACTCCACCTTACTTGCATGAGCATCATATATCTACATTTTTTATTATAATCTTCTTTTTAAGTTGACGTTACGATCATTCATCGAGACATGTACATGCATTTTTTTAATAGAACAAGATTTCAAATTTGTTAAACTAATAATATACATCAAAGACATTCACTTTATAACAATAATGAGTATTTAACCACATTACTGTACAAATAGATATTCACAAACAAACATTTAGCAGTGCCATTTCAGTTCATATTTCTTAGTACAAACTTTTATCATTGATCGAAAATAATCAAAAAGTATGTTTGTAACCATCAAAAGTGTTGATTTATATTGATATATAAAGACTTGTACCTATACATAATACATCGTAACATACTAGGACGTTATATAATCTCATGCTATAGCTTAATCCTTTCTTTTCTTTAGGTTAATTTATTATTATGATGACATCAAACCCTTTTTTCTAGATAAAATAGTTACGATCAATTTGAACAAAGAATATATAATATTCTAACAAATAATTTTTGTAAATTAGTTAATCAAGTCATTAGTTTCAATAATTATATAAATTAGTCTTAATTATTATTGATCCTAAATAGAAGTCTAGCGGCATTACAAGTCTAATTGATGAAAAGAAGTACTACAAACTGAAATAATGTGTCAAATTGATATAGAAAGGCATTAGACACATTAATTTGATTACTTTACTTATAGGTAAGAAATAACATAATAAGTAGCTTATGAAGTTGAATAAACATATGTATATATACATATATATGCATATATATGTGTGCATATATATATATATATATATATATATATATATATATGCATATATATATATATGGAATCATTTAAATATATTTCGTCTCTCTCCTAAATTTATAAGAGATCAAGAGTTATATATATCCCAACACCATACATCAAATCAGAGAACCCAATTTTCTTCTATCTAAGAGATCAAGAGTTAAATATAGCTTATGCTGAACACCTTTACAAATTTTACAGTAATACTTCTTACATTAGTGGTTGTACCACCATGTTTTCTGGAGTACCTTTCCTCCCATATGGGGTAGCATAGAGTAGAGAATAAGATCCTATTTGTGTCATCCTTTCCGCAGCTTGCTAACATTCTTCTCAGCTCTTCTTCTAGCTTTAGTTCTAATCTGAAATCTCCCTGGATAATTTTCCAAACTTATTTTGTAAATTTGCATCTATTTACCAAGTGGATGTGGTACTCCTCCTTCTTACATAGCATGAATACGATAGAAATTTTATGTTTCCAGCTATGTATCTTTTTAAGGTAGCTAGTGCATTGTGCAAAATTTTATAGACAGACATGCTCCATTTGGGTACTTGTGTACCAGTCCATGCCTGCTGCATATGCTTATATTTCACAACTCTTAATCTCTTCATTTATCAAAGCTCATCCTTTAGGTATTGAGCATCTATCCTCCTAATTCACATGGTTCAAACAAGTGTCTTACTTGCTATCAAATATTTGTCATAACATAATAGTGTGTGAATATCCCTCTCTTGTCTTTAGTTTGAAGTCCAATCCTGTTGGATATCTCTCACTCATCTATTTCACCCATGTTAACAATCCTTCTTGGTAGATAAATATTCTTCTCATAGCCCCCACTTTGCTATATTTCTTGGTATTTTTAGACCTAGTCCACTTTCATCTTATAGAGGAGCCATTCTCACATACCTCATTTGATGATATTCACTTACCCACAAAATATTTTCCATCTTCATCTCCATTTTTTCAAGGACCAGACCAGGAATCTCCCATTTCCGTTCCTATAAGATATGAAGCCCCTCAATAGAAGCCTTTACAAGGATATCTCTCTCAACCACATAAATTTTCTTGGATGGGCACCAATTAATCATTATATCTAACCCATCAATACAATCATTAAAATCTTTAACTTGTAGATTTCCTCCTACTAAAAGGGAATCTAAGATATTTTGTAGGAAATTTCCCCATCTCTACTCCCATTACCTCCTTTAACCTATCCTCCATCTGGTAGAAAAGAAAAGGTGTGTCTTACTAGCATTCACACAAAGCTCCATTTGCTATCCAAACTCCCTGAGTAGTAGTTGCAGCATCTCCAAAGTGTTTGGTTTGGCTCCAACAAAGACAAGCACATCATCTCCAAAGATCAGGTGGGTCATCACTTTTATTTTGTGCACTGTGTAAGGCTTGATCTCTTTGATCTCCTTCTTCTTCTCTATCCCTTGTATCTTCAGTGTAAAGTACTCCATAACAATCACAAAGAGAAGAGGGGATAAGGGATCTCCTTGGCGTAGCCCATTTCCACCTTTGAACATACTTGTAGATGTACCATTTATTAGAATTGAGAAGCTAGTAGTCCCCACACATTGTTTTATCCAGTCAATCAACTGATCATTGAATTCCATCTGCTTCATGGTCTACCAGAGTTTTTTTTTCCATTTGAGAATGTCACATGCTTTAAATACATCCATCTTTAGACATGATTTTCTACTTCCTCTCATTTTATTTTAGTCCATCAATAACTCCCCATCACAAGAGCATAGTAGCTAATACTCCTCCCTAACACAAAGGCTCTTTGATTTATATAAATAAGATAGGGAAGTACTAGCTTCAATCTAGCTTCCAGGATCTTAGCAATGATTTTATATTGAACATAACAACAAGAAATAGGTCTGAAATCAATAAGAGAAGATGTCACTTTCTTCTTGGGAATGATGACAAGAAAAGAGTGATTGACTTGCCTAACCATGTTATTCCTTTTAATAACCAAATAACACATGCTACAAGGTCCTCCTTGATGATATCCCAAGTCTTTTTGTAGGAAAAAGTATTAAACCCATCTGAACTCAGGGATTTGTTGGTTCCAATACTCCATACTGCTTCTTTAACTTCATCTTCATTTTTCGTCCTCCTGAGAGTGTTGTTGTGAGTGCATGTAAGTTTGAATTTCCACTCCATCTCCTCTTTCTCAATCTCTATATCAAACTCCTTATTACAGAGAGACGGGGAAAACTCTATGGCTTGCTCCTCTAGGTCCTCCTATGTATTGACAACATTACCTTCTGTATCAATGAGTTTTGAAACATTGTTATCCGCCTTTCTCCTTTAACTTTTGTATGATAGAGTTTTATATTCCTATCACCATCCTCATCCACTTCTCTCTACTTCTCTACCAATAGAATTTTTCCTCTAATTTCTTTAGATCCTCCAATATCATCTTTAGCTTTCCATCCTTTTTTACCATTTCTTCATTAAGGGATCACATATCAACATTTCTTTGACCTATCTCCATTCTCTTTTGATTTCTTCCAATAGATTATGGATATTCACTTCAGACTTGGCCCACCTTTTAAGTACAAGCTTTGTGTCAGACAATTTTTTTTCAAAATCATACATTAGATTCGCTAACACCTGTATATTCCAGCTCTCCATGACATCCTCATTGAAACATTTCCAATCATCTCAGTAATTTAAGAATCTAAAAGGTATCCTCTTTTGTTTCTTCTCCATGATCTATACATATATAGGAGCATGATCACTTAGTTCATAATCCCCGACTTTCACCTACACACTAAGAAAAATCTACAACCATTCAACATTCACCAGGACTCTATCCAGTTTACTTCCTATTTTGTCCTCTAGTTTCCTCTCATTATTCCATGTGAAAATATCTCCTCCAACCATGGGTATCTCAAACAAACCAGCCTTATCAATAGTGTGATTGAAAGCATTTATCACTGCATTCAAAAGACTTCATATTAGACATGTTCTCATCCTTGAGGAAACAAGTATCTAATACTATTTTTATTTTTCTCCCTTATCTTAGTTTCCACCAATGCAACTAATGAGTGTCCACGAGCAAACATCTGCTCCTAGATTTCCTTCTTATTTTTCCTATAGAAGCCCCTTTAATATTCCATAAAAGCATGGACATATCAATGGGTTGTTTGTGCTCTGGTCTGCCTTGTCATCTCCTTCTTGTTATTTTTCTTTGGCTACTCCTTTTCATTTATGTCCTATTCTTTGTTAGACTCACTTAAGGCTTCAAAATTATTGTTGGTGTCTAGGATGGCTCCTACTCCTTGAGTTTTGGGGATGCCTTCTTTCTTATAACCGTTCTTGTTTCTAGTAGAGGAGGTGAACTCCCCCTCTTCCTATCTATCCCCATAATTAGATTTTTCACCTGGGTTCTAGTTCTTCAGCTCTTCTTCCAAATTGTTGATCGGCTTGTTGGGGAACTGATTCTCTCTTGCATGCTCCTTGTTCTCTGACTGCTATGAGGGTTGTTGTGATTGTTGTTCAGCCATCAACTTTTTTGCTTGCTATTCCCCATCCACTCCACTGGTTGTCTTCTTCATCCAGACCTTTCTTGAGATAGCAAAAATAACATGTTCATTTCTTCCTCTTTTTTGCTCGTACATATGTGTGCCATGTCCAAAAGCTCACCAGCTACTGCAAATAATTGGAATATGATCATGTTCAATCATCACTAGGATTGGATCTTTGCCCTTCACATTGATCCAAAGTGTTTTTAGTTTGGGACCATCAACCTCCAACTCCATGATCACTTGTGTTTTGTCACCTTTAAGAGATCATTCATCAATGTGCAACACTCTCCCTACATCTGCCTTGATCGTCCTAGCAGCCCTCCTAGTCTATGATCTCCCGAACGACCTATAATGTTCCTCCAAGCACATATATGATAGCGGAAGCAAACCTCATGTTTTCCATAACATGGGTCACTCAGCTCGGAGGAACAATACAAAACATGATAATCATTACAATAAAATAAATGAAACACCATGCATTAACTGATATATAGATTCATACATTGTTCACAAAAAGGGAAAGACATAAACTATCTCATCTTATTTCAAAACCTAATACATGTAGGCTAAGCAAATCTAAAGCATGAACTGAAACTGAACTAGATAATCTATGGAGTGGTAGATGGTACCCCACCAAGATAAAGTCTCCCTGAGTCAGCTACACTTGAAGGCTCACTTCAATTCCCTCTTGCTCCTTGATCTAGGGACACCTCGTCCCACGACCATGCGAAACAAAGCAACAACATCAGTAAGCGGCACCATACATTTTATAAGAACTGAAAATAAGCATATACTTGACTTGAAAGGAAACTTGATATGAATTTAACATAAGCATTCTTTTAATTAACTACTTAACATAAATAAAAAATGAATAAGTACATATGCACTTTCTATAATTTGCCCACTTAAGAGCCCATAATTGGCACGAATGCTCATGATTTGGCTAAAAAGCCCATAACAACCATAAAGGTCCATAACAGGCCATGAAATCCCATAATTGACACGAATGCCCATAATGACCCCTTGAGGTCCATGATGGTGAGAGCATATAAAACTTAATCAAATTCTTATAACCTGATTCTTAAAATGAACATTAACATAATCTTGAACATTAAATGTTTGACATAATGGGATTTCTCCCTCATTACATGATTTACATGGTTCTTTCTTAAATATCTTAATCATTACATGATCATAATCAGTAAACTAATGATCATCTGTAATAAACATAGGACTTTATTAATATAACAAACAACATGCAATGATATAATATGAGACATGATCATAATCTTAATTTCATTCATTTACGGGGAATTTAAAGCATAATCATAAAGCATACATAACATGCAGTTCAACCAAAGTAAGTATGTATGATGGCATGACCCACTT
The DNA here is from genome assembly GCA_963693085.1 of Alisma plantago-aquatica. NCBI lineage: Eukaryota > Viridiplantae > Streptophyta > Magnoliopsida > Alismatales > Alismataceae > Alisma > Alisma plantago-aquatica. The sequence continues at coordinate 1,484,408,439 of OY856412.1, read as the reverse complement.
ACTTGGAGCAAGACAAAACCTAATCTCGTCTCCCTAGTCTTGAGTAGATCCTATGTTCACTGAAATCACAATATTTATATAAATTATCACCTTGAACACCATCCTAAACCCTAATTTGGTCTTTTAAGGAAACTTGGTCAGAGATGATTAAATCATGGTTTGAGAACCTAAAAATCATGGTCTCCATAAAAAAACCTTTCCAACGACTATTTACGCATATTTTTCTGACCAACCAATCAATTTCTATGAATTTCTAAAATTTGGACCAATCATAAACAGAGGAAAATCCACATTGGTATTATCTTTAACTACAGTCACTTTGCTTAGCTGGGCCAATAGCGTGCAACCAATTTGGCTAGAGACCACGGGTCAGCCTCACATGCTGGTAAACCCAGCAAAACTCCAAAATCCTGACATTTACCATGCACGAAAACTAAAGCATCAAGAGTCCAAGGACACATACGTCAAACATATCCTGGGGTCATCATCTTCTTGACGATAAACCAGTGATCTGGTGAACCTGAAAAATAGATGAAACTTGCAACTAAAACTTGAATATGGATGAAACCCACAAGTTCCAAATTCCATTTTTAGCTTCGCCCTACCCCACTGAACTCAAAAAAACTCAATGACTTATAGCTCAGGTACAGTGGTGGCCAAAGGCACTCAGTTGCTATAGGTATTGGTCATGAATAGGGGAACACAACTAGAAATATGAAGCCATTAGAGAAAGGCGAGAAATCATTAATAAGTACATACAAAACATTCATCAATGCCTGGAGTTCTCGTTTGATGTCTCATGAAGGCCAGTTGAGCACTGCATTGCCATGGCGACAAACTCTGACGATGGATCAAATGGAATCTATAGGTTGTAACGATCGGAGTAATCGTGAGATAAACAAAACAAAGGGAAATAATCGTGGAGGTCCAGAGATGCTTACCCAAGCACAAATTTGTCTGGGGTGGCTGGGGAGATAGTACTAGCAAGGTTGCCTCTGGAGATGAAATCGGATCGGTGACACTGGCTCGGAGGGTTTCCAACCAAATTTAGCAAGAAGGAGGAGCATTTAGGGTTTGGCGGTTCTTTTAGAGCCCCTATATATGTTTGGTCAGATGTGAAGTTCTCTGTAAAAAGATGGTGGTGGGAGGAGTTCCAACCTAGTTGGGAGTTTCTCGATTAGGCCATAAAGTCCTATAAAAAAAGGGATTGATGGGTTTGCTATTTAATCCCGATTTCGTTGGTGACAAAACTTCAGAAAAAGGTGCCTTGTGGAGAGAGATCCAGGCTAGCAAAGGATCAAGGATCTATTTTCTCGCCGTCGATCTCCTACCCAAGGTAGGAGATGATTCTCTAATCCCATGATATTCATCAAATCGCTCAGAAAGAGCCCGATTAAAACAAGACTTAAAATGGCCAGCGTGACACCCATATCTTAGGTGAAAAAGCAAATCATGTCAGTGTGACATTCAAATAATACGAAATCTTAGGTTAAAGCATCAAATATTTGATTACTATACTACAAAAACCATATGTTAACTTCCCTAATTGATTTGAAGGGTCAAATGAAGCCCTATGGACTCCAAATTTGAACCACAAGGTAATTAGGACCTATAGAGTCTCCCTATCCAAATCGATTTACATTTTCATTAAGTGTTGTTCATCAACTTCATATGGTTCATTATCTTAATGTATATGAATTAAAAGCAATCATCATTTCCTTAGTGAGTTATATTTTGAACTAAAATTTGAAGTAGGATGGAATATTTCATTATATTTGATAATTTTCATAAATTCTTAGGATATTGAAAAATAAAAGTGGAAAATTTGCACTAAGGACCTAAAACTTATTTTATTCACAACTTTGGGATGTTACAATTCTACCCACCTTAAATAAATTTTGTCCTCAGATTTTTCTTAGACTACTACCCACCTTAGGGTGTCAGTTATCCCCTCTTAAGTTTTATAACTTTTATAAAAGAATATGTTCAACATTTAGTGCTGGAAATGTATGAATTAAAGGTTACCTTGATCATCATCTTCTACGTCCATGGCAAAAACCCTAGCTTGCCTCTTAGGTGGAGGATCCTAATTCCTATTCTGATTTGGATTTGCCTCCTTCTTCAACAAATTTGGGCAACTTTACCTAAGGTGTCCATTCTCTCCACACTAAAAGCATGCTTCTGTACCATACCTACATGGACCTGCATGGTTCTTCTTGCATGTTGGGCATAAGGGCTTTCCAACTTCTGCAGCAGGATCAGGTGCCTTCCTCTTATGGTTGTTGGGAGGTTGATATTGGTTGTTCTTCTGGTGACCTTCCTTTTGGTGAGACCTTCCGGGGTGGTCTTCTAGCTCTAAAGCTGCATCCAGAGCAGCTTACAGAGTCATGTGGCCTCTTCCTGACAGGGAAAAGCTTAAGTCTGGCTTAAGTCCTCGGATGAACTTCTTTGTCATGCGTTGCTCGTCATAGTCATATCCATACTTATACAGAATCCTAAACTTCATGGCATACTGGGTCACCGTCATGTCGCCAACCTGAGCTAGATTGGCAAACTGTAGCTCTTTCTTCTCTATCATGGCTTCAGACACATAATGCTCCTAGAAGGCTTCAACAAATCCTTCCTAGGTGAGGGCAGGTGCATCAGCCACTCTTGAGTTGAGGAAGTTCTCCCACCATGTACGGGCGACTCCCTTCAGCATGTGGGTGGCAAAGTGAACCCTAGACTGTTGAGGGTAGTCCAGGTCACAAAAACAATGCTCCTTGCTCATAATCCATTCTTCTCTCTTGGTGACGACATCATCCTCTCCTTCTCCATCAAAGGAGTCGATAATGATCTTCACGAAATCCACCAATGTCAGGTCATGGTGTCTGGGTTGACATTGTCCTTGTCCTATGGCATTAAGGAGTAGTTGGACTAATTCCTCCAGGGTTTCCTTAGGGTTCCTCCTTGATCCACTTCCCTCACTAGAAGAGCTAGCACCATCTTCCCTATCCTTTCCCTTGTTAGACTTCTTGGGAGCCATCTATAAAAACAAGGTATACCTAGGGTTAGAACATGTGAATCTTTAGCTTAGTAGCCATCTACTCAGTTCTCTGATACCATATTGTAACGTCCCTCCAAGCACATATATGAAAGTGGAAGCAAACCTCATGTTATCCATAACATGGGTCACTCAGCTCAGAAGAACATTAAAAAATATGATAATCATTGCAATAAGATAAATGAAACACCATGCATTAATTGATATATAGATTCATGCATTGTTCATAAAAATGGAAAGACATAAACTATCTCATCTTATTTTAAAACCTAATACATGTAGGCTAAGAAAATCTAAAGCATGAATTGAAACTGAACTAGATAATCTATGGAGTGGTAGATGGCACCCCACCAAGATAAAGTCTCCCTGAGTCAGCTACACTTGAAGGCTCACTTCAATTCCCTCTTGCTCCTTGATCTAGGGACTTTTCATCCCACGACCATGCAAAATAAAGAAACAACATCAGTAAGCGGCACCATACATTTTATAAGAACTGAAAACAAGCATATACTCGACTTGAAAGGAAACTTGACATGAATTTAACTTAAGCATTCTTGTAATTAACTACTTAACATAAATAAGAAATGAATAAGTAAAATATGCACTCTCTATGATTGTCCCACTTAAGAGCCCATAATTGGAACGAATGCCCATGATTTTGCTAAAAAGCACATAACAACCATAAAGGTCCATAATTGACTATGAAAATCCATAATTGGCACGAATGCCCATAACGACCCCTTGAGGCCCATGATGGTGAGAGCATATAAAAATTAATCAAATTCTTATAACTTGATTCTTAAAATGAACATTAACATAATCTTGAACATTAAATCTTTGACATAATGGGATTTCTCCCTCATTACATGATTTACATGGTTCTTTCATAAATGTCTTAATCATTACATTATCATAATCACTAAACTAATGATCATATGTGATAAACATAAGACTTTATGAATATAATAAGCAGCATGCAATGATATAATATGGGACATGATCATAATCTTAATTTCATTCATTTACTGGGAATTTAAAGCATAATCATAAAAAATACATAACATGCAGTTCAACCAAAGTAAGTCTGCATGATGGCATGACCCTCTTACCTAGAGCAAGACAAATCCTAATATTATCTCCCTAGTCTTGAGTAGATCCTATGTTCCCTGAAATCATAATATTTATATTAATTATCACCTTGAACACCATCCTAAACCCTAATTTGGTATTTTAAGGAAACTTTGTCAGAGATGATTGAATTATGGTTTGATAACCTAAAAATTGTGGTCTCTATTGAAAAACATTTCCAACGACTATTTATGCTTATTTTTCTGACCAACCAATCAATTGCTATGAATTTCTAAAATTTGGACCAATCATAAACAGAGGAAAATCCATGTTGGTATTATCCTTAACTACAACCACTTTACTTAGCAGGGCCAATAGCGTTCGACCACATTGGACAGAGACCACGGGTCGGCCTCACATGTAGGTAAACCCAACAAAACTCCAAAATCCTGACATTGTCCATGTGTGAAAACTAAAGCTTCAGGAGTCCAAGGACACAAACATCAAACATATCCTAGGGTCGTCGTCTTCTTGACGATAAACCAACGATCTGGTGAACCTAAAAAATAGATGAAACTCATGATTAAAGCATGAATATAATTGAAACCCACAGGTTCCAGATCCCATTTTTAGCTTTGCCCTACCCCACCGAATACAAAGACCTATAGCTTGAGTACAATGGTGGTCAAAGGAACTCAGTTGCTATAGGTCTTGGTCACATAATAGGGGAACATTACCAGAAATATGAAGCCATTAAAGCAAGGTGAGAAATCATCATGAAGTACCTGCAAAACATTCATCAATGCCTGGACTTCTCGTTCGATGTCTCACAAAGGCCAGTTGAGCACTGCATCGCCATGGAAACAAACGCCGACGATGGATCAAGAAGAATCTATAGGTTGTAATGATCAGAGCAATAGCGAGACAAACAGAATAAAGGAAAATAATCATGGAGGTCCAGAGATGCTTACCCAAGCACAAATTTGTCTGGCGGTGGTGGGGGAGATCGTTCTAGTAAGGTTTCTGCCAGAGATGAAACCGGATCGATGGAACTGGCTCAGAGGGTTTCCAACCAAATTAAGTGAGGAGGAGGAGCGTTTAGGGTTTGGCAGTTCTTTTAGATCCCCTATATATTGGTCAGCTATGAAATTCTCTATAAGAAGATGGTGGCAGGAGGAGTTCCAGCCTAGTTGGGTGTTTCTCGATTAGGGCATAAAGTCCTATCAAAATAGGGATTGACAGGTTTGAGATTTGATCCCGATTTTGTTGGCAAAGAAACTTCAGAAAAAGGTGCCTTGTGGAGAGAGATTCAGGTTAACGAAGGATAAATGATATGTTTGCTCGTCGTCGGTCTCCTACTCAAGGTAGGAGATGATTCTCCAACCCCACGATGCTCATCCAATGGCTCAGAAAGAGCCGGATCAAAACAAGACTTAAAATGGCCAGTGTGACATCCATATCTTAGGTGGAAAAGCAAATAATGTTAGCGTGACATTCAAATAATGCAAAATCTTAGGTTAAAGCATCAAATATTTGATTAATGTACTACAAAAACCATATGTTAACTTCCCTAATTGATTTGAAGGGTCAAATGAAGCCCTATGGGCTCCAAATTTGAATCACAAGGTAATTAGGACCTCTAGAGTCTCCCTATCCAAATAGATATACGTTTTCATTAACTTTTGTTCATCAACTTCATATGGTTCATTATCTTAATGTATATGAATTAAAAGCAATTATCATTTCCTTAGTGAGTTATATTTTGAACTAAAATTTGAAGTAGGATGGAATATTTCATTATATTTGATAATTTGCATAAATTTGTAGGATCTTGAAAAATAAGTGGAAAATTTGCACTAAGGACCTAAAACTTATTTTATTCACAAATTTGGGATGTTACAAGACCTCAACATCGTCCACGTCAAGATCATCCAGAAGGCATCCTTGCAAAGTTCATCTTCATGTGTGTAGTGCTTTGGGATCACCAACTATTAATCAAACCACTGGGGTCCCTTGGAAAGCACAACCTCCTTATCTGCCGTCATAGAGAAGCGCACAAAGAAGATACCATTATTGCAGGATAGCAGCTCAAAGCCCCTCTTGGATTTCCACGTCCACCTCACCCAGGCCTGAAGATGAGGGTAAAACAATATCTTTCTAAGTGTATACACCATGATCTTGTATTCCCATACGTTCTTCATCTTATCAAACTCATCTTCTTCTAGATCGAATGAAATGAATCATTGACCTCAGTTCATAATACCATTTGTATTTTTATTGATTCCCATTCTTTTATTAAATCTCCCCCCTCTGAAACTCTCAATTTTGGAAAATCCAATTCCTTGATCATTATACTCACCGGTTGTTTGACTTGGTTCCAAGCCACTTCGCATCACCCAGTCAGAGTTTCCTTTTCTCAACCCTGATTGGTTAGGTCCTTTTCCACCTGTTGCCTGTGTGCTAGGGTTAACGCCCAAGCGAGCTCGGGTGTGCTAGTTGCTCGATGGATTAGGGTGGGGATGAGGGTTGGGTGGCGGTGTGTGTGGGTGGACACCACATACCGGAGTGGTCGAGGACATGGGCTCATGCCCTATGTGGCCGGTGATTGCCAAAGCAATCGCTTGGAGAGAGAACCCTAGGAGATGTGCGGGTTTGTTATATATATATATTTATGTATGTATGTATATATATGTATATATATATGTATATATATGTATATATATGTATATATATATGTATATATATAGGCCATTCATTCATTGCCCGCACGGGTAGCCTGGATTTTGGCTACCCGGCAGCCCAAAAAGTAACTCTCCTGGCTAAGAAAGTAACTCTGATGTAAAAAAAGTAACTATGGTGTCAAAAAAGTAACTCTGCTGGCCAAAAAAGTAACTATGTACAAAATATATAGCAGATATATATAAGGACGGGTTTTTTGATTTTGGAGGGGCAAATGATATTATTTTTGGCTAAAATTTTTTGGAGAGCTTGACAAAATAGTCCACTACAATTGTGAAATTTTTTTTTTGAAAAAAAATGATTGGAAGGGTGGGCGGGTAGCTACCCGCGCGGGCAATAAAGATGGGCCCATATATATATATATATTGTGTGTGTATAGGGTGTTCATTCAATACCCGCACGGGTAGCCTGGAACTCGCTACCCGTCGGCTAAAAAATAATTATTTGGCCAAAAAGTAACTATCTTGATAAAAAAGTAAATCTAGAAAAAATATACATCAAATATATATAGTTATATTTTTCAATCTGCTATTTCACATGTAACCATCTATACATGAAAAGTTACATTTACAAGGTAAAGTAACCCTCTACACGTCAAAAGTAAGAAACTTCAAAAAATTAACCGAAATAGGGGGCGGGTAGCTACCCGCGTGGGTATTAAATACAGACTACACACACACACACACACACACACACATATATATATATACACACACACACACATACAGACCTCTATACATGCGTATACACATAGATTTTGATTTTGTTTAGAATTAGATATAATACTCCAATCATTGATAAAAGAATTCAGATGCATACTAAATTTCACAGAGACATCAAAACTCTTGTTATATTATGATTGTTAATACTAAAATACACATACATCAGATATCTAGTTAGATTCCTAATAATCTAAAAAAAATATCACATGTGCATAATATTTATTCAGGTTTTGACCCAAAAATATTTATTGAAGTTGAATGTGGTATTTTCTATTCAAATTGGATTATTAATCAAATTGAATGAGTTTGAGGATTACATATGTTATTCTAATATACTATAATAAATAGAAATAATCATCACCGTTGCATTATGGTAACACCAAAATATAGGCATCATTTAGAATGACATATTCATTCTAGTGTTGCTCCACGACCAATTGTCATTAACTAAAAGAATGGGAATCAATAAAAATAAAGATGATATTATGTTCATATGTTTTCTAGATACTTAATGCTAATGATGTGCAACGAATGCTCAATCTAAAGTTAACATCATCATCAGACTTACTGTCTACTAGAAAATAAAATAATGTATACGATGCCTCAACAAAGAAAGAGAATAAAAATAGAGTAAACATGAGACTCTTTGAGATCCCAATGGTAGAAGCCATCAAGCTAGGCAAGAACAATTGGGGGATAGGAGAAATTAGTTAATAGTTAGCCCATTAAAGCTAATTCACATTTTTGGTACTAAAAATAGCCATGAGCAGTGAGCGGTAGAATATAGCATCTTTAGGAGGAGGGCATGACGATCACGGGTGGCACGTGTACAAAAATACAATAGGGGGATTGAGTTAAGATGAGTCGTCATCAAATTTGATGACCAATGAGTAAGGTCATTTTACTTAATTGGAATAATATATTGAACAAATATATAAGATATTAAAGTGAATTATGGAGGATTTTTTGGTATCGCCAACCAATTAATGTTCATATCCCACATCTAATATATCAACTAGTAAAAAAAATCATTAACCACACTGAAAAAGTAAAACTATATTGGTTTGTATGTATGAACCTCAAAATAACGAGAGATTAATATTTTACTATCACGACGTAATTTCTTAGAAAACACTCTACTCCGAAGCATAACAACAAAAAGTATAAAAGGAGCAACAAAAAGATTGCATGTCTATCTTATCATTAGGTTTTGAAATAATTTAGCATTACTACATATTCAAGTACTTCTAACAAAAAAAATCAGCTTTATGATATCTTTCTTCTACACATCGATCTTTTTTTTTTTCAAAAACAAAGTTTTGTTACAAGAAGAAATGAATCGACACCTATATATCTGACGAAAAGAACACCTTCCAGGGGCCAACATTGTCTTTGTTCGAAATCTTGAAATGAAGGTAGATATTTACTGTATTTTGGTTCCTAATAATAAAATTGAAGCAACATGGTATTGAAATTGCGCCAATAGTTTTGAACAAAATATCACATGCTAGTAGGGCAGCTACATCTTTGTTCAAAATCTATAATGAACGTATATTTTATTTGTATTTTGTTTCCTACTATAAAATTTTGAACAGAAGAATGTTGAACCCATGCCAATGGTAGTGAAGGAAGGAACACCTATCGATAAAGCACACATCTCTTACATCTATAGAATTGAACTGATCATATATACACTTGTACTATGTTTAATCTTGAGGTTTGCTATAGGAACAAAAAATAGGACCAGAAATAGAACCCATTTTGTCTCCACTCATGCATAACAACAAAATAGAGGAGGGATGTTAGTTACTTCTCTCTTCTATTTTATTGTTATGCATGGGTGGAGACTAAAGAGATTCTATTTCTGATCTTATTTCTTATCCATGTAACATTTTTTTTTGAGTTAGAAGGAGGCTTAGTCTCCCCCTCCCTCAAACACGTGCCAGAGCCCGAATTCATGTAACATTATTCTTTAACCTTTACTTCATATAAGTTTTATACATTTTTTTAGTGGGGATAGGGGGGTAGAGCCCTGATATGGGCCCATCCTGCGTGCATGTGCTTAGACTGAGATTCTTCGTAGCTCATTCGCTTCGATATTTGCAATATAATCAGCAGATGTACATGTGGCATACACGTAAATGTGGCAATAATGAAAGTTATATACATAATTTTGAAAGTTATACTTGTATGCATAGATGTAAATGTGGCAATAATGGGTATTTCAGGTTCTACTAATATACAAAACTGATTTATATAAATTCTGTAATCCACTATACATCAGCAGTTTTGGAGGCTGTTTTTGAAATTGTAATACCTTGTCTCAATTTTAGGTCCATGTCAACAACTTTTTGAAAAATTTAACAGATTGTCCTTCAATTTTAGGTCCATGTCAACAACCTTTTCAATTTATTCAAGTTTACACTCTTGTCTAGATATGAATTCATATTTCTCCTATACATCATTGAACATAAAAATTCAATAAAAACAAGCAATAGGGAGCATAATCAATAAACCAAATAGAAAATGTGTTAATCATTAAACAATACCATAGAACTTGACTGTGTGCTACCATCTTCTACTGAATATTTATAATCATCACATGGTTATTGTGTGTTATCATTATAATCTAAACTAGGATATGGAGTACCACAAGATTGTAAATCATTTCTCAACAATTCAAGAGCATCCTTACTGCTGTTGTATGGTCTTTTAATAGCAATTAACCGAGCTTTTCATTGAGTCAAATCTTTTCTTAATCCAAAGACTTCTTGTCAATGTTTAATCTTGATCATTTGTATAGTTTTCTTCATTCAGAGGAATTCTGAATTTAGCTCAGAAACTTTCAAATGAACAAAATAAAAATTCATTTTATTAATGAAACAATAAAACTAGTAACATAGAATTAAGAAAAGAAATTCAACTGTAGATATATTAAAAAATTAACTATTTTAGTTTATATCAATTAGAATTTAGAATTAAAATATTGAATTAACCAATTTTACATTATCAACCAATAATTTATTAAATTTATATATTTTCTTTAAGTTTTATGCCCCCATAAGAATGTATCACTGTCACATTTCAATAATACAGGGACAGACTTAGAAGTTATTTGAAGTATCAAATTAATGTTTCCAAACATGTCTCAGATCAAGAAGATGAATCATATTTCAGTTTGTATTTTTCTATCAAAACCTTATTCTTTACTTTTAACAAATGGAATTTTAACCTCCCAACCATTTGTTTACTGTATAGGTGGTAGACGGAAGAATATGCAATGGTTGTATAGAAGGTAGAAGACAAAATCAACAGATTTATATAAATTCTCTAATCCACTACACGGCAGTTTTGGACTTAAGTAAGGGATTAAGGATAGCAGTGCTTAAATAGCAGCAGTAGATAATTTTTTATTTCAGTAGAAAATTTTCATTAGTTTAGGGTTATATTCAGCTTATATACAGAGCAGTTGCAGCTAATATGGCTGCTTGAAGCTTCCTAAAATAAGCAAGAAGGGAAAAATATAAACATGATGGATATAGACTAGTTTCAAGTGGGAGAAAGAGGGATACAACCACATTTGTCAGCCCATTTAGTTGACCACTTTGACAAGATGACAGTGGAGTGGGAAATGAAAGAGTCAGTAGTAGCAAGTGTGGCATATCCATCATATGTTGGGTAGCTAGAAATACACATTCCACTATACAACAGTTTTTTATTTCAGTAATAATCTAATATGTGGCTATTTAAGTAACAAAGTTGTCTAGGCAAGCAGATTCCAGATGCTTGCTTTGGTATTATGATTCAATCATTAAATGGGGACAAGTAATATAAACAACATGATCAACACCTAACAAATGAACTTCCTCACAAGGTAGATGAGTGCCACCTTTAACTAACATAATGATTTTTAAGTTTATTGTGTTTCTACAAACCTGAAGAATATGAAGCATATTAGGTGATAGACAATTACTTTATCCCAATCCATGGTTGCAAACCAGAACAACAAAAGTTCCAAGTCAAGTATGTTATTTATGATACCTCTAAACTTGACTGAGGCACTATTTATTGCTTATAGGGTACTAAGGTACATGGATTACTTCTGTAAAGGCACACAATGTAATAGTAAATTGCAAGTGATATGACATCCTACTCAATGGGAATAAATTCTGGCACAATTTACTATTAGGAAAGTATTACAACCACATCAGAAATACATTTTGTTTATCTCAAGGACCATTTTTACTAGGCAAACATTCAATTGTTAGGGATGTATAAATTTAGAGGAATGCTTAATAATATATAGGATTTCATCAATGTAACTATTGAATACTAAAACTAACTTACACATTGTTGCTAAATATAAGATCATTGACAATGTAACAATGTAATGCTTATTCAATAAAGAGGATTTATGAGTAAAATATGATTCATAATTCTACATGTCTACCAAGTGAAGGATGTCCAAATCATGCTTTTAGTATGGTTTAACAATAAATAATAAGATACATACATAGTACTTCAATACCAAGAAATAATGAACTTTTCAAATAACTTGAGGAGCAACAATATCATGTAGTATTTCTAAAAATGTTGAAAGCTAGTCATTTCCCTCATGGGTAGAAGATCATCATTGTAAAGCAAAAATTATGTGTGTAACAATTCTGAAAAGGAAAAAAATGAGTTGAGTAGTTTGATTTTGTTGTATTTTATTTTGAGTAGTTGTTTGGTGGTTCATCAGGTCATAATACTTATTGAGAAAGTTTCAGGGGCTTCTCATTTAGACACATGAACGGATATCTAATAATATTTTACATCTGTCTCTTATTATGGGACATTTCTTCAATAATATGTTATTTAATCTTTCATAACTTTCTTTAGGATTTAAAATATTATAAATCCCCATTAGCACATGTAAAGCAGCCATACTACAGCCCCACTCAATAAAGAACACAAAAAAAAAGAAAAATATGGGCTGCTTAGAAATTAAAGTATATATAGGAAATGCCACCATCGTTCACCTTGTAAAGTAGGTTTAAAAGTGAAACATAAGACAAGAGCAGAAGGTTTTACTGATGGTCTGCTCTTCGTTGAACATCATTGGACTGGACACACACCAACCATGCTCTGGAATTCCCTGGTATCATTGCCAGCCATACTTCCATTCAATTGGTTATGATTGCATATGTATATTGGGTGTTAACCAGTAACTTTGGAATTTATAGTCATGGTGTCAACTTTCAAACTATGGTTACTTTTATCTATATATCAGAAGGTAACTTGTTGTGGTGAACAAGCAACCACATTGTACTGTAAAACTAGTGAATGATGATAAAGAACATAATAACTCAATCAGATCAGATTCAAGATCAGATCAGATTCAATCAACATCGTTACTAAAAACACAATCATCAGCAACTAACAAGTAGTTAGAAGACACAACTTAATACAATCTATAGATAATGCCCATAGTACAAAACACATTTCAAAAGAGCAACAAGGATGTGGCTAATACATTTCTTTCTCCTACATTCTATCGAGCAAGTACTGGGCATTCCATCCAGCAATAAGATCTAGGAATAAACACGTTGAAGTGATGATTATAACATTGAGAAATGTTATTACCGCGATCAATAACTTGTTTCCTATCAACCACCAAGCACTAGTGGCTCAAGCTAGCATTGGAAAGGGGCGGCGGATAATAGCAAGATCATACCATTTTTTATACTGAAAACCTTGCAATGTTACTGAAAACTTTGCAATGTTAGTGATGAGATCGATGAAAAGGGGCGGCGGATACCTACCTTGCAAGCAGCTCGGCGACTTCCCACAACAGCGGCTCGGCAGCGGCGGCAGCGGCGGAACAGAAGAGTGTATGGAGGCTTCGAAGGTGAAATGCGACCAGATCGATGATGAAATGCACAAGTATATAGCAGGCGGGACACTGGTTGCCCTTCCTAGGGTTTACTGCACGGCGCTTTGATGCGAGTAGATAACTCGGGAGTAGCTCGGCGTTTGCAGATGAGCTTGCAGATGAGCCACCACAGCTTTGCCGCTTGATTGACCTGCTACTCCGCCTACTCCACTGGGCAGGGCTTAGGGCACGCCAGTCACCTGCCATGGCTGCCGCTGGAACGAACGATGAAATGATGCCTCAGCTTTATTACTGGAGATAATAGTAATGGCGAGGACAGACCACAGAGCTCGTCTCGAGGTCTCGGGAGAGGAGGTATCGGGAGGGAAGACAGGATAGGCTAGGAGGTAGAGGGGAAAGGAGACGAATGTCGGGATGGGTGTCGGGTGAGGGGAGGAGAGGATTGCGTAAACCGGGTTGTGAACCGGAATCCCGCCCCTCGTGGGACTGGGACAACCCCGATTTGGGGGTTCCGTTATCCCATAACGGAGGAATTTCGGGATTTTGAACCAAACGCGAACCAGCCTTGAACCGGAAGATGTTTGGCAGGGTTGGCACTAAAAGACAGCATGAAACCAGGTTACGAGCTGCGTTTTGGTCCTCCTCCACGTGCTGTCGCGTGTGGCTGACGGTTCGGTTGAAACTCGCGGCATGGCAACGATAACAGCAAGGAGAGCCTCGTAGTCGTAGATAATCTCGGCCTGTTTAAGAACTATCCATGTGGATGCATCACCGTTTCCTTTGTTTAAGAACTGTCCATGTGGATGCATCACCGTTTCCTTTCATTTGGTTTCGTATAATGAATCAGTGATGTGCAACCATCGTCTAAATAACATTCCCCTCTTCTCCTCCCTCCCCCCTCCCCTTTTCAAACACAAAAACCACCAACCCACCCATCCACCTCAACTTTAATGACCATATTATTACCCTGTGATATGTAAACCTATAGATGATTAACAAGGATGATTTTATTGTTATGATCTTCATTATTACTGGAATACCCCACCCACCTTTCTTATAATTCTGCATTATACCCTATCATCATAACAAATTCTAACAACACGCCCCCCCCCACACACACACACCAAAAAAAAAAAACCCAACGCGAGGCTAAAGAGGTTGTTCAATTATACAATGTATGTGTTGGATATACCTTCTATTAAGATTAATATACCTTCTATTAAGTGTTGGTTATAATGGCTGCTAGTCATTTATCTACATATGTTAAGTCTAATGTAGTGCAACTCGTACATAGTGGATAGAGACGAAAACATAATTTTGACTCTTGTGTAAATGGGAAAAGCTTTTAGTCCCAAATTATTCACTCCTAGAACTTTATGGTCCTTATATGTAGGATTGTATGTGACAGTAGCGTCCAAGGTGCTCTAGCGGTGAGTATGCTCACCCTTGTGATGGCGAAAAATCCATTTTTATGTTCCTTTTGCCTTGTTTTTCTCTTATTTTTGGGTATTTTTTGTAAACATATGTTTTCCCGCAAAATAGTACCCAATGATGATTGATATGTGCATAAGTATGTTCAAAATACATAAAGGACTTGAAAAATAAATTTAATTAGCACTCTAATGGCTAGAAACTAGGTTTTGTAAGTTTAGGTCAGGTTGGCAACTCGACCGATCGGAGGCCGAGAGCTTTTCTAAAGTGCCTATCGATCGAGTTTTCGAGTTCACAGAACTCAACCGATGGTCAGGCTGGAGCAAGCTTAGGATGGTTTTGGCCGACTATTCTCCCTTGCAACTAGAGAAAAGTCCACCGATCTGACCTCCAGCTCCGCTAAGCTCTCAACCCTAGCCCAAACATTCCTCTCCCTAGCCCTAGTTCGATCTAGCTCTACCTCCCTTGACCTTCCCCCTTGTAAACCTTGGTCTGTGGATGAGTTTTGGGGGTGAGTCTTTAGCTTTTTCTCTCTCCTTCCTCTCATTTTCATCTCTATGGAATCCAATAGGAGGAAGAGGGCTGCCCTAGCTAATGCACCTTCATCTTTGTCCAACTCCCACTTGATTTCGTTTGATGACACTTTCTTTGTCTCAAATGAGGCTCTAAATTGGTGTAAGGAGCTCCTTCCTAGGAACCCTTTTCCTTTTCGTACCCTATTTGAGCCTAGACCACAAAGATAAGAGGTCATAGATCAAGTAACGGAGTTGCTTTATGATCACCATCTCTCTGCCTTGGGTGTAGAATGCACATACTATAATAATTGCATCACAAGCACAAAAGTGGTTCACAAATTCTACACTAACTTGCATTGGAATTACGACACCCTCATACCCCCGCCTAATACTCAAGTTGTCCTCACATCCATGATAGCAGGGAAGAAATTTCAAGTTTCTGAGGATACCCTGAATATCTTCTTTTCGGGTACTGAAGTAACTGACACCTGGCATGAGGACTACCCAGAGTATTTTTACTTAGTTGAGCCTGAGGCCTTCTACAAGCAATGTGATCTTACTCGCCCTGATATTCATAAGTTCTTGAAGAAGCCTCAATTCTCGTATAGGAAGAAGTGTACCCTTCCCTCCTCTACCTTGGACCTCAAGAGACACATCCTCACTCTAGTTGTTAATTGCAATATCCATCCGAAGAAGATTCAAACTGAGATTGCAGAAAATACTGCGGTGATAATGTATTGTCTCTTGAAAAACATCAGAGTCAAGTGGTAAAGATATGTTCTTCACACTTAGAAATGGTTTAATAAGTTGTCTACTTGTTAGCCACATGCATGCGTGGAAACAACCTAAAATTTATAAACAACATTCATAAAGAAATTGATTTATTGTGTCTAGTTAACAATGTTGGCACCAAAATTGACGCACCCAACATGCACAGAAATTGAGTGGTTCTAACTTTTCTCATTGGAAAAGTAGAATGTAAAATTTAGTTGAATATAGTGGCCTATGGTCAATTTTTTGGAAAATGATGAACCCAAATCTGGTGAAATAGTCCCAAACAATACAAAATTAATTTCAAATTGGAAAAAGGTTGATAGGACGTGTTGAGGGTTAATCTTGTTTGTTTTAAATAATAAACTATATGGTTCTTACTCTAAACCACTCGTTACCACTGCTAAGGTTTTTAGGATTCTTTACAAAAGAAATATAATATGGAAAATAAGGGTGCCAGAAAGTATTGTCTGTTTAAGTTTCTTAAGGTTTAGATGGTAGGCGGTATATCATGATTTCCAATTCTTGTGTCACGAGCTTGAATATGTGAGCATGAAGTTTCCTGATAAGTTTGTTGTTTTGTCCATCACAGTACATAAATCTTGAGAGTCCTTTGTCATGAGTCTCGAACATCATAAAGAGACATGTCAAAGAACAATCTTGTGTTGGACATTAATATATAAGAAGAGCACTAGAAAGAGAATAACGTCAAGTTACCTATATGTGTAAACTCCATTATCAATTTTACTATTTCTAAGAATAAAGATTAAAAAATCAAAGAATATATTAAACCAAAGAATAAGATCTAAAAGAAACTAAAGAATAAACCTTGTTGGACAAGTGGACATGTTGGCCATTAGAACAAGGATTGTTCTTCAAAGACATCAAAGAAAGCTTCTGCTTCTACAACTAAGGAGGTTGTAGGCAATATGATGACTACTTTAATAAACCTCAAAGATGGGCATGTGTCTATAAAACCTAAAATCCTTTAAATTTTTGAACGGCGTAGTGGATCGTCAAAATCGGGGTCAATGTACATGTTTGTTTGACAAGTCTATGTTTGTATTTTTCCATGCCTCAATTGGGAGATCCATGACTGTGGGCAACTCAAGCTTTGTAGAAGACTAAGGTGAAGGATGGGTATACTTAAAGTTTCCTTTAGGTAATGTTCACACACTTTATAGAGTCAGATAATATTCCATCCATTCAACTCAATATCACTATTGGTGAAGTTATTTCTAGGGAAGGCTTTACAATATACAACAAATGTAATAACACAATTATTATATGCCTTCTAGCACTTAGTTTTTTTTTAAATGGGTAATTATGTTACATGGAGAACCTCTTTAAAATTCTTGTTAGACCTATTTCAAATCTATTTTATAATTTAAATGTAGTTATATTTGCAATAATTTTGTATCCTCTGACATATGGAATAGTCGTTTGGGATATATTAATATTGGCTCAATGAAACTAATGATGAATCCTGATTTAATTCATAAATTAGAAATTAATTATAGTATATGTTAAATATATGTGTAAGCTAAACTTCCTAGAAAGCCTTTTTGTTTTGTGAATCAGAATCAAGAAATTCTTAATTTAGTGTACATTGACACCTATGAGTTTAATAAGATTTCTACTAGGAACCAAAACCATTATTTCATAACTTTTTTTGATGATGCAAGTAGATATATGTCTATGTAACTAAAAGTAAAAATGATGCATTTGAAATATTCAAAATATTTAAGAAAGAAGGTAAAACTTGAACTAGTAAAGTACTCAAACGATTTAGGTTTGGTCGGGGAGGGAGTACACCTCAGAAATGTTCTTGGAATTTTTATCAATACTATTGTATAGTTCATGAGGTTACCGATCCTTATTCATCACAATCTAATGGTATTGCAGAATATAAGAACCAAATCCTAATAGAAATATTTAGTCCTTACTCCAAACCTAAGGTGTTCTCAACTTTATGTGGTGGGGATGCTTCGAATACAATTTGTCATATTCTGAATAGAGTTCCCAATAAACATAGGGTGTGCCCTACTAAGGTACATATCCATGAATACAAATGAAAGAAACCAGGACCAAAAATAGTTTTTTATGTAGATACAAGTTATGCTAATAAATTATTGATTGTAAAATCTGAAATCTTAGTCATTGATGTCAATATGATTGTGAAAATACGTGATGCTACATTCTTTGAGGATGTGTTTTCCAAAAAATCTGATGGGCCGAAATAAGTTTCTCAAGAGTATTTATTAACCATAGGTTTCATTTTTGAGCACATAGAAAGGATGACAAATTAGGGGGCCGACTCATACCATATTAATTTTGAATTTGTTGATTATGAAGAAATATTAGAACCAAGGAGAAGAACATGTCCTAGGACATCCAAGGATTTTGAAATTAAGTTTACACTTACAATATTGAGGATGATCATGTATCTTTCAAACAAGCTATGGATTGTTAAGTAGCTAAGTTTTAGAAAGAAGTTGTTCACAATGATATCCAATCAGTTCTCTCAAATGCAACTTGAGAATTAGTGGATTTACCTTATGATTGTTCTACTGTTGGATGCAAATGAATCTTTAAGAAGAAACCTAATGCAGATGTGACAATGAATAAGTATAGATATACATTGGTTGCAAAGGGTTACACACAAAGGGAAGGAATCGATTATTTTGATACCTACTCTCTTAATTCCTGTATGACCATTGTCCAAGTACTTATGATATTAAAGACATATATAATCTTTCTATCCGTCAGATGGATGTGAAGACTATATTTTTACATTGTGATCTTCAAGAGGAGATATATATACATATATATACATGGAATAACCTAAGTGATTGTGGGTCTAAGGAATGATTCCGAAGTGTGTAAACTTGTTAAATAATTATATGGATTGAAACAATCACCGAAGAAATGGTATTAGAAGTTTGATTCTTCGGTATAAACATTTTTCTTTATTTTTTATTATTTTAGTAAGTATCTTTACGGCAAAACTGTCAATGATGAATTCATTTTTTATGCTTATCTATAGATTATATCATATTTTTTGTTCTTATATGAAACTCGTAAATGAGACAAAGTCATTCTTGTGTAGCATGTCTGAGATGAAGGATATGTGTTCCATTAATTTGATTCTAGGGCTTTAGATCATAAGGTCTACTAATGGTATAGCTCTCTCACTATCACACTACATTGAGAAGGTACTAGAGAGGTTTGAGTACACATCATGTAAACCTGTTAAGACTCCATATGATTCATCTAACACTTTGTTTGAAAATGATAATGGAGTTCTAGTGTCTCAATTACAATACTCTTAAGTTTTCATAAGTTTGATTTATCTTATGAATTGCACATGTCCAGACATTATGTTTGTAATGCTCAAGTTAAGTTGATACACTAGCTCTCCCGAGAAGACCCATTGGGATGCTCTTGATAGATTATTGAGCTATATTAAGGTAACTTGTTATCTTGGGCTGCATTATGGCAAGTATCCTTCGAAAGTAGAATGTTATAGTGATGCAAGATGGATTGTCATGAAATCTAGGAGTAATGGTGTCTCAAGATATGTATTCCTATTGGTAGGAGGTGTTATTTTTAGGATGGATAAGAAATAGACCATATTTCCTTGGTCTATTTTTAAGGTTGAGTTATGTGCTTTAAATGAAATTGGATTGGAAGTTGAAAGGTTGCATGGACTTATATTCAATTTGCCTATGGTAAAGAAACCACTTCCTACAATTTTATTTAACTATGATAGCACAACAAGCATTGCTAAGATAAAGAGTTTCAAGTACAATCAAATAGACACATCCAATTCAGACTCAAGTCTATAAGGGAATTAGTGTCTAATGGGGTCGTGGTTGAGGGCTACTTATGCACCAAAGATAATACAATTGATCCTTTAACTAAAGGTCTAAATTTGACCTTAGTTGAGAAATACAAGTTAGGGATGGGACTGAAACCCCTTTTGATTCTTAGGTAGTAGCAACCCAACCCTAAAGAGTATAGTTCCCAAAACTTTGTTTCAATGTGGTTGTAACATATTTCCATATGAATTACATGACATAATGTTTGTATCGATGATTTTGGCATATGTATCTATCACATGGGAAACATGTTAGTGTCATGACTATAAGTTAGTAAGATATTAGTCTCTTAATGGTGCCATGTCTTAGGATAGGATGCTAGCAGTGCTTCCTTGGAGATGCCAACTAAATGATTGATGTTGTGCAGGACACAATAGAAAAATTGGGTTATTTTGTGATACCAATGATGACATGCTTTGGATGAATGGCCTCAATACATCATTTTACTTTTCTGCCAAATATTTAATATGTGTTACCAACTGATACTCTTGCACTCAGGGGTCATGTGTAATACTTTTGTTCATGTAGTTCATGTGGGAGTCAATGTTGGATAACTTCATCTTGGTTCAAATGGAAATGTTCCTTCTAAAAGAAAAATATGGAGCACTGAGTGACATATAATACTATATATTGGACTTTGTGGGGGATGTTGGATATAATGGTTGCTAACCATTAATCTATGTGAGTTCAGCTCAGTGTAGTGAAACTAGTACCAGTGGACAGAGAGGAAATTTAGCTTTATCTCTTGTGAAAATGACAAGAACTTTTAGTCCACATCCTCACTCCTAAAACTTTTGTGTCCTTATATGTAGGGTTGCATGTGACACTAGTGTTCAAAGGGCTCAGGGGAATAGTATGCTCACCCTTGTGGTGGGTATGGTGTCTAGAACATACATGCATGCACACTCACTCAAATCATGCCACTCATTACCTCACCTCATTTAGCCTGTCCAGGATCAGGCTTGTTTCTTGTGTCTTATGACTTTCTAAAAATATCTCATGTCTTCCATCTCTTTTTGTAAAAGAAAATAACTATCTATTTAAATTTTAATTTGATTTTTTGTCCTGAAACTGATTTATTAATCAGATTTGGAGAGTGATTGCCTCACATTTTTTGTTACATGTATAAGAGTGATGGTGTGTTCGTGTCTTACTAAGAATTGGATAAGTAGTGTTTGGAGGGTTATGAATAAGTCTCTGGTCATTAAGGTTAAACATATTGGTTGAACAGTTGGACACACTGTTACAACATGTTTGTTAAACTATCTAAGTCACAATTTCCTCATAGTTTTCCTTTAATGTGATGTATATATTTTTTAGCAAGTAACATGTCAAGGCCCATGTAAATTTCCTATCCTCATATCTATATATATATATATATATATATGATATCCATATTTAAAGAGACCGAGTGTTGAGAACAAGAATTAGTCATTGTACATTTTGAAAGATTGAAATCTCTCTATATCTTTTTCTCCCACCTTTCCCGCTTAACCCTAGTATCTTATCTGTTCTCTCCATTCTCCAATTCTGGGTTAGGTCTAAGAATTTCTAATTTTCTATTAGAGCATCCTTCAGCTTCCTTCTCTCCAATTATGTCTTTGCCTTTGGTCACAGGATCCACAACAACTCCAACAACATCAAAGTACCCTTATCCTTCCAGATTCAACGTCTCCAACTTTGTGTCTCTGAAGCTCACAAGCTCCAATTACCTATACTGGGAAGTACTGGTCAGGGCTCTAATCTAAAGCAACTCCCTGAGTCCTTCATCGATGAAACTAAGAAACCACCAAAGAAGATTCTTATGGATGAAAAAGGAACAATCATGCCTAATCCTACCCATTCTGTAACATCCCAGGATTTTAGGCCTCTGATAAATGATCTTATAAGGAATGATTGGACTACACATATCACCAAGGTGCACCTCCTTTTCCGGGAGCCCATCACTAAAGAACTCCATAGTTAAGCATGCTCAGCTTGGAGTAGTACTAGGATGGGTGATCAGTCGGGAAGTTGATCTTGGCTTGCGCGTGAGTGTGGATAAAGCACACAGTGAAGGCTAGTGGTGGTCTGTGGGGCCAGTCATCATTCCTGAAACTCTACTAGAGCCTTGGGCAGTGGGCCCAAGTGTTACAAATGGTATCAGAGCCATAACCTCTCAAGTAGGCGGGGCCCACATGGGCATGTGGCATGCCAGTCTTGTGCCATGCGGTCCGAGCATGTTGGAAAGGGCTGTCCAAGGTTGACGTAGCCACCCTTGCACTGGTATTCCACGACCGGGAGCTGGGTGTCCATGGGCCATTCTGGGTCTACACTGAAATGGGGTGATATTATGAGGTCATATAGTTGAGCCTTGACGAGTACGTCAAGAGTCTAAGTGAGGGAGATTGTAACATCCCAAGATTTGAGGCCTCAGATAAAATGATCTTATAAGGAATGATTAGATGACCCATATCACCAAGGTGCACCTTCTTTATCGGGAGCCCATTACTAAAGAACTTCATAGTTATGCGTACTCAGCTTGGAGTAGTACTAGGATGTGTGACTAGTCGGGAAGTTGATCTTGGCTTGTGCGTGAGTGTGGAAAAAGTGCGCAGTTAAAGCTAGTGGTGGTCTGTGGGGCCAGTTGTCATTCCTGAAACTCTACTAGAGCCTTGGACAATGGGCCCAAATGTTACACGCTCTCTACGGGTGCAGACCAAAAGGCTGATCAAGGGCTAGATCATGGGAACCTAACCAAATAAGTCTTTGGAGTAGTGGTGGGGATGACGATTCCACCCATATTTGGACATCCCTAAAAAACTCCTGCAAGTCCACCCAATCTAGGAATCGAGCTAACTACAAAGTTGTAAAGAATTCAGAAAGGAAATGGAACCGTGATGGAATATCTCTAGGAATTCAAATTTTTGTGTGATCATCTCCACGCCATTGGAAAGCCTTTACTCGATGAGGATAAAATCTACTTCCTTCTCAGCAGTCTTGGAGCAGATTTTGAGAATTTCATTGTGTCCATGATGAGGCCGCCTCTTCTATTTTACGATGAAGTCATTTCTCTCTAAAGATCACGAAATGCGTAGATTTTCCTCCAAAATCTTCTCTGGACCTAATCTTGCTTTCAATGATCAGAGAAAAAGTTACAAACCTAGAAATTTAGGGAGAGGAAATAACCTTATGACCAATCCACATTTTTAGCAGTACAATAAATCCTAGTCTTTAGACTTCCCAATCAGTTCCCATCTCAATGGTAAGGATTCAATAATCAGAGCATCAGGCCACCACCTAGAAATTTTGACAGCATTCATCCCTCAATGTTCTATTAGATAAGTGGAATACAAGGCCATGAGGATTTTCAATGCTGACATTGCTTTGACAACACCTACCAGATCCCTAAGATTCCAAGGACCCTTACTAATGACACCGTTATCGAACAAGGCAAATCCATGACTGCAATGCATATCTCTAAAACAAAGAACTCCAACATGAATGAGTTGCAAGTTGACTTTGGTGCCACCAATTACATTGCTCAAAATGTAGGTATCCTAAGCAACATTATTTCTTATGAGGGGTATGACTTTATAATGATCGGTGATGGCACACACCTTCTTATTACTCACACTAGAACCTCACATATCATTTAAAATCATGCAATACCTCTTGAAAGAGTTCTAGTAGTTCCTACAATGAAGTGGAATTTATTATCTATCGCACACCAGAGTCACAATTTTCCTTGATATTTTATGCTCGTTTTATATCTATTTTTAATTAAACATTTACAGAAAAACTCAACCCTGGCCCAGGGGGTTCTTACATATGAGAATGACTCCATTCATTCAGCCATTCATAAAGCATTCCTAACAATAAGATGAACAACTACTATTGCAAATATTTGGCATAAAAGACTCTAAAATACTCATAGAGAAATAAAAAAAATACTTGGAAGATAGCCATTTGATTAAATTGTCTAATAAGCAACATGTTTTCTGTAATAGCCAGCATATTGGCAAGAGTCATAGATTACACTTTTCTAATAAGCATGTTAAATGCATGCTCCATTTGGTTAGGTCTACTGTGGTCTGTGGGGGCAAGTCTCCTGTAATGACTAAAAAAGGATTTGATTTTTATGCATTACTAGTTGATGAATGTATATGATTTTCATGGTTCTATCATCTAAAATCTAAGTCTGACTTTTATAGTCATTTTTTTGTTCTTTAAATGATTGAAAACCAATTTCATACTAAAGTCCAAGTTCTTATGATTGACAGTGGAGGTGAGTTTGTTAATAACAAGATGAAGGTCTTTATGTCAACAAATGGAATAGTTCATTAACTATTCAATCCACATATGCATGAACATGTAGGTCTAGTGGAGAGAAAACAAAGACATGATGTTGAATTGGGACTTAGTATGCTCTTGATGCTAAATTTTTGCTTATTGTCTTGAAGTATTTTCATCAGCAACATACATAATTAATAATATATCATCTAGAACACATGATCATGTGTCTCCTTTGTTGAAACTTCATAACAAATTGCCTGATTATGATATGTTGTGTGTTTTTGGTTATCTATGCTTCCCTTGTATCAAAGACTTCAATAAACACAAATTGTAACCAAAGTCATTATCCTATGGCTTTCTTGGTTATAGTGATGTTTACAAAGGATATTGATGTTTACATATCTCTACAAATAGAATCTACTTCTCAGGGCATGTCATTTGTAATGAAAATGTCTTTCTGTTCAAGGAGCATGTGCCACACAATGTTGCTTTGGGTGAACTTATAGTGTTCTCTAAGTTTCTCAACATCTTTAATATATCTTCAATCTCTACAAGACAAAATAGTTCTCATCATTCAAATTCTACTGAATACATTGAAGATGTAAATATCTATTTTGAGGAAATAAATAATGTTCTCTATAACATTGACAAGTCTTGTCTGGATGCTCAGCATGATTCAACTACTCAAAATGAGTGTTCTAGCACTGATCTCTATATTCTTGACAAGTCTCTTCTCCCAGCTTAGAATGATATGCCCAATCCAAATGAGTGCTCTGCTGCTGCTATGGATATTACTTTCTCACATGTTTCTGATAATGTACACAATGCAACCATAATAGAATCAAACATAGTCCCTTCTTCTATAGTATTAGACTCGAGTACTAATTGTGAGATTTGTATCTTAACTTCCCAAATTACAAGCTTCTATAACAAAATTTCCATTTATGAATGCCCATCATATGATTACCAAATCTAAAACAAGGACTCTAAAACAAAACCCTCGATAGGTTATATTTGTTCAAGCTATTACTGAATTAACCAAACCCATCAAAACTGTTCTTAAGTGTCCAAAATGTATGCAAGCCAGGCAGTATGAGCTCAATTATTTAGCTAAAAATGATACTTGGTCCTTAGTTCCTCGACCTCCTTATGTTCATGTTAATGACTCTAAATGGATATTCAAACTAAACTTCATGCTATTGGTACACTAGAGAGGTTCAAAGATCATTCTGTATCCAAGGGCTACAGTCAGGAGGAGGGAATTGATTATATTGTGACCTATAGTCATGTTATCAAAGCTACTACCATCCATGTTGTCCTCACTCTAGTAGTAGCCTTCAATTGGAAGCTTCTGTAAGTTGATATTTGTAATGCCTTTCTTAATGGATATCTTCTAGAACATGGTTATCTTGAACAATCGTCTGGTTTCACAAATATCATGTATCCTAACTATATCTATAAGCTTTAATAAATATATATATGGTCTCAAGAAATCTTCACGAGCTTGGTTTAGCAAACTAACTAATTTTCTCCTAGAATTTGGATTTTTCTGTAGCAGTGTTGATCCTTATCATCACTGATGAAATATTATATATCTAATTTGATATGTTGATAATATCATTCTCATTGGGAATCATGCAACATTTCTTATTACATTTTGAACTACCATGAGTGATAGTTTCAATCTTTGAGACCTTGGCAATCTCACATATTTTCTAGGAATTCAAGTATCATTTCATGGAATTGGTATTCTCTTCACTCAGAAGAAATATATATCATGGATGTATTATGAGAGGCTGATATGTGTGACTGTGAACCAACTTCCACTCCTACTTCCTGAAATTTTCATAAAGTCATTGAATCTTATCCTTTTTAAAATACCCAATTGTATAGATGTCTTGTGTGGTGCTTGCAATATATCGTTATTACCAGTCCCAACATTGCCTATGTTGTAAACACTGATTGTCATTTCCTAGCATCTGCCACTGATTATCACTTCCTCCTAGTTAAACATATTTTATGATATTTGATGGGAACATTATCTATAGGTTTTCATATTCAACCTACTCACTCTCTACATCTCACTGCTTTTAGTGATTCTGATTGGACATACTGCCCATATACACAGAGATTGACCATTGGATTTTGTGTTTTTCTGGGTAGTTATTTTTTATCTTGTAGTGCCAAAAATTAGACTATTATTGCTCATTCCAGTTGTAAGGCTGAATATAAGGCACTGACATCCACAGTAGCAGAGCTCACATGGATCTCGTTCCTTCTTTGTGACCTTCATTTTCCTCTTCCTCAGCTAGTTCAATTTCTCTGTGATAGTCTTGGAGCTCTGCAACTCTTAGTTAACCCAATCTTACATTCAAGTACAAAGCATGTCGAGATCAATTACCATTTAATCAGAGAAAAAGTAGTTTTGGGTCACATTATGAATACTAGCATTACCTCGTCTCAAAAGCCAATAGATGTTTTCACCATCCTCGAGGATTGTCATTTCTTTAAGCATTACGTCCTAGTACTCAAAGGACGATCTGGTTTGAAGTTTCTAACTCCAGTTACTTTTTTTTGTTCTATTTATTCTACATGTTTGTTGTCTAAATCTGGCTTAAAATTATTAATTTACTTGCAATTGTTGTTGTTGCATGTAATGCCATTAAATTTATAATCAACATTAATAGCATCAACTAACATATACATTGTAGAAACAAAGGTCCATTGACCACATGTACTCAATACATATTACATGATACACACAATCAGTTGTAACTATGACCAAAATATATCTCAAAGAAGTTAATATAACTTGACATGAAAATTCAGGCCACATGCACACACCAAAAAAAAAGAACAAAAATATCACTATCAAATAACAACCGTAAATAGATACTAAAAAAGAGTCAAGATGATGCACCAATATGTTTATTCCCACTCCATGTATCTTTACAATATATATATATATATATATATATATATATATATATATATATATATATATATATATATATATATATATATATATATAAGAAGTATAAATGACATCATGCAGTTAGTGGATTCAAGATGTATAGCAAAGAGGAGCCACAGATGGAAGCTTTACAAGTGAACTTGTAGTAACCATAATGACACCATTTATATGAAAGAAATATATATGCCAACATGAAGTTAACAACTTCAAGATGTATAGTGAAGAGGACCTACAAATGGAAGCTTCACAAGTGAACTATAGTAGAAATCAAATTTCTAATGAAAATATTTTCACCACAATTTTACATACACAAAAAGAAAATGTGTAAACAATGTTAGTTGAGCGCTAAATGGTTTTAATAATATATAGTCACCTCTAAAAAGGTCCACTTTTTTTTTCATGATGCTTGGTTCAAAAAGGTCTTGAACTAGCTTCTATTTTATAAGCATGATAATATAAAACATAAATGATTATAAATTATTATGATAGATCACAAGACACTAAAATGTGCAATTTGATAATAAAAAAACGAATGCCACATGTTGCAACCATGATATACGATGTAATAAGAAATACTCTGTTGGAAGGTAGAATTGCCAAAAGTTGATCACTTTGCAATAGTCATGTCCACCATGAAGAATACTCTACTAAAAGTACACTTTTCGAAGGTTAATCATTTCACAAAGGGCTAAAACCTAATTAAGATGAAATCCTAACTTACAACAATGAACCAAAGATCCTAATATGAAGACAAATGGAACTAGATGTCATGGTTGAGGATGGAGTGGTAGTGGTATATCATGGAATAGCGCAAAGAGAAATAACATGATGCACTTACAAAATAACTCCTCTAAAAAGGATATTGTTGGTTTTGGGTCTAAAATATATTAAGCCCTATTATGTTGTTTAAAAATGGATTAGGATTTTGAGTTCCAAACTAGGCTAGTGTGGATTAGTCTATGTAATAGAATTACATGGGTTTGGATTTAGAATTATTACTGGAGACCCAAACTACTTCTAGATTGATTCTAGTTTGAGTCCATATTGGGCCTATTTGAATTGAAGAAACATAGTCCACATATGATTTGCAGTGACATACACTGATACTAACTTGTGATAATTGTTCAATGAATTACACAAATAGTATGTTGTCTTACTCTACAATATTGTTCAAAATAAGCTACCAATTTATTTTTTTAGTGTGATGTAGGTTTGACACATAATTGTCAAGAGAGGTACATTCAAATTATATTTTATCAAACAACACCAACATAAATATTAACCAACATCCCTAAATTTGGCTAATTAGAATATTAATACAAGAACATAAGAGTTATAACAAAAAAAGTTTTATTAAAATTTTTGAAAAATCATTTACACTTGAAACCATTCAAGGTAGGATGGGTTCAAAATATGATCAAGATCCTTATAGTTACAGTATAACTTAAAAAGTGATAGCACAGAAAATTATATATTAGACTACAAGTATTTACTATTCAATCATTCCTCTTCTATGATGGTATCACTATGTGTTGGTTGATGAAGTCGTTCACATAGGGTGTCAAGTATTTTTTTTGAGATTTTCAATTTCTACTATCAACCTATTGTCATCTACTTTCAAACATGAGCCATAGCATCAAAAAGTATACCAATGTTTGTGTTTCCTCCTTGAATAACCAAGCCTCTTTATAATTTCATCCCTTAGTGTGGTCAACATGGTCCAATTATGCTACAAGCAGTGAACTAGATTGTGTATGCATGTACAACATGGATTCAAATGGTTATCTTTTTATTGGTTGTTACCCATAAGTGGAATCCAAGAATACTCTTACCATGTAGGGAAGTCCACTGTAATGACCCCATCCCCTTCTTATCCCAATTAAGGTGCACTGAGAGGGAAAGGGCCTGTAAAAACTATCAAAAATCTAGGTTAAGCAAATTCCAATAATAATCCATAATTTCATCGAATAAAAAGGATTTGATAAAAAAATGAATATAAATCTCCTCAAAGGAGTTACATGATTATTTAAAAGGAAACTCTATACTGAAAGGGAAGACCACTATAATGACCCCCTTCTCGCTCACATTGTATTGCCCTTCAGGTGACAGGGAAAGCAATTAGGGAACCCTCTAACCTAGCCACTGTGGGACACCTACCCTCACACCAGTGAGCCTCACTCTGTCGAAATTATGAAGTCCCTCAAAGAACAATGCTAGGCATTGTTAGTAGTAGAAGAAGATGAGGAGGTGGCTATTTTCTTAGAGGATGTAGTAGTTATGGAAGACAAACAACTGGGAAGATGTCTAGTAGCTAAGCTGCTAACAAAGTGCCACTACAACTTCAAATCCCTACAAAAAATGATGCTTCAGGCATGGTGAATGTAAAGGAAAGTGTTTGACCACAAGTTGATCATAATACAATTCGACACCCAGACTTTGATGGACAAATGTTGTTGTTGAAGGATTTGAGGAGAGGAGAACAACCATCCCAAGTGTTGTTTATAGAATGCCCTTTACGTTTAGATTCTATAACATTCCTTTCATTTACAAATCAAATGAGGTGCTTAGAAAACTAGCCTACAAAGTGGGTAAACTAGTAGAGATTAACAAGTAGGAAGGGTGGACAAAGGCGAGAAGTGAAAAGATTGAAGTGAAGATTGGAAACTCACTGAAACTGATCTAGAAAATGAGATTCACTACAGGGGAAATCATTTAGATTGAGCTTAGATACGAGAGGCTATCAAATTTCTATTTCATGTGTGGGAGACTGGGACACTTGGAAAAAGATTGCACAATGGAACCTGAGGAAGAACATGAGAGAGTGGATCGGTGGGAAGCATGGCTGAGGGCCTCCCCAAGGAAAAGTATGAGCTCCAGATATGCAAACCTACTTCTTGAGGAAACAAGAAGGAATACTTTTATTACTAAAGGGGGGAGCACTCGTGACCAAATAGAAAATCAAGGGACCACCAGAATAAAGGGAGGAGAAGGTATAAAAAAGTAATAGACAAAAGTTGCAGACCAACTGATGATAAAAGGACAATATTAGATTCTCTTCAAGTAGAAGAAAATGAAAGAGAGAAGACGAGTGCTATGAGAAATGAAGCTAAATGTGACAATAGAGAAGAATAAGAAGCGGGTGGAGATGGTTTCAATGCTTGTGGGAGGGGACTAGAACCAGGCATAGTTAATAAGTGTGCATAGGAGGGAGAGGGTAATAAAGAAAGAATAGAAGACGCAGATAAGGAACACCAACAGATAGAGGCTTGTATTAAATACCAGAAAGCAAGAGTTAAGACTGTAGGTGGGACTAAAATGGTAAAGAATGGCATAAATGAGCTTATGAGAAAGAAGGCGAGGAGAAGATAAATACAAAAACTAAATTAGGGGAAACCAAGTCAAGAAGAAGAAGAGGAAAAAAGGAAGATCCTACAATCAGAAAAGGGCTATGAGTAGTGACTATAAACAAATAGAACACAAGGAGTGATAAGGAAACTGATGAAGGGAAAATTATTATCAAACCAGTTAGGAATGGAAAGATGAGAAGAACAATGATGACATAGGAGAAGGAGGAGTTTTTGAGTGAAATGGAAGATAGGACATAGAATATGGGTAGAGAAGGGATTTCAAAGATGGTTTGGGAGGCTTACCATCAAGTAGCGGTGATTGGTGATGACCAACAACATGAACAGAAATGAAAATGGTAAGTTGGAATTGACAAGGTGCGGGTGGACTTGGCACTATACAAGACTTGAGAATGTTGTGTAGAAGGGAATGCCTAATTTAGTTTTCCTAATAGATACTAAAATACAACATGGTGATTTGGAGAAAACAAAGAGGCAGTGTGGGACATTGATGGGGTTTGTGCTACTAGTATAGGAAGATCCTGGGGGATGGGGTTTGGTGGTCAGATCTTATTGTAACCACTATTTTTTATTCACATCACCACTTTTTTGTGGAGATTGAAGGAGGGGAAGGAATTGGGAAATAGAGGTGTGTGGGCGTCCAAGGATGGAGAATAATCACCTCAAATATAAGATGTGGGAGCTGATGATGCAAATAAAGAATGATAACACATGTCCTATCATTGTTATTGCAAATTTCAAGAAAATTCTCAGCTATGACAAATAGGAATGAGGGTCCAAAAATGGGGTGTGTCATATTGATGACTTTAGGGAGGTTATTAATGAGTGCAATATGCTTGACTTGGGATATCAGGGCTCATGTTTCAGTGGAGAAAGGGGAAAACTTTGAAAACTATTATTACGGACAGTTGGACAAAGTGCTTGCCACTCCGGAATGGAACAATATTTACCCCAACGCCTGGGTAAAACATCTCATTAAACAAAAAGGATGATAGGAGAAGTTTCCAAGATGTAAAGAATTTCTTTTAAAGATGATGGATGAGTGACCGAAAGTGCCATGACGTTGTCAAGGAGGCGTGGAAGTGGGAGGGAAACAAAATTTTGGTGGATAAAATAAGTTGTTGTCCAAAAAATCTAAATGAATGGGCGGACATAACTTTTCATGACATTGGGAGAGACCTTAGAAGAGCGGAAAGAGAACTGGAACTAGAGCAAAAGATGCATATGACAAGGGAAACTATTAACAACTATGCACTTGTTGCAGAGGAGGTTGTTAGGTTGCAGAGTCTCAACAAATCATTTTGGTTTATGAGAGCCAAGGCTAATGAGATGTGCGATTGTGATAGAAATATAGAGTATTTTCATAAGAAAGCATCACAAAGGAGAAGGAGAAATACGATCAGAAAACTAAAAAATGAAAGGGGAGTCTGGAAGTATGATGCGGCTAGCATTGAGAATAGTGCTAAGGACTATTACAACAATTTGTTCACAACACTGCATGTCACAAACTTGGATGAATACATAGAGGTTATCACTCCATGTATTACTATTTGATTGATCAGCTCACTCTAGAAACAATTGGATAAAGAGGAAATTTGGGACACACTTTCTCACATGCACCCCTCTAAGGCGTTGGGGCCTGATGGCTTTCATACCGGTTTCTTTTAGTCATATTGAATCATAATTAGCGATGATGTCACTGAGTACATCAATGGGTGGTGGAGGAAAGAAAACAAAATCAAAAATATAAATGCAACTAACATTGTCCTGGTATTAAAGTGCAAGGAACCCTCCAACATGGGTGACTTTATACCCATTAGCTTATGCAATACTATCTACAAGATTATCTCCAAATTGATGGTGAATAAAATGAAGGGCTTCATGAACAAAATTACAATAAAAAACCAGAGCACCTTTGCCCCGGGAAGACTAATAATAGATAATGTGTTACTGGATTTTGAGATTCTCCATTCTATGAAAAGGAAAATAAAAAGGAAGCAGGGGGTGATGGTTATCAAGCTAGATATGAGTAAGGCTTATGATCGGGTGGAGTGGCCTTTCTTGGACAAAGTGCTGGATCACATGGGTTTTGGGGTGTCCTACATAAAAAATTTGGTTGAATGCTATGGGAGTGTGTCATCATCTATCATCATCAATAGAAGGAGAGGGGATGCCATAAAGCCTAAAAGAGGACTCCTTCAGAGGGACCCAATTTCTCCTTATTTATTTTATGTGCAAATGCATTCTCCAATCTTACTAAGATAGTCTCAGCTGGTCATATTCACGGGGTAAGAGAGAGCAAATGGGGACTAGGAATATTTCATATTTTTTTGGCGATAGTATTTTGTATGCATGAGTGAATCTGACAGAAGCATCCATGATATCTATCTTGGCTAGTTTCTATGAGTGGGCCTCAGGGCAAGAAATTAACTACGAAAAGTCAAAAATTTCTTTTAGTAGAAAATTCAAAGATGAAATGAGGGGGTTAATCTCTAAAAAGATGGCAATGAAGCAAGTTATAAAACATGAAAAATGTTTAGGTCTACCAACTATCATCAGGATATATAAAAAGGAAGTTTTCCAAAGGATCAAAGGCAAGATTTGGCACAAACTGAGAAGGTGGAAGAAGAAATACTTGAGTCCAGATGGTAAAGAGGTGTTGATAAAAGTTGTTATCTAGGAGGTACCCACCTATATGATGGGTTTGTACCATCTCCCAACAAATACCATTATTGATATCAACAAGATGATTGCAAAATTTTGGTGGGGCACAACTGAAACAAAATACAAGATTCACTGGGCATCATGGAAAAAGTATGTAGATCATGGGAGGAAAGTAGTTAGGGTTTAAGAGATATAAGGACTTTCAACACTGCTATTCTTGCAAAATAGGGTTGGAGGTTACTTATAAGTCCAAAATCCTTAACATCCAAAGTGATAAAGACATACACTTCAGAAATGATAATTTCCTTTAAGCTTTCAAGGGTTTTAATCTAAGTTTCACATGGATGAGCATTTGGGGGGCAAGATCTCTGCTTGAAGAAGGGCCAAAATGTAGGATTGGAAGTGGGATAAAAATCAGAATTTGATGTGATGCATGGCTACTAAACAAAAAAGGGTGGTGCGAGAAAAATGAGGCAATTACTAATGTTGATGACTAGAGGGTGGAGGACTTACTTGATATTTAGACTGGTAGATGGAATGAACAAGTAATGAGTGAATTGCTCATTCAGGAAGACATAAAGGTGGAAAAGCAAATACCACTCTGTGATAATACTGAAGATGCTCAGTATTGATACCTCTCTCTGGATGGTGAGTACATAGTGAGGTCTAGTTATCAACTTGGTTTTTTTGTGATCCCCAAAGTGAAGGACCTATCCATTCTGAGATAAACAAGTTCTAGAGGTTCATATGGAAATTCAAGGCTCCTCCAAAGATCAGACACATTATATGGAGAACTTGCAAAGATTACATGGCAACTGGTGAAAATCTAGTGTTTGGACACATAAAAGATAGTGTGGCATGCACATTGTGCAATGGAGTGAATGAAGATGCTTATCGCACCCTCTTTGAATGTACAAGTTTTATGGACATGAAACTCTTTTGTAGACACCCTTCACAATGTGTCGAGAACCAGCATGTTGAATGCTTAGACCTTCTTAACAAAAAACATGAACCACAAGAAGTTTTTGGACTTCATGATCTTCTACATCACAAGTTGGAATAATAGAAACAATGTGATTTTCAACCAAGATGTAAACTAATTGTCACTGATCAATGCTCAATAATATGTTTGGTTGAAAAAATACAAAGAACAACAAATGTGGAAGATGACCACCGAAGGTGCAGCCTTGAACAGAGTTGAGTGTAGATGGGAAGTACCCCTTGAAAATT
This sequence comes from Alisma plantago-aquatica, assembly GCA_963693085.1. Lineage (NCBI taxonomy): Eukaryota > Viridiplantae > Streptophyta > Magnoliopsida > Alismatales > Alismataceae > Alisma > Alisma plantago-aquatica. The sequence continues at coordinate 1,484,373,886 of OY856412.1, read as the reverse complement.
GGATCAAAGTAAATACTGACACAACAATTATCAAAAACAATTTCATCAACGTGGTAGCGGTGTAAAAAAACAATGAAGGGAAGATTCTTGCCATTTTCACTCAATCATTGCAATGCAGTTGGGACCCTACTAGTGTGGAGGTGTATGCTATCCACATGGGGTTTCTAGCTGCATGGTAGTTGGATTATGAGAACCTTTATATTGAATCTGACTCCTTGGTAGTTGTGGGGTTGCTCTTAGAACCAAGTCAGGGGAGAGGTCCCACTTGCACAAATCATCTCAGAGATCATCAGTATGGAAAAATGCATTGTAAATGTCAAGTTTAGACATGTGTTTAGAGAAGGAAATATTATTGTGCACAATATGGAAAAACTCAATATGAGTCTCATGTTACTGTCTATAAGGAAAAATTCCCAAAAGAATGTTCCACCCTTTCTGTAATGACTTTAAATCTTATATATGCATGTTTTAATTCAAAAATAAATAAATAAATTATTAAATTATCTAGTTTTGTAGCCATGTACTCTTTTGGAGCCATCTTTTGGATATCCATGTCTTATGATAATAGATGCAACTTAACCTAAAATGTCGATAAATAAAAAAAATAAGTATATTATTATACTATGTATGTGGATGCACACAAAATATGTGCATATATATGTAAGAACATATCAAGCATATTCATAAATTATTAGCAATAAATGAATTTCCATTTTCTAAAACATTCTAAACCATAGTTTCCCTATCTCTATGGGTATACTACTGTAACATCCCTAACCTGGATTGTGCCTTAACTCTATGAGTTTTGCTTAAACAAGATAATTAAATCCTTAATCTTATCTTGGGAAAAGTAATTAGGGCTCAAGAGGAACCTATGTTTCAATTTTGGTCCTGTTTGAGCAATGTTGAAGCAATGTTTGCTTATTTTAGACTATAGTGCAAATTACCCAAGTTAAGGGGATAACTAGAAAATTGTACATAATAATATGTTACTCTGATGTTGAGACATCATAAGAATGAATATGAGGTAGTGGTATGGTTTCCACAAGCCTGGACACCAAGATAGAGCTTGTTGGATAATGTTTGTGCATTGAAACCTAGTTTTGGTGTAAAGTGCAATTTACACAAAACCTAGGGTTCAATATGCAAATTACCACATCAATAAGGTCCCTAATGTTTATTTACATCATTTAGAGCAAATAAAATGAGAGGGACTCCTCATTTGAATTAAGTTGGAGGAGAGAGAATCTTGATATTAAAATAATCAAGATTTAAGCCTAATTGGAACCCTAATTCAATTTAATGCAAAAATAAATAAAATAATTGAAGGGGCCTTCAACCAAAATTAATTTGGTTGGATTCAGATGTGTGTGGACGAGCTTAAGCCTTGAAAAGGCACGAGTATATCCTAAGGAGGTGAAATTCTACTCACCATTATTATAAGAAAAAGAAAACCCACTCACATATGGATATTAGTATAATATGATCTAAGGTGCTTAATTTGCTTTTCTTTAAATTGAGGATAATTGAAAGGAATAAGAGGCAATTGGGATAGCATCATATCCAAGGAATGAAAGGGGGAAGAGGCGGCACCAATTTTGGAATTAAATGCATTTTAATAATGCATTTTCTCTCTCATCAATTTCCTTATAAAAGTACCCTTTCCAAGCCAAAACAAAGGCTATTTCAGCCCTTTCTTCTTCCCTTTCTTTGGATGAGCTCAAGGGGACTTAGGAGCAACAGGAGGACGAGCCCCAACCTGTTGGTAAGCTTCTTGACCCTTGTTCACCTTGATTCCATGGTGGAAATCAAAAATAAATTAGGGATTTCTTCCTATTTCGATCTCCTCTTCAATTCTAACCATTCCTTTTCACTCAAACCTTGAGGACGAGCCTTGGAGTGGTGAAAGGAGTTGCATCCACCATTGTTGACGTGAGCTTGGAGCTTTGGAGCTCAATTGGAGACGGGTTTTATAACTTGAAACCCTAACTTTGTTATTGCATTCAATTCTCCATCAAATAATGATCATTTCTCTATTTATGATAATTGATTTGGTTGATTGATGCAATTTCCATCAAAATCACAGTAAATTTCGTGAGTTTGGAGCTTGATGATGATGAAATCATCATAAGCACACACCTCCCCAAATATCTTGGGCAAACGGTTTCAAAGTTAGGACCAAAGAGTTTCACCAAACCGTTTGGTGACCAAACGGTTTGCAAACCCTTTTGGAGAAAACGGTTTCAAAACCATTTGGTGGAGTTGACCAAGGATTGACCGTTTGGGAATACTGTTCCTAATTATGTTAGTTAATGACTCGCCCAATTTTATGGATTTGTTCCAAAGGAATCGTGAGTTGAAGGCTAATCAATTAGGCAAACCTAATTGGATTAAGTACTGATTTTCAACCTGATTAACTTGACCTTTTTGGGAAAACGGTTTCAAAACCGTTTGAGTGAGTTGACCAAGGGTTGACCATTTGAGATTAATGTTCCTAATTATGTTGGTTATTGACTCACCAAAGTTTATGGATTAACTCCAAAGGAATCGTGAGTTGAAGGCTAATCAATTAGGTAAACCTAATTGAATTAAGTGCTGATTTTCAATTTGAATAACTTGACTTTTTGGGCAAATGGTTTCAAAACCATTTGAGTGAGTTGACCAAGGGTTGACCGTTTTATATTACTGTTACTAATTATGTTGGTTAATGACTCACAAAATTCTATGGGTTAATTACCAAGGGATCATGAGTTGAAGGCTAATCAATTGGGCAAACCCTAATTGAAATTAGTGTTGAAATACCAATGAGTTGATTTGAGATTTTGGTTTGATTAGCCCAAACGGTTTCAAAACCGTTTGGGAATCAACCAAACAGTCTCAAAACCGTTTGGAGGTCACCCAAGACCATTTGGAGGTCTAGGGTTGACTATGGTTAAGTGTTTGAAGATCCAAAGATGGGGTATGAACCCTAATCGGCTAAATGTTGATTTTGCAAGTGATTGAGATGATGTTTTGGGTTGATTGGCCCAAATGGTTTCAAAACCGTTTGGGGATCACCCAAATGGTTTCCAAATCGTTTGGGGGTCACCCAAGACTGTTTGTAGGTCTGGGGTTAAGTATAGTTGACCAATTGAAGGTCCAAAGGTACCAAATCATCTTGCAATTAAGTGCTGATTTGATGATCAACTCAATGGATTACACCCTAATGATATTTCACTAGAATCCAAAGGTTGGATGAGCCAAACGGTTTCAAAACTGTTTGGAGCTCATCCAAATGGTCTCCAGACCGTTTGGTGGTCACCCAAGACCCTTTTGAGGTCTAGGGTTGAGTATGGTTAGGTGTATGAAGGTCTAAAGGTACCAAGTTGATTTGTAATAAATTGCTGAATTGGTGGAACACTTTAATGATCCAAACCCTAATTGGATGGATTGGATTTGAGTGAAAAGATGGGCAAACGGTCTCAATACCATTTGGAGGTCATCCAAACGACCTCAAGAACGTTTGGGGTTAGGTCATACCCAATTTGGATGATGGGTCAATGGTTTCAAAGTAACTAGTCTTACATTGATTAGTATTGAAGGATCATCGATTCCAAACCCTAATTTAATTGAATCAAACCCTAATTGATGACCATTTGAGGGTCAATTGAGGGTCAAATCAGTTGAATTTTGACCTATTTAACACAATTAAAGTATGAGGATAGGTCCAATTGATGATTGATTCCATGAATTCAATGATTGAAGGAATCAACATTGAAAACCCTAATTCAATTGGATACCTTATGTAATGGAGGTCCAATGTGATTGAATCTTTGAGAATTAGGATGATGAATGCTCTATTGATCAAATGATGATTAGTAATGATAATAAAAGAAGGTACAAAGGTTGAAATCCTAATAGTACTTAAGTGATTAGTACCAAATAAGGGATGAAACCCTAATTGCTTATAAGATCAATAACTTGATACATTATGTTAATCATAGTTGTATGAACTTGATTGAAGGGTTGATGTGACCTAATCAAATTGAAAGGATGAAAGAATAGAATTCATATATAAATATGATTCATGTGGTGATCTTCTGTAGCACGACTGTGCAAGGCTACACGGCCGTGGTGGCTTCACTTTGCACGACCGTGCAAGGTAGCACGACTGTGGTGTCTTCCCTTTGCACGACCGTTCTTGGCCGCACGGCCGTGGTGCTCTATACTTGACTCATATGTATCAATCTTACACATCCTATAATGATGAGGATATGAAATTCTTAGGAATGATGTATGCTACACTAATAATGATATGGATAACATCCTAAGAGTTGAAATATCTAAAGTGATGGATAATGGGTTAACCTATATTCAGCAATGTCTAACCATTGAATAAGTCCATACCATTAAAGATAGTTGGACAATTCTAATGTGTAACCTATGCACCATATGATGAAAGTGACATGATAGTGGATAAAGTATTAAGAGGGAAGATACCATAATACAAGGTTAGTTGATTAACCTAATTAAGATAGAAATGAGAAGAAAATGATACATCAAGACATGATAGATATCACATTCAGCATTTTAGGGTTGAAATACCTTGATGCATCTCAATCCAATGTACTTGGATGAGAAACACATTTAGTGTGTGTGTTATGTAGATATTACAATGAAATTGTAATGATTTGATATACTTTGATGAGTATAAGCTAATATACATTGTGAAAGGGGATGAGCCACCCTAATGGGTATGAGGAATTCATACCATAATAAGAATGAGAAGTGAACTTGTACCTTGTATTGATGATCATTAATGATATATAATGAGAATAGTGATCATAAGCATATACTTATGATATCTTTAGATACTCCCAGAGGTGTGGAGCAATACATTAGGGCTGAACTAATAATGTGAGCATGAAACCCTAATTAAAACATGATAGGAAACCCTAACCCTAATTTTAGGTAAAGGGAGTGAAAAGCTCTATTGGGTGGTAAACAATAATCATGATAAAGGAATAGTGATGTTAACAATGTATCACATGACGTGGTTAATGATTTTTATGATTGATAACATGTCTATTAATCAAGTAGACATCATGAGATGAAGAGCATAGCCAGACCTGAGCTATAACATTCATATAATAAATATGTTGAATGGCCTTATGTGCCTAATGTTGTTGTTGCTTAGTAAAAGTAACAAAAGGTATATGGACCTTATGAGTCCCATGAATAAGTTGTTGTTGCCTAGTGAAAGGTGACAAAACATTTAATAGGCTTTGAGAGCCATGTGAAATACTTGTGTAACAAGTATCATGCATACCTCAGTCTAAGGACCTGGAGATAATAGTTACCTAGCAAATGGTAACAGTGACAATGATGAATTAAGGGTTATAAATACCCAGATTTGATAAGCATGATAATGATGTGGTTGAGGGATGAGAAATCCCAGTATTGAAATGAGGGACTGAGTTCCCAATGCCTCATTAAGAATGAGAAGTGAATGATGAAAATAGTACATGTTTCTTTATAGCATTTGTCTGAATAAAATATGGTTGAGAACTTGATTGATGCTAAAAGAAAATGATAATGTACTTAATTAATCAAGTGAAATCATATCATGTAGAGCCCTCACCATAGATCCATCATCGTCAGCAAATTGGTGATGGTGAAATGGGTGCTCCGCGGCAAAACTCGGAGGGCATACTTTTGAGTATGTGGGGGTAAATGGGTGAAAATATCCTTACGTCTAAGTGAGGGAATTGGGGAAAGGTAAACAATAAACATCTCAATCCTTCATTACTTGCACCGGGATAGATGCAACATGAATATCCCGAAGATTGGGACAGATGCAGTACACATCTCCCAATAATGTTAATGTCGGATCGATGGAGATAAACATGAAATCTCACGATCGCAAAGAGAGTGCAGCACACCACTGTAACTCTGATAGCAAAGTTTCCAGTATACCCTGGAAAGCTATATATATAGCAGAGACACAAGATGTCCTACATGTAATCGTGCGCTGACCGAGATATGGGAGGTCTTGGTATCCGGCTCTACCTTTGACCTTGTATGGTACCGATTTCAACTTCACAATGGTCGGTTGGAGCATGAGCGGTATACCTCATCTCCTCAGGGCATAAGTGTGTATGTAAAATGTAATCAACCGTATAGCATGTTTGCTTAAGGATTAAATACGAAAATCATTTGGCTGATGTTGTATTTTCCTTGTGCATTCTTAGCCAATAAATGTTATTATGGATCTTTACATTCATTGCAAAGTAGATAGATGATTTATATATCTACCATGGGTAGATGCAGTGTTCTCCTTAAAGAAGGAGATTACCTTATTTCTATTCTAGATTGATTAATCCTACCTACAATTATGAAAGTATTCCTGCTCAGTTTTAATTATAATAAGCTACAATAACAATGTTTTGGCTTAGAGTTATATCTCTCGCTGGGGCAATTTTGAATTGTCTCACCCCCGTGGGAATCATTTTTAGGTCTACACGGAAGGAGAAGAAGAAACCCTAAAACAAGGAAAGAGCAACAACAACAACAACAGGGACAGTAGTGATTCTTCAGGTGGAAGCACTGGCTATCAAATCTTATATAGTTAGTAGTCTTGTGTGTCGTCTCTGTACTCTCAGGTCCTCGAAGTCAGTAGATAGTGCTTTTATCTTCGAATTGAGATTTTGGCTTGAATGCCTCGAAGTTTTATGTTGCTTATGTATAGTGGAGTAAAGCAACTGTTGTATGTAATCCTCGAGAAGAGATGTTACATGGAATGTAACTACAATCAAGGATGTATATGTAATGCTATGGTTTTTGTTGTAAGAGTTTCCTATGGTTGGATCTCTTTGCAAAAAGTTTTAATTTTTAGTGATTTACAGTAATCTGCTGCTAATGATTCGCTTTCGCATTAGTTAATCTTGTGTTTTATAAGTTGAATGCCACAACTACAGCCTTGCTCCATCATTGAATTCCAAGGTTAGATTCAGGGTGACTATCCATCAACACATGGTCACAACACATCATTAAATATAGTGACTTTCTTAATGACTATCCTTAGCTTACTAGGAGTATTATCTCCTTCAAATACCCCTTCGATATTGCAAATGGAGACATGAATTTAATATTTGTATAGATGATAAACATAGGGTATTGTTTTTTTAAGGAGCCCCAGGAGGTAGTTTTATTCATACCTTCCTCCCATCGTAGCTAACCCAGATAGATTAATACTTGATCCCCTTAATCTCATAGTTCGTTCTCATATTCACTAGTGATGAAAGGTGGAGTGCCAAAAAATATCAATCTCATTCTCTTTCCCTCCTCACTTAGCGATCTTGTCTGCCAAGGAGTTAGCCCCTCGTCTGAGAAAATTGATCCTTGAACTCTCAAACTGTCTCCGTTGAAGGATATCCATGCACCATGGTTTGTACTTATCTATCTCCATGGCTTTCCCATTTAACATCTTGAAGGCACCATAACTATCGGTCTGTAGCTTGACCTACTAGTATTTATCTCTTGTAGCATGCAGACCTTGGTGGATGGATCTTACTTCATCCTCTAGGATATTCCCTGAATGATGGATCACTTTAAAGCCAATTCTGAACCAACTTCCCTTTTGATCCCTTTGAATATAGCTGATAGTAGTTTTCCTATTTTGTTTAACAACCAAAGAATCCACATTGATGGTGATCATCTCTTCTTGTGGAATCTACCATTTGTGGGCACTTTGTGAGATAAACACTATAGGTTTATCCACATTAAAGTAGGATATGTGTAACGTCCTAGGATTTTTGGCCTCGGATAAAATGATCTTAAAATGATTGATTGGACTATCAGTATTACCAAGGTGCACCACCATTTCAGGGATCCCATCACTAAAGAACATTGTGGTTAAGCATCCTCAACCCATAGTAGTACTAGGACGGGTGACCAGTCAAGAAGTTTATCCTAGATTGTGGTGAGTGAGGACAAAGCATGCAGTGAAGGCTAGTGGTGGTCTGTAGGGCCAGTCATCATTCCTAACACTCTACTAGAGCCTTGGGCAATGGGCCTGAGTGTTACAAATGGTATTAGAGACAAATCCCCTCCAGTAGGTGAGGCCCACATGTGCATGTGGGTATGTCAATCTTAAGTCATGTGGTCCTAGCAAGTTAAAAAGGTCTATCTGCTGAGACAAGATGAAGCTACCCTTGCGTTGTAGTCATGGATGGGAGTTGGGTGTCTATGGGACATTTTGGGTCTGTACTAAAATGAGAAAGAGATTATGATGTTATATAGTTGAACCTTAACAAGGACGACAAGAGTATAAGTGGGGGATATTGTAACATCCTAGGACTTGAGGCCTCAGATAAAATGATCTCAAAAGGAATGATTGGACTACCCATATGACCAAGGTGCACGAGCCCATCACTAAAGAACCTTGTGGTTAAGCATGCTCACCCAGAGTAATACTAGGATGGGTGAGCAGTTGGGAAGTTTATCTTGGCTTGCATGTGAGTGAGGAAAAATGCATAACGAGGGTGCAATCTTGGATGTCACACATGGTGGTCCGCTCACTAGCATCACATTTGGAATAGGTCTTGCAAGATGATAATCTACGTTTGGCTCTAGTAACATTCTTCATGAGTCCCCCATGGAGAGCCTACTAGAGGATGATTTTGGTTGTCTGCATAACTAGTATCTTCCCCAATCTAATCCAATAGCCATGTGTAGCTTTGAAGTGTTTCTTGAATATATCTTTATATACCTATTTAGATGAGAACATCCCCTAGGATCCCCAATGTTATAGCATTCAACATCCCGATGGGCAGATCCGATGGAGGCATTTGCAAGATGGATGTGGTTGTCTCCCTCATTTACCATTGATTCAATAAGTCTTTGTTCCAACCACCTATAAGGTTCATCATGGCATTGGTCCTGAGGTCTTTAAGATCCTCAGGGATGGACATATTTGGACATAATTGATTGTTGCCTCCAATCTACTCATCCCTCCAAACTGAAGTGGTGTCCCCCCTCATCAATTACTTCCCTGACTTGGTCAAAAGGTTACCCTACTTCCTTTTAATGAAGCTCCATAGTTTAGAACCTCTAGTGAGACCCCGATCTTTCAAGTCAAAGAATTTGGCCTCCATAACATCTCTCTAGATTGTATGTTAGGATGTAATGAAATCCCAAATCATTTTCATCAGAAGGGCTTCATTTTGAGATCTAGCAGACTTGATGCTAGGGCATCGTGTGCCTTTCTAGCAATGACCTTGGGCTACACAACCATATCATTGGATATTTTAGCATTGTTTCCACTCTAGAGAAAATTCATGATGGATTTTTCAATCCTGACACAAATGGACATGAGATTTGAGCAGTTTGCATCAGGTAGAAAGGAGTCATGTTCAAAATAGATTTGATGAGGGTTTCCCTTCCAGGGAGAGGGTTCTGTTAATGCAAGATGAAATTTGGTTCTCAATTTTATTTGGAAATTTAGAATACATAGCTTAATTAGCTCTGGCATGGAGAGGGGAAAACCCAAGGTGCTTCCCTAGATTATTTGTGGCTGGAATGCCAAAACGGTTGAAAATTCTTCTTTTAGTAGTCCCTTTATTGTTCTTTGAGAAAAAGATAACAATTTTCTCCTTGGAAAGAATTTGACCCAAGGCTCTAATAATGTCCTTGATACGTTTCATCATCATGGTGGCATGTTTCATTGATGCCTCCACAAAATATATTAGATTGTGAACAAAAAAAATGTGTGTGAACCTTGGATCCCATCTCATGAACTTTTGAGGCACCCACTTCCCTTCATGCTCCTCCCTAGTGATAATTTGCCACATTCGATCAAGAAAAAACACAAATATGTAAGGTGACAACGGGTTCCCCCGCCTAACACCACAAGCATCCTTGAAGACAAAAATCATATCTCCATTCCATGTGATGCAGATGTTACCCATTGAGATAGTATAGATAATCATATTAATGTTCTTCAGAATGGCCAGATGCTTTAGAGTTTCTACAAGGAAGGCCCAACTCATGTGGTTGTAAGCTTTTGAAAGGTCCACTTTGATATCCATGCTTTTTTGCCTTATCATATTTGAGGACATGGTATGGATGATTTCAAGAATTGTGATGATGTTTTCCATAATCTTTTGACTAGGAATAATGCTCATCTACATAGGCGAGTTCCAATCTGGGAAATATGACTTGATTCTCTCCATAAGGATCTTCTAGATCAACTTCAAGATCACATTGTTTAAGGTGATTGATCTCAACTGGTTGTAAGTGTAACGCCCGGGCCCACTGCCCAAGGCTCTAATAGAGTTTCAAGAATGACGACTGGCCCCACAGACCACCACTAGCCTTAACTGCACTCTTTTGTCCACTCACGCGCAATCCAGGATCAACTTCCCGACTGGTCACCCATCCTAATACTACTCCAAGCCGAGCACGCTTAACTATGGAGTTCTTTAGGAATTGGCTCCCTGAAAAGGAGGTGCACCTTGGTGATATGGGTGTGAACCTTGGATCCCATCTCATGAACTTTTGAGGCACCCACTTCCCTTCATGCTCCTCCCTAGTGATAATTTGCCACATTCGATCAAGAAAAAACACAAATATGTAAGGTGACAACAGGTTCCCCCGCCTAACACCACAAGCATCCTTGAAGACAAAAATCATATCTCCATTCCATGTGATGCAGATGTTACCCATTGAGATAGTATAGATAATCATATTAATGTTCTTCAGAATGGCCAGATGCTTTAGAGTTTCTACAAGGAAGGCCCAACTCATGTGGTTGTAAGCTTTTGAAAGGTCCACTTTGATATCCATGCTTTTTTGCCTTATCATATTTGAGGACATGGTATGGATGATTTCAAGAATTGTGATGATGTTTTCCATAATCTTTTGACTAGGAATAATGCTCATCTACATAGGCGAGTTCCAATCTGGGAAATATGACTTGATTCTCTCCATAAGGATCTTCTAGATCAACTTCAAGATCACATTGTTTAAGGTGATTGATCTCAACTGGTTGTAAGTGTAACGCCCGGGCCCACTGCCCAAGGCTCTAATAGAGTTTCAAGAATGACGACTGGCCCCACAGACCACCACTAGCCTTAACTGCACTCTTTTGTCCACTCACGCGCAATCCAGGATCAACTTCCCGACTGGTCACCCATCCTAATACTACTCCAAGCGGAGAACGCTTAACTATGGAGTTCTTTAGGAATGGGCTCCCTGAAAAGGAGGTGCACCTTGGTGATATGGGTAGTCCAATCATTCCTTTTCAGATCATGTTATCCAAGGCCTCAAATCCTGGGATGTTACAATCTCCCCCACCTAGGCTCTTGACGTCCTCGTCAAGGCTCAACTATAAGGCCTCATAATCTCTTCCCCATTTCAGTGCAGACCCACAATGGCCCATGGACACCCAGCTCCCGATCACGGAATACCAGCGCAAGGGTGGCTACGTCAACCACGGACAACCCTTTCCTACATGCCTGGACCGCACGACTCAAGACTGGCATGCCATGCCCATGTGGGCCCCACCTACTAGAGGGGAATTGGCTCTGATACCATTTGTAACGCCCAGGCCCACTGCCCAAGGCTCTAGTAGAGTTTCAAGAATGACGACTGGCCCCACAGACCACCACTAGCCTTAACTGCACTCTTTTGTCCACTCACACGCAAGCCATGATCAACTTCCCGAATGGTCACCCATCCTAGTACTACTCCAAGCCGAGCACGCTTAACTATGGAGTTCTTTAGGAATGGGCTTCCTGAAAAGGAGGTGCACCTTAGTGATATGGGTAGTCCAATCATTCCTTTTAAGATCATGTTATCCAAGGCCTCAAATCCTAGGATGTTACAGTAAGAATCCAACATTATGGTTTTAGGAATAAAGACTGAGGTCAATTTGGCCATGGATTCAGTGATGGGAGTCCTCAAGAAGCACCTATAAATGGTAGCACATAGAGAAGATTTCATGTTAGATGATTTGTCTTGTAAAAAGAATGCATCAACCCCATTCAGACATAGAGCCTTGAGTTTATTCATCATCATGAAAACACCTCTAATCTCCTCCTAGGAGGGAACTACAAGAATAATTTTGTTCGTGATTTAGAAAAGAGAAATAGCAAGTGTATCAATTTGCCCATCTGGACCTCAAGCCATGGTTTTCTTCAGTGAAAAGGTGTGTGAAGTGATTATCCACCAATCTGCTCAAATTTTCATTATCTTCCACCCAATTCCCATCATCATTCTATAACTTGCAAAATGTGTTCCTACTCCTCTTCTGCTTTACTAGGATTTGGAAGAAAGATGCATCGGCATCCCTAGGTTAACCCAGTCATAGCGAGATTTTTATTGCCACACGACTTCTTCATAATTAGGATCTCGATGTACTTGTTTTGGAGGTCTTTTATTTGCTTGCCAAGTTCCTTGACAAAGTTGCATGCCAATATGTTTTGTTTTTTAAGGATCAGCCATTAAATAACATCCTTCCTTTTCCTTTGAGCATACCTCTCCTCTCTATCTCAATAAGCCACTCTATCCATAAAGTTTAGTAATAGATTGGTGAAATTTTACATGGTTATCCCACTTCTTGTTAAAGAAATATTAAAATGTTCTCCTCCTCATCCATGTTACATAAATGTTTAGGTGGTGCTTAAAGGTAGGTTGGGCATGCAAATTTGTGCAGACCAAAATTGGGCCACAATCAAACTAGATGCTTCGGAGAATATCAACTATAGAGTTGGGGAAGTCATCAAACCATTCCTTGTTTCTCACCACATGATCAAGTCTCTTCTGAAAAATCCCATGTTTGAAGGTCATCTTAGGCCTCAAGGTTCCCATAACATAGTGCATTATCTTGAACATATAGTAAATAAATTTCCAAGAATTTTAATTTGCAATACAATGAAAACTTAATGAAAAACTTTGAAAGTCAATATTGATCGAGTTTACAAAGTTAACCATGTACCACTCTCATATATGCTTAAAAACCAAGTATCACAACCAAGATCAACTAAATCAATAGATCAACCTATAATTAAGGAATACGACCAAAGTTTCACCTTTATGTTTTGAATGTACTATGTATGTCTTATTTGAGTCCTTGGTTTGGGGCTAAAATTGATTAAGGTTGTATTAGGGTTAGATATCAAAAACCCTAAATGCCTCATATTAAGGGATCTAAGGTTTAGAAACCCTGATATGACCTTATATGAAACCCTAATTCTTAGATTGAACTTTAGAATGTATCATCATTGATTTAGATCAGAATTCATGTACTAAAATTAGGGGCTTTTACCCATCCCTTCATCCTCTTCATGCACCTAGTAGCCATTGGATCTGGGATCAGTTATCCTAATATCATGACCTACATTTTTCGATACAAGGAAAGGATGGAGAAACTGAAGTCAGGTCGCTAGTTGTGACATACCTAGACAATCACAATCACAATCAAATCCCACACTTGATTGAAGAGATAAATTAGGTGTAAATGTATCCACATTTTGACCATTTCCTTGTGGAAAAGGGTGCCAATATGAAGGAAGAAAAAACACAACTCCCCTCAACCTCTTCATATAATTTCATAGAAGTAGGAAGTAAGTGATGGGTTTTATATTTAGTGTTGGAGGAGATATGGCTGGGCGCAACCATCTTCAGGACCATAAAAACTTTCCTCAAAGTCTTGCTGGAATCATCGCCTTTTAGGAATATCTAGAGGACTAGACTTTAACCCAAGGAAAGTGTGGGTGAGGGAATGAGGAACCCACCCCATCAACACAATTTGGAGGTGGTATCATGTACTCCTGAGCCATTTTATGGAGGAGAGACACTGGGTGGGGGAAAAATTCCTCTTGCTCTTCCTTGGGAATAACTATGGTAAGCCTAGAGATCGAATGGGGGACACACCTGGATGTAGAGTGGGAGAATATCTGATGATCCTCTTCCCCTCGGATGGTTGTGAAGGTGTATTGTTGAGAGGTGTCTACTTGGGTTGAGCGTGGGAGCTCATTGAAAGACAAACTAACAGTGGTAGTTTCTTGAACCAGGTGATGAGGCTCATGTAGGGGGATTGTGATGGAAGGGGCCAGGTTGTGGTTGGCCGTGACTTGAAGTGACCATATTAACCATTGATCAAAAGTTGTTCTTTTCCCAAAGTTATGGCCCAACCAACATTTCAGCCCATGCACTTACTGAATCAACCCCTTATGACTGTGACATCCCTAAGGTGACCTGGCTTTTTTCCCAAGGTGGCATTGCCCAACCAGGTTCTACCATATAACTCAAGGAGGTATATTTTTCTATATAATAATGATTTGATTTTGATCTTATAAAAACTATGTTTTATAATCTAATAACCTAAATGTTGACAATATATAAATCAAAAGTATCAAGAGAACACTTAGATTCTAATAGTAATAATTCCATTACCTAATTATGCCCTGGTCTAAAAAAGTATAATATACCATTGTTGTATTAATATAATTGGAAATAGTTATATGAGGGTTAGAAAACGACATTAACATCTTAGAAAAAAAATATAGTACACTTAAAGGTATGTTTATGTTAATAAATCCATCTTCATGCTAACGATGACTTGTTAGTTGATCAATCCTTTAAGATGTGTTAGTTATGATGGGTGAATAAGTCAACTTAAGGTTAGTCGTAGGTATAGTTAGGGTTTTCCTAAAATTGAGATTAAAGGTATAGAAACCCTAAATTGATCTCAAACCCTAAAAATATGACCTAATCTCAAATTCCTAGTTGTGAACGTTTGAACGGACGTTTTGTAGCAAATACAATTTTATGTCCTATGAAGAATACTTGTATTCTTAATACTTTGTCTGCACATGCATATTGAGTTGATGTCTACATACTACTCTTTGAATGAGGTGTGTGGGTTATCTATGAGTACTCAATTCAACCAATATTTTCAAATTCTTAAAGTTTTCAAAATGTTTCAAATTCATGGTGTATGAATCAATTTCTTTCAATTCACTACTACAGAAAATGTTTTTTACAACAGTTCATTTTTTCATTTAATATAGGTGTTAACGTTTGTATTAGATAATGTGGTCTTATGGGGGGTTCTTTATACAACGTGTGATGCACATGTTGTAATACATATATTCAATACAATAGTTGAAACGTGTTGTCTTTAAATAAATGGCCCACTGTAATATTGGTGTTTTTTACAACATGTAACACCCGTTCTAATATATATTATACAACAGTTGAAGCATGTTGTCTTTCACTAAGCACACGTGTTGTAATAGGGTTTTTTTTTACAAAATGTGATTCACCCATTGTAATATATACATACTCATTGTAATAGAAGTGTTTTTTACAATATGTAGTGCACTTGTTGTAATATATATGTTTATACAATAGTTGAAGCATGTTGTCTTATGATAAGTACACCCGTTGTAATAGGAGTGTTTATACAACATAAGGTGTGCCTTTAGTAAGATACACATTTTATACAATAGGTGGTGCATGTTGTAGTTCACTAGACACACCTGTTGAAATAGGGGTCCGTTTTCCAGACACACATGTTGTAATAGGTGTGGATAACACAACATGTGTTGTTTGTTGTAATATCACACCTTTTACAACATATCATTAACTGTTGTATTTGATTAGAGTTTGACAGGTCATATTGATAACACCTCATTTTATACACTTCTTGCATATATTTGATACCTCCCCTAGCATACCTTTTAAAGATTTTTCCACTTATTTTAGCACTTTATGCCAAGCATCTCACTTACACACTTTTTCCTTAGTTGTAGGGTCACATCGAGCCGAGGTCACAGTCCAAACCTCAACCGCGGCCCATTCGACCATCAAGGATCACCCAGCACAGTCGAGGTCTCCAAAATCACCTAAAAACCCCGCACCCGTGGCCCCTCACACCCGCAGTCCACACTCCCACGGCATGAAGCTGTGACCAAGCTTTAGACCACAGTCTGACCAAAGGGGTGCAACACCCAGACCACGAATGAGAAGGAGACTTAACCAACCTCGACTAAGGAGAAGATGGCAATGAAGCCTTGACCGATATCAGGCTTTGACCAAGACCAAACCTTGACCGCAGTCGAGGAGTTAAGTAAGTAGAGCACTCCTATAAATAGGCCACCTACACGTCTTATCAAATCATCAGATGTGAAAGGACCACAAAGTGCTGCCATTTTCTAGGCTCATTCCCATCCATCCAATTAGTCTTAGATCTCCAAAGTCAAAAGATAAGGATAGAGAATATTGTAGGCTCCATCTTTGAGAGAGAAGGATAACGTACACACCATCGACCTGTTGGATCTGGATCTGAAGAAGTACTATGTTGTATCACGTGTTGGGTTTTAGGAGAGGCAGAGAAGACAGTTGAAACAAAATTTTCTCCTCCCCAAACCCAAGACAAGGAAATGCGTCAACGTCTATACAATAGGAAGGGATGGTTTGTGGAATCATACCTTGTCCCGAGGCTTGCTCGGCGACAATACCTCGCGCCTTGCACGGTCTTCACCTCCGATCTTAGACGGTGTCTATGCATCTCCTGGTCGCACCGGGACTGATGACTCCTGGTCTCACCGGGACTGTCGGGATTGACAGTTGTCCTCCTAAGCGGTAGAAATCTCCCGCCTCTAAAGTAGTCCACACGGACCACTTGGAACTCCAATCTCCTTGTCCCACAAGGAATTGGAAGGAGTCACACCCTCTTGTCAGTGTACTAGTCGCCAACACACTCTCCTGCTATCAGTCCCTTTCTGCAGTTTTCTTTCCCTTGTTGTGCCTCCCTTATCGGGTAGCACTTGCTCGGGCTCTCTCAGTTACTAAAACCAGAGAGAACGACAACTTTACAAAGCAACTGGTTGCACTGAGTTGTTCTTTGAGAAGCCCCAATACCCCTATATATATAGGAGGGTCATGGGATAGGGTTCTCTATCCTGGGCAATGTGGCATTAAAGCAGGAGTAGAAGGGTTCGAGATTTTCCACAAAAACAACCAACTGCGTGACCTGAACCGATCGTTTCACAACTGAAATGGTCGGTTGGGCATCTGAGCCGGTCGGTTGACACCTCAACCGGTCGGTTGGGGCACCTCAACCGATCGGTTCACTTCTGAACCAGTCAGTTCGCGGCTCTGCTCAGTTCCCGATTGACTTTTCCTCTTTTGTTTCTAATTGGTACCTAATCCCAATCCTTGTTCCAATCAAATTGGGCAAGTGAAATGAAAAGAAATTTCTCACCAATCTTACTTTTCCAACTTGCTCGGTTGGACCAGTTGAGTCGATCGGTTCAACACTTGAACCGATCGTTTCACCCTGTCCATGAGCCGATCGACTCACCGTATGAGCCGATCGGTTCACCAAGATCAGCTGATCGGTTCATCACATGAGCCGATCAGTTGGGAGTGTAGATTGAGAAGAAATAGTCAATTGCAGTTTCAATCAATCTGATACTCTAATCAATCTGTCCAACACCTTGAACACTATGATTTTGAGCTATCAATTAATTGAGTGTTGAATTGAACTACTAAACTCCTTTAGTAATCAATCTAAACATAGTTTGTGGACAAAACTCCTCTTCCAAGTTAAATCCTATGTGTGTGACCCTACAGGTCCTTTTCACGTTGGTAGTGAAAGTCCATAACACTTATGACTTCACAAGCAAAGAGTGATGTCTAGTCACACATCAGTGCTACCCAAGTGAAATAGAAAGTTGGAGAACAACTTTCAATCCTACAATCTGTGGATGGTGTTATAGTGAATGTATAATTCCTTTATCACTGATATCTCGAATGAACTTGAGGCATGGAACAGTCATCCTGTCAACGTTCATTCACTTTCTTGATCTCAGAGTAGATTGGAAGAGATATGTATGACATCAATATCACATACTGATTCATACATGCGTGCACACCTTTCTCAATCCTACTCATCAAGTGGCCATGGATATCAAACTCCCTCAGGAGGGACAAATCCCATATCTATCACTCACCCCTCAAAATCCCCATGTTTCAAAGCCACCCAATCATCACCTTTATAACAACCCATGTTTCAAGACTGTGTTTGATGATGTCAAAGTGTACCCAACGACATGTGTTGAGTGTAGTGATTTTTGGTCAAAGAATCACATTCACCACCATCACTATGAGTACTGACTGTGACTACCATGTCATGGTTCCATGTGTCAAACTCACGGTGGGTCTGTCTGGTACACTTGTTCTCTAACAAGTACCTATGTGTTTGGTTTGATATCTCTATATCATGACTAATGAGCTTCTGTCATCATCCAACACCACAATCTAGTCTTGTGTGTCATTGTTGTCTATCTACCTTCCACAATGACATCCGACTAGGGACATAACAAGAATGTACAAACTCTTAGCATCCGTATGATCTCATCGTTCAGGTCCTTAACCTGAAGGAATACATCATTGAGTACTGTCATTCTCTAGACATTCAATCTGTTCTATCACTATCTCATATGACTGAACCAGAAAGAATTGTAAGCTTGCCTTTGATGTTTATCAAATCAATCTTAATGTATCCCATCAATCATCCCATGATTGGCTCTCAGGGCATACATACCAACAGACTCCCACTTGCACTGCGAGCCAATCACCCTTTGAATCATATTAATTGTGATTTTCAAACATGTCCCACATGTTATTGTGCTCTAGTGCGAACATAGTGAGTTATGGAAACACCTTGCCAAAGTCAGTATCAATTGCATGTCTCACATCTCTTCGCTGTACATCACACGTATGAGATTGAGATGCCGTAATATGTGATCTAGTATTCCTTTGCTAACCTTTAGCCACATTGCATAATCAAGGATTCCATACTTGTCATCAATGACCGGAATATCCATAAGTCCATCTATATGAACTCCTAGATCCATATAGTATCCATTGTTGTTCTCTAACACATGGATACTCGACATTTCCTTTTAAATGATTTTATTGGAACATTTCCAATTATCAACAAACTTTCACTTTCATATATCCTATATATATTTTGCAATTAATTTTCTGTCCTTTTCAGAAGTTCGCATCAATGTAACTCTTTACATCGAACTCTTCCTTATATCCATAGAACTAGTACTTCTCAAGAACTTATCAAGTTCTCATGGTTTCCAGTAACCCTTACTGGAAGTAGACAGACATCCACTCGTCATGTCCCACATACGAGTTATCAGGATGAGCATATCATTTTATCATGTCCTACATACAAGATGATAAATGCATTTTGTTCTTGCCATGTCCATACATGTAAGATAATGGGATGATTACATACATGATAGATCATTATCTATTCTTAGTGTTCACATTCTTTATAAGAATTGGACACTTGGCCTTGGGACACTAATTCCATGTAACATGGATAGGTTTTCTCCCACTGAATCTGTGCACACTGAACCCTTCAGTACATATTGCCAATGTATGCTCTCTCTTTTCTAGGTCAAGAGGTTTTTGAGAACTATCTCTATAGATCTCTATTCCTATCACATAGGAAACACCTCTATCTTCCTTAAAGATAATTTCCACTTTGGATTTCCATTCTAGAACATTTCCATTTCACATCAACATGTGGAATGTGAATACGCTCCCACTAAATCACAGATCCCTTCTTTATCTTTGACATATCAGTCAAACCCTTTGACTATATTATCAAGGTAAAGATCCAATTCTGAGTTGCTTGTACTCAATCAATCACATTGATTAGTCCATTGTAACTTATAGACTTCATTTACATTAGTGGATTCATAAACCTTATAGGTTGTGTTACGTACACATCCTTGTTGTATTCCTTACAGAAATGCAGTTTTAGTATCCGTATGCCAAATCTTAGTCATTAAGTTGCAATCAACAAGCATCATCCTTCTCAAAATGTCATCCATGTGTCTTAACGCTTAAGACTTATTTGTACTTATGGATTTCCATCCAATGGGTGCTACCATCAAGGTCATATCTTATGGTTTATATGGATGTCATTTAGGATATAATAGTTTTAAACCATAACTCAAAATTCGATTCCTCATATTTATCTAGATAGTTGACTTATCACATGACAACTTATCACATAGATAATTGAGGTATATCTGTCAAGGATATAAGAACTCACAACTCCTTGTGATTATTAATGTCCTTTATTAGTGTAGGGTATTCTTTTATTAAGAAGAATTTAGTTATTTGATAATCATTCTCTAACTCCTTAGAGTATGACTGCTTCTTGATTTAGACATCACCATGCCTTAATCACAAGTTCACTATGATACACTATCATAATCACTCATAAGGTTCTCAAACATTTGGTTCAAGTATTTCATTCATTGATCTCATCAAGAATTAACACTATACCAAATTCGTACTTCATTTATGATATTCTTGAACACTTCAAGATATTCATATTGATATTTCTCTAAACACCATTTAAAGTATTAGCATTCGCTCCAATAGGTATGTAAATACATCTTCCAATGTCCTGGCTTTTGACAATGGTGGCAATTGCCTTTCTTGGTCACGCCTCCCTTGGCCTTGAGAGCTGAAGACGACTTGGACTCCTGGCTAGCATCAGAACCTTTCTTAGCTTTGCCCTTGCCCTTATGCTTGGACTTGTCTTTCTTGCCCGTGATCACCATCACAGAATTAGGCTTGTCCTTCTTCATTTGTGTCTCGACTGTCCTCAACATGCCCAACAACTCTGAAAGTGGCCTATCAAAGTTGTTTATGTTGTAGTTCAACACAAACGGACTGTAGGATTCTGGCAACGATTGCAGTATCACGTCAGTAGCCAACTCTTGGCTCAGTGGAAATCCCAGTCTAGTCAAGTTCTCCACATACCCAATCATCTTGAGTGTGTGAGGACCAACTGGATCTCCTTCTGTCATGACGCACTTGAACAATGCCCTTGAGACATCATATCTCTCTTGTCGTGCTTGATCTTCATACATGTTCCTGAGATGCTGAACCATTTCAATGACACCCATGTTCTCATGTTGTCTCTACAACTCGTGGTTCATAGAGCACAACATCAAGCACTTTGCATCAATGTCATCATCAGAATGCTTCTTGTAAGCATCCCTTTCTGCCTTTGGTGCATTAGGAGCAGGTTCCTATGGAATTGGAGTATCCAGGACATAGAGCTTTCGCTCTTGAGTGAGATCTCAATGTCCTATACCAGTCATGGAAGTTTGTCCCATTCAGCTTGTCTTTTTCAAGGACCGATCGCAAAGAAAAGTGATTGTTGTTTGTTGCCATTCGTACTACAAAAGGAAAATATGCAATTTTAGTCCAAAACTCATTTTTGACTTATTTGATTGATATGAAAAGTTGACGATATAATTAGGCCTTTAATTAATTATCACTCCCACTATTTTAATTCAAATTGATAGCCCTCACCGTCAATTCGGAAGATTACAGCGTACAACCTTCTAGTGGGCAAGATCCTGAAATCCTCTAAGTCATGGACCAGCTAGGGATGTCACCCACAACTTAGATCTCTCAGGTAGGCAACGCTTGCCAATTGCATCATATGCAACTCTTGATAAGACGTCATATGCAACTCCTTGCCATGATCATCTCTATGCCTCAAGGTACTAGATCCCATCTAGATCACCTTGTTAAGTCTGACCCAAAGCAAACACGATGAATATGCAACCTGCTAGGGCAGACCCACACATTCATCCTTCACGCTTCCACGAGATAGACGGTGCACCACGCTAGGGCATGCCCACACTTAGTCGATCAAGCTTTTCACGTGTGTCACATTTGGAAGTCATCTAAAACTTAATATTTAATGAGGGATTTGGTTTTATATACATATGCATATCCAATCACCACAATATATAGTATGTATCATATACATGCTATATCCCACAGAAATATGCGAAACGATAAAAGCGATGATTATGGCCATTCTAATGTGATTCCTCGAGCCAAGAGGAATCACGGTCATCTAGGTCTACATCACATGCAACATGTACAAAATAAACTATGTGCTTTGCCTTTCTGGGTTTGATCAATTCATCACATGAATGATCGGCTCGCCATCAGACTGGTCGGCTGGGTGCCACCAACCGATCAGTTCGTTTGGTCATCGTGCATCTCTTTCTGGCCGCCACCCGCTCGTCTCACTCCTCGATCCGGTCATCAACCGATTGGCTCACTCCTTGAACTGATCGCCTCAAACGTCAATCGATTGGTTCACTCCTTGAACCGATCGTCTCAGTTGTCGTCAGGATGTCCACCGTTCTTCGACATAACAAGAAATACAAAATATATCCTATTTTACATTGTAAAAAGAGAAACCTCAAGTTACATTCAAGGGGAGCAAAGGTAGGAAAGAAATCTCAAATTATTTCGAGTTACATCAGGAATAAGAGAAAGAAGATCGGTGTGCAGATCGAGATGCAAGCAACCACATACAACCATACACAGATATGGTTTATTGGCCATAACCACACTATACATCCACCACAAAACTCATTTAAGGGTGACGCGTATCGAGTGCATTAATATTACATATCATATATGTAGTTAGGGATATGTGGATTTAAGATTGGACATGCATAAAGCCAATTTTATCCGCATCGTATGCAATAAATAAAGGCGACAAACCAAAATCGATCATATCAATAATCCTAAAGTATAGAGCAGTTGACGTGGCTCTGATACCACTGTTGGGTTTTAGGGGAGGTAGAGAAGGCAGCAGAAACAAAATTTTCTCCTCCCCAAACCCAAGACAAGGAAATGCGTCAACGTCTATACAATAGGAAGGGATGGTTTGTGGAATCATACCTTGTCCCGAGGCTTTCTTGGTGACAATACCTCGCGCCTTGCGCGGTCTTCACCTCCAGTCTTGGATGGTGTCTGTGCAGCTCCTGGTCGCACTGGGACTGACGACTCCTGATCTCACTGGGACTGTCAGGATTGACAGTTGTCCTCCTAAGCGGCAGAAATCTCCCGCCTCTGAAGTAGTCCACACGGACCACCTGGAACTCCAATCTCCTTGTCCCACAAGGAATTGGAAGGAGTCGCACCCTCCTGTCAGCGTACTAGTCGCCAACACACTCTCCTGCTACCAGTCGCTTTATGCAGTTGTCTTTCCCTTGTTGTGCCTCCCTTATCGGGTAGCACTTACTCGGGCTCTCTCGGTTACCAAAACCAGAGAGAACGACAACTTTATAGAGAAGCTGGTTGCACTGAGTTGTTCTTTGAGAAGCCCCAATACCCCTATATATAGGAAGGTCATGGGATAGGGTTCTCTATCTCGGGCAAAGCGGGATTAAAGTAGGAGTAGAAGGGTTCGAGATTTTCCACAAAAACAACCAACTGTGTGACCTGAACCGATTGTTTCACAACTGAAACGATCGGTTGGGGATCTGAGCCTGTCGGTTGACACCTCAACCGATCGGTTGGGGCACCTCAACCATTCAATTCACTTCTGAACCGGTCGGTTCACTTATGAACTGGTCGGTTCGCGGCCCTGGTCAGTTCCTGATTGACTTTTCCTCTTTTGTTTCTAATTGGTACCTAATCCCAATCCTTGTTCCAATCAAATTGGGCAAGTGAAACGAAAAGAAATTTCTCACTGATCTTACTTTCCCAACTTGCTCGGTTGGACCAGTTGAGCCGATCGGTTCAACACTTGAACCGATCGTTTCACCCTGTCCATGAGCCAATTGACTCACCATCTGAGCCGATCGGTTCACCAAGCTCAACCGATCGGTTCATCACATGAGCCGATCGGTTAGGAGAGCAGATTGTGCAGAAATAGTCAATTGTAGTTTCAATCAATCCGATACTCTAATCAATCTGTCCAACGCCTTGAACACTATGATTTTGAGATATCAATTAATTGAGTGTTTAATTGAAATACTAAACTCCTTTAGTAATCAATCTAAACATAGTTTGTGGACAAAACTCCTCTTCCAGGTTAAATCCTATGTGTGTGACCGTGTAGGTCCTTTTCACGTTGGCAGTGAAAGTTCATAACACTTATGACTTTACAAGCAAAGAGCGGTGCCTAGTCACACATCAGTGCTACCCATGTGAAATAGAAAGGTCGAGAACAACTTTCAATCCTACAATCCATGAATGGTGTTATAGTGAATGTATAATTCCTTTATCACTGATATCCCGAATGAACTCGAGGCATGGTAAAGTCATCCTGTCAACGTTCGTTCACTTTCTTGATCTCAGAGTAGATTGGAAGAGATATGTATGACATCAATATCACATACTGATTCATATATGCGTGCACGCCTTTCTCAATCCTACTCATCAAGTGGCCATGGATATCAAACTCCCTCAGGAGGGACAAATCCCATATCTATCACTCACCCCTCAAAAGCCCCATGTGTCAAAGACACCCAATCATCACCTTTATAACAACCCATGTTTCAGGACTGCGTTTGATGATGTCAAAGTGTACCCAACGACATGTGTTGAGTGTAGTGATTTCAGGTCAAAGAATCACATTCACCACCATCACTGTGAGTACTGACTGTGACTACCATGTCATGGTTCCATGTGACAAACTCACGGTGGGTCTGTTCGGTACATTTGTTCTCTAACAAGTACCTATGTGTTTGGTTTGATATCTCTATATCATGACTAATGAGATTCTATCATCAACCAACACCACAATCTAGTCTTGTGTGTCATTACTATCTATCTACCTTCCACAATGACATCCGACTAGGGACATAACAAGAATGTACAAACTCTTAGCATCTGTATGATCTCATCATTCAGGTCCTTAACCTGAAGGCATACGTCATTGAGTATTGTCATTCTCTAGACATTCAATCTGTTCTATCACTATTTCATATGAATGAACCTGAAATAATTGGAAGCTTGCATTTGATGTTTATCAAATCAATCTTAATGTATCCCATCAATCATCCCATGATTGGCTCTCAGGGCATACATACCAACATCATGTTCTTCTCTCTCTATCTAGATCTATCACTTTCACCTCACTCTTCTTTCCTCCTCACTTTGTGGCACTTGATGTATCTATCATTTTGTAATGATGTTATGCTTCCTGTGAACATGTGTGGCTAAACCCTTAACTTGGGTTGGGAGTAGCCACTAAGGCTCTCCCAACATTCATATTGTCTCTCCATTTTGAATATATATACTCTCGTCAAGATTATCTCCATGCACTGATTTTAATGCTTCACTTGTATGCTTAGATATCATCTTGTGATGTTTGATCATTGGTACCTCGAAAGAGTAGTATCACTAATATCTTGTGTTATGGAGTAGTATGAATGCATGAAAATATTGGAATGCTAAAGCTTATGATAATATGTTCTTCCTTGTAGTTTTTGGATAGTCATCTCGAGAGAGAGGTTGTCCTTGGGATTAAATCTATCCTCATCTCGAGAGAGAGAGAGAGGAATAGAGACATTTATAATCGCTTGTAATCTTGATAGAGTATATGAGGGGGAGAGATGATGTTTGCATGTTGGTGAGAAGTCTTCATAGGTGAAATCCAATCCAAGTTTTCCTTCCATATCTTTTTTTTCATCTTATTTTGTTATGCTTTGTTCTTCTTCTCTATGGATTATTTCTTTTACTTTGGTTTGAGTACTATCGTTCCTTTGGGAACACCCTTTTAAACCATATGTTATTCGGAGTATATGAGTGTGTGACCCTATGTGCTTAACACCTACTAACCTTGTCCCTGTGGTTCGACCCCAATTACTACATCAGAACCCGTATAATAGTTGTGGGGGCTTAAGTGTCGGGTTACTATCTTAAGAGTCAGACTACTCTAGATCCTTTTTTGATGCGCAATTTAGGCCGATCACCGTTGTTGGGGACAAGGCAAAATGGCACTATTAAAAACTTGAGTCCACTCACTATACTCTCGTGCCTCAAGCTTAGTAATAAGCTTGACCGCACAGTCACATTAATTCTACTACCCTGCATTTGCGTAGAATAGTTTGTTTCACATGTCCATGTTACTAACTTGACTATGCGGTCTATTCAGGGAACCCAGAGGGAAGCAAACCTGTTCGACTTTGCTCCTTAACCTTGAGTCACCATGCCACCTGTGTGGATGGTACTCTCACTAGGGATGAGCAAAATGTGAAGATTCAACATAACCCCCCACCACCACTAGGTTCAGACAAAGACAAAGATGGTTGTTACTCAGATGGTCATCAACATGAAGAAGAACATGAGGAAGAAGAATGCTAAGATGAAGATTGTCACGAAGAAGATCAACGCGGTGAAGAAGGATGCTACCGACGCCGAAGAAGGCACCATCACAACCATCATGACAATGAATGAGAGAACGATGACTGAGATAGTGACAACAAGGATGGTGAAGAGGGGAAGACTCTTAGAGAACTGGTAGCTACTAGGGTCAATGAATCTAGATGTCGGATTATTATCCCACACTTCAATGCAGCAAACTTTGAGTTGAAACTAGTTGTCATCTTGATGATCCAGAATAAACCTTTCCACGGGAATTCGAGGAGTGAAAACCCATACCATCACCTCAATGCATTTAAGAATATTTGATACCATGAAGATGAGGGAAGTCCTGCAAGAAGTGATATACTGTAAAGGCTTCAACTTCTCTCTTGAAGATAAGGCTCTATCTTGGTACCTCAATCTCCCCCACCATTCCATAGATGGGTGGAGACCATTAGCAGATGCCTTCATTACTAATTTTTATCCTACCAAGAGGACTATCTGCAACATTCAGAATATCACTTCTTTTGCACAAAAGTCGGGAGAGAACTTGCACAAATCATGGGAATGCTTACAGGAGTACCAGAGGGATTTCTCACACCATAATTACCGTAAGGGGTTCCTCGTGACCACTTTCTATAATGGGCTGACTCCTACTGAGTGGACTTTGCTGAACGCAGCTACTGGTAGTGACTTCCTTGGAAAGAAACTGAGAAGAACCATGAAGATAATAGATAACATGACTGCACTGTAAGTGGGCATAGACTATGACAGGAATGATAGGGGATCAACAAAGAAAGTACGGTCTGAAGGGCCGTCTATTAAAGCCAAGGCCTTGGAGACAATAACCGCACAAATTCAAAAAATAGCAAATGATGTCAAATAACTGAAAGATACTGGAGCCAAGGGCAAGAAGCATACTAAGAAGGTCATGAAGTGTGTCACCTATGGAGAAGGAGGGAATGGGATCAATAACTATATGTATACCAGGACCGAGGAAAGTGACAAAAGTGAAAGTGAAGACGAGATGCAAAATGTCTCATATGTCAACTTCAAACGACAAGACCACCCTGGGTTTAGTTACGACAACATGGACGTTGCGGAGAATGCACATCAGCTAGGTAGTTCATCTAAACCTCTGCCAGGGTTTGAGAAGAAAGGGGTGCCAACACAATACACTAAGACTACCAGCTACCAGCAAAACAAAAACAACTATCAAGGCCATAACAAAAATGTGAGTAGACAAGGATAAGGGCAAGGCCCAGGGCCGAGCCAAGCAAAAGACAATAACTAAGCTGAAATGATTGCTCAACTTTTTGACTTTGCAAAGAGGCAAGCATCAGTGAATGATCAACTGGCTCAAAGTTCTCTCATGAATTCAGGAGTGCTAACTAACATGCCAACTCAAATGGTGGATATGCAAACTCATCAGAGACAGATTGATCAGCAACTTGCACAGCTGGCCAAGCTAATAAAAAGTCCTTCAAGAAAGATCCCGTCAAATACTGAGACTATCAAAATGGCTACCCTCCGATATGGGAAAATAATGGAGAATGCTAAAACCAACAACGTTGAAGAAGAAATAAGTCATGTTGATCAATAGTCTGAGAATGGAAAGGCAACAGAAGAATCAAGAAGAAAAGAACCAGCTGACCATGGTAAAGAAGAAGGACCACCTAAAAAGAAGGAAGAAGAGAAAAAGGACTCAAACCCTCCAGGAGATGTTCTTTCAAAGAAAAATCCATATTCCCTAAGAATTCCTTTGCCTTATAAGTTAATAAAAGAACACTTGAAGAAGAGGTATGAAAAGTTCATAGAAGCTGTAAAGAAACTTCACTTGGATGTGCCCTTTCTTGATGCGGTAGAAGAAATGCCAACCTATGAAAAGTTCTTCAAAATTTTGATTACAAAGAGAATAAGAGGTGATCACATTGAGACTATTTATTTAGAAAAAATGTCCAGTGCTTTTGTTCAAGCAGAGCTACCTACCAAAAAGAAAGATCTCAGAGCATTCAACATGCCTTTCTGTGTTGGAGATAATGTGGAGAGAAAAGGATTAGCTGACTTGGGAGCAAGCATAAGTCTAATTCCCCTGACTCTAGCCCAATGGCTTGGGCTGAAAGACATGGTAAAGACATGGATGAGGGTCGAGTAAGCTGATCATATCTTCATGAGGCCTGTGGGGATAGTTGAAGACGTTCGGATAAGAGTTGGGCAATTTTTCATACCGTGTGATATAGTGGTAATAGACATGGTCAAAGACTCCAAATGCCCTATGATATTCAGAAGGACTTTTCTTGAAACGGGGAGAGCATTGATAGATATTGCTGAAGGAATTATCACACTACGAGTAGGGAGAAATCACTTGGATTTTAGAGTACAAGATGCCATGAGGGGACCGTCTCTATCTGAGTCATCCTACTTCATGGACAACTATAATTAGTATTATGAAGAAGTGCAAGAAGATAAAGCAATCATAGATCCACTGACACGGTCCCTAAATATCTAGGATCCTTCCATGGAAAGTCAAGAAGTTGTGGAAATCTTAGATTATTTGAACCAATCGGAAGAAGAATCCAGTGATGATGAAGAAATAATTGAAATAGTGAAATATGCTTCGTTGGAACAGACAGTCAAGGAGAAGGAAGCGGCAAAGCCAAAGCCAGAGTTAAAGCCTCTTCCAAAAGGGTTGAAATAAAAATTCTTAGATGAAGAAGAAAAGAATCTAGTAATTGTCAATGCCAACTTATCATATGACCAAATGGAAAAGTTACTAGATGAGCTGAGGCTATGTAGAAAAGCTATAGGGTATTTTGTGGAGGATATTAGAGGTCTTAACCTGGATTTATGCATGTACATAATTCACCTTGAAGAGATAGACAAGACACTGGCTCAACCACAAAGGAAGCTAAATAAAATGCTGAAAGAGGTTGTGAAGAAAAAAGTTATAAAGCTACGTGATGCTGGAATCATCTACCCAATAAGAGATAACAATTGGGTTAGTCCAATCCATGATGTACCCAAGAAAGGTAGAATGACGGTCATATGAGGGGAAGTTGGATATGAAGTCACCACGAGGACAATGACAGGATGGTGCATGTGCATCGATTACCGCAAGCTAAATACAGCCACCAAAAAAGATCACTTCCCCTTGCCATTCATCGACCAAGTTCTAGAAAGGCTAGCCCATCATGACTATTTTTGTTTTCAAGATGGAAACTTAGGATTATATCAAGTACCCATTCACCCAGATGATCAAGAGAAAAAAAATATTCACGTGCATCTATGGCACATATGCTTTCAGAAGAATGTCATTTGGACTATGCAATGCACACACAACATTCCAACATTGTATGATCTTGATGTTCTCAGATTTTTTGGAAGATATCATAGAAGTCTTTATGGATGATTTCTAATTTATGGAACAAACTTTGATGCATGCCTAAGAAATCTATCTCTAGTGCTACAAATATGTGAGGAAAAACATCTCATTCTAAATTGGGAGAAGTGCCACTTCATGGTACGAGACAGAATCGTTATGGGTCACAAGATTTCAGAGAAGGGAATTGAAGTGGACTTGAGTAAGATTGAAGCTATCTCAAAGCTTCCACAGCCAAAGTATGTAACAGGAGTGAGAAGTTTTTTGGGACATGCATGATACTACAGGAGGTTTATAAAGGATTTCTCAAATATATCAAAGCCTTTGTCTAATCTTTTGCTCAAAGATGCTGAGTTTGAATTCACCAACGACTGTCTGGATGCCTTCAATACGCTGAAAAGAGCACTAACAATGACATTAATTCTTCACACACCAGAGTGGGAATTGCCCTTTGAAATCATGTGTGACGCTAGTGACTATGCAATAGGCATTGTCTTGGGACAGAAAAAGGACAAGAAACATCATGTAATTTGTTATGTGAGCTGGACACTTGACAAGGCTCAAGTAAACTAAACAACTATGGAAAAATAAACACTGGCCACTGTATTTACCTTTGATAAATTTAGATCATACCTAATAGGATTAAAGGTGAAAGTTTATACAGACCATGGGGCAATTAAGTATCTAATGTAGTAGAAGGATACAAAACCAAGACTTTTAAGATGGGTGATGTTGTTGTAATAGTTTGATCATGAAATGATCGACAAGAAAGGGAAGGAGAATGTGGTTTAGACCATTTGTCCAGAATAGTCTTCGACGAAGAGAATTAGTTACCAGTGAATGATAATTACACTAATGAAGCCCTACTAATGGCTCAGTCTGACAAGTAGAGACTACCCTAGTTTGCAGATATTTGTAACTATCTAGCCTGTGGGCAGTTGCCACCGAAAATCACGTACAGCCAAAAGAAGAAGCTATTTTCTGACTTGAAGAATTACTATTGGGATGACCCATTGCTTTTCAAAAGATGCTCTGAAAATATATATTATCGGTGCATAGATCCTGAAAGAGTGACATTAGTCACCTTATGGTGGGCACCATGGTGGGGATAGGACAGTAACAAAGGTCCTACAATCTGGGTTTTATTGGCCCACACTCTTCAAGGATGTGACTTCTTTTGTCAAATCATACAAAGAATGCCAGTTAACAGGAAATATAAGTAGGAGGAATGATATGCCCATGGTAGATTGGGTAGAAGTAGAAATTTGGATTTTTGAGGAATTAACTACATGGGGCCTTTCTTTCCGTCAAAAGGTAATCAATGCATCCTCGTTGCAGTTGATTATGTTTCCAAGTGGGTTGAAGCAGTCACTACTCAAACTTGTGATACCAAGGCCATGATTAAGCTTTTTGAAAAAGTTATATTCCCACACTTTGGAGTACCACACACGGTCATAAGCGATAAAGGATCACATTTTGGTGAGAAATAATTTGAAGATTTTCTAAGAAAGTATGGGGTGAAGCACAAGGTCACGACTCCTTACCACCCACAGACATCAGGGCAAGTGGAAGTATCGACTAGACAAATCAAGTAAATCTTAGAAAAGACTGTGAGCCACACAAGGAAAGATTGGTCAATGAAGCTAGATGATGTGCTTTGGGCTTATCAAACTACTTACAAAACTCCCATAGGGACGACAACCTATAGGTTGATTTATGGTCCTGTCGTCTACAACTCGAACTACAACACATGGATCTATGGGCCATAAATTTTTTGAATATGGATCTCGACAAAGTTGGTCAGAAAAGGTTCCTTCAACTCCAAGAGCTCAAAGAGATGAGGTTGTATGCCTATGAAAATTCAAGGATTTATAAACAAAGAACGAAAGTCTAGCATGATGCCCATTTGAAGAACAAAGATGTTCACGAAGGGGACACAGTCCTTTTATTTAATTCAAGTATCAGGTTATTTCCTGGAAATCTTAGAATGAGATGGTCAGACCCATTTTCTGTGATAAAGATATACCCATCAGGGATGATGGAGATATCAGGAGAGAAGACATGAATTTTAAGGTAAATGGACACAGGGTAAAAAGGTGCTACGAAGATGAAACATTTGTGGGAGTCCAACTCGGCAACAAATGAAATGAATAAGGCAACAACTACATCAGTGGAGGGAGAATTAAGATAGGATGAAATAAAAAGTTGAGCTAAAGGATATAAATAAGCACTTCTTAGGAGGCAACCGAAGCTTTGTTGTTTTTCATATTTCATGTTTTCCCTTATTTTGTACTCTAGTGTTATGAGCTAAGTACCTCTAGTTTTCCCTTTATTTCAATTTTCCCTTTTTAAAAAGGAGTGTAAATATTTTACGTCTTTTTTCCAAAGATGGTTTGTTTGTAGGAACAAGTTTTGTTTTGATTTCAAGATGTTTTGATTTGAAGGGCCACGATCACGGCCTGGACCACGGTCACGGTGTCAATGTTTCTCAAATAGGAAGAGTACCACGACCTGCGACACTCACTCTCAAGGTTTTGATAGGCCATAATCACGGTCAATGCCATGGAAGAGAATGATCGCGGTCGAGGTGTTCCCCACACCTCGGGTCATGGAACCCATCATATATATACTAAAACTCTCGAAACGTCATTCTTCTCGACCTAATCTCAGATTCTATCAAATCGACAAACTAAACGCCTGATTCTCTCCAACGACGCTAATGATAGGGATGACGACCAACCACGGTCCTGTCCTACACCGATGAGGAGCATCTCCACCACTCCCTGCACCCATTTGTTCTCTAGCTTCTACCACAATTCCCAAAATATTTGCTGCACCGAGGTATTCATTTTCAATGAATTCTCCATCACTGATACCTTTGTTCCTCGTCATTTCTCTTGAGTATGTTGCAACTTTGTTGATTCAAGAACTTCTGTGGCAACTACCGCATCCCTATTGGTTTTTACATCATCACCGCCTAACCTAAGCTAGGGTTTAAGACCCGTTTTGGACCTCTAGTTCTATCACCTTCAATGGAGCAGGACCTCTAATTCCAAAGTCGTCACGATCGAGGTATCACCTGATGACTGTGGGCCGTGGTGCTTATCGAATGAATTTCATTTGCACAAAGATCGTGGGTCGCGGTCGAGACCCTACTGAGGTTCTTTTGACCATGGATGTGGTCACCCTTTTTTTACTTCTTCTAACCGCGGGTCGCAGTGTCTTTCTTACTCAACAACTGGATGATAAATGACTACGGGTCGAGGTCATAACTAGGTCATGAATCTTTCGACTGCTGTTGCGGTCGTTCTTGTTAGCTTCTCGACTACGGTCCTTCTAACTTAACTATTATTTTATCTATACACCTCAGTCGTAGAGTGATAGACTCTTTGACGAAGCTATACCTCAGTCGTGGCCTGGACCGCGGTTGAGGTCCATCTTTTTTTTAAAGGCCGCGGTCGTGGTGTCATGAGAAAAATAAAAAATACAACATAATTATACATACACATGATAATAGAATAAAATAATTAATGAAGGTGGGTGAAATATCAATACCCCATGCTAATGATATAATTTGAAAATTTTCAGAATGTCGGACTCAACTGTCAACTCAATGCTCAAAAGGGTAACATCATTGAAGGAAATCGAACAAATCGTGGACAAGATAGCAACAACCTTAAAGAGCGATACAAGCCTACTGCCAGCAAGAAGATTACAACTATAACTGACCATGGAGAAGCATCAACGCATCCTGAGTCATGAGACACCAGAAGAGTTAGAGGCATCACACGGTACGTCTCGGACAAAGACTTCAGAGTACCAACCTACAAAGGCCAAACTAAAGAGCCTGGAGAAAAGGAAGGCTCAGCCTAAGAAGGTCAAGCACAACAAAAAGATTAAGATAACTGTTGCAAAGGAAACAAAGGGGTAGGAGAAAGAAATGGTCCACACAGAGGAAGAAGAAATCGAGGGATCAACGGTAAATCATAATGGGCCAGTATTTGTGCCAAGGGACACTATGCACCAGTCACATTATGACTGGATGCTACAAGTTATAGTGTTCAGGCCTATGAGGTATCTCAATGTCAATGACTTCAAGTGGATGGGAGTCTACGACAAAGTTGACAAATTCTTGGAGGGTGATGCAGAAGATAAATGCTAATATGATATATACGAGATCGGATATAGGAAGAGTAACCAAGGGAGACCTCTTCATGATATGGTTTATGCTAAATAAGAAGCTAGTAAACATTATAAAAATCCTAATTGAAATGCTATCAACAACCATGGGAGGGGAATCCAAACAGACCAAACATTTCTGCATGGAAGGCCAGATCGCGAAGATAGCTCACCACTTCATGAGTACAAATGTGTTGATGAAGTACAAAGTAACAAAGGGACAAATGAAGATCTACATCAAGTCCCTCATAAACATGAGAATCTTGGCACAGAAGGGAGACAAACTCTACTATAAATAAAGTTTCTCCAAGAAACTCCTTCCCCTCCCAGAAATGGCGTATTATGACGCCCACTAGCTGCGACCCACCCAAGATGACATCGACAAGATGTACTCAGGGGCCATCCGCACCACTACAGAGAAGCCATCAGCAGCTGATGAAGAGAGCGATAAAGCCAAATCTATAGAGATGGAGAAGAAGAATCCAGAGTAAAAGAAAAAGTTGGCAGCAAGGAAGAAGAAGAAAGAAGTGTTAGATGATCCCACAACTCTGAAGTCACCCTCACCTCCCATACCTATGAAAACAATAGTGAGAGAGGGATGCCAACCTCACAAAGAAATAAAAAGCAAGATGTCTAGGTGAATCTGGATGACGCGACACAGAAACTTCCATGCCTTGAAGCGGCAACGGCAGAACAACAGGTGATGGGCAAACAAGAACCCAACCAGCAGGACAAAGACTCTAAAGTTGTACTCTTTCCTCTGGCTGTCCACAATCGAAGGAACCAAGAGCATCCACGACATACGTGGAGTCACAACCACAACATCCTCCAACCTTCAGAAAGATATTGGGTAACATGTTTGATGTATTGTGGCAACACATGCATCAAACATCTGAATTTAATTCAAACATAACCGCCACCTTGTGTATGTTAACCACGCAGGTGCAATCACTACATGAGAGGACCGAAGCGCTACTCTAGTTAATGCAAGGGGTGCTAAACTCTGAGTACGTTATGATGGGAGCATTGAAGACTCATACAGAGGAAATGGCAGCCCTCAAGAGAGAGAGGGACGTTCTATGGCCTATAGAGAGCACTTAACAAGTGGCTATGAGGTGGAAATTCTCAACCTCCAAAGGGAGTGCCAGTGCCTGGATGAAGACCGCCGACAGTTGGAAGCCGAATGCAAAGAGATTGACAGCCAATGGCGGAGAAAGAAGAGAAAGCGTGTGGCATGCCCCTCAACATTGCAAGCTTCATTGAGCCCTCCAAACCTCAACGATAATGATGAAGACAACGTGGGAGAAACATGTGCAAGTACAACGCCAAAAGAAGAAAGTGCCAATGTAAAGACTGCCCTGATAGCTGAACCTCAAGAAAAGAAAGCACCACCACAGTCAGACACTCCCAAAGACAACGAAACAAAGAAAATGACTACGTTGTCAAGGGGGCTCGATTTGAACAATAGCCCTGAAGAGGACAAAATAAAACTAGATAAGGGGAAGGGGGAACCAGAAGAAGACCAAACTACCCCAACAACAGGAAAGGTTGCATCAGAAGAACCCACACAGGCCTTCGTCGCCAGAGTAGAGAGCATAGCGACAGAAGATCTCACATCAAGAGAAATTAGAGATATAAATAAGTTGTTGGATGACCTGATGTCTGGGATGGACATGTACAGTGTCTTCCTACAATCCCCAATCCACAATGAATAGAATGACTATCTTTACAATGGAAAGATGGAGGCAACGTTAGCAGCACTAAACGCTACCGAACTAGGGCATCCATATAAGGAAAGCAACATCAAAGACAATATAGTTGCGGTGGATTCCACGGGCGTTACAAATAAGGTGACCGCCAGATACTAATGAATGCAAAAAGACTACATCTGACCAGGGAAGCACCCCTAAAGGCAGCACATGACGACACCTCATATTACGAGGAAGGTGGGCTCACACTTTCTTTACAAACGAGCCGGCCAGGAAGCGGAGCACACCAGTCAAGAAAACAAAACTAGGAGTGGCTCCTCCTCTGCCTTGCAAAGTGGCAGATATGGACATGACCGTATTATGAAAGATAACATGCAGGGATGTCCATATCTTGGCAGATATTTTGGATGACAGTCAACCTGGAACTGATGTTGTATACCACAACAAGGGAAGACATCTCACCAGGGAACACTTTTGAGGAATCTTCGTGAAAAGGGCATGTGTATTCAAGAAGATGTTCAAAGTACTATGTGCCACCCTCCTCGGAGAGTTCTTACATCTAGAGAAGGTGCAACCAGTGTTTAGCGACACCACACATCTAGAAGGACTCTTATACAATAGAGACTACAATGTTGCTGATGTGACTGAGCTAAAACATGTAATGAGCAAGAAAGAAACGAAGTTTGTGGTCCTGCCCATAAGGAATGTGAAGCACTGGGAACTGATCATCGTCAGTTTATATGAGTGAAAGATGACAGTGTTCAACTGTTGCACAGCCGAGTTGGACAATATTGCTCTAATATACAAAGACAAGTAAGCTAGGTATATTCTAAAAGTTTGGTTGCATCTGCAGAGAGTGATACAATAAGTAGACGACAAATTTAAGGGAATATGGAAATCATTCTCAATCTGCAAGAAGGTCCTGCAAGAAGAGGATGGAACATGGGATTTCCCTTTCATCATATTATGAATGATAGAAGCCATCAATAAGAGCATCCCGCTGGAATATTTATGCATGAAAGATCTGTACGGGATGCACGGTATGTACGTGATGGAGGTTATCTATGACCGCTATTTCTTCAGCGACCCGACGCTGCCTCTGGACGCAATACTGCGGAGACTTTATGAAGAAATCCCTCTACTTTAAAAGGTAACATGGAGGTAACAAATCAAGACCCTGTGGATTGACCCAATAGAACCATCCAGAGCATCGACATGGAAACAAGGTTGGAAAACTGACACTGGAGTAGCTACAGAAAACATGCCAGAAATAGAACATGAACGACCTCCAGTGGTAAAAGATAAAGAAGAACAACCTGTAGAAGGGCAACCAGAGGAAGATGAAGTAGAAGAAGATGATTCACCTGAAGGGAAACTACATGGGTCGGCTGGAGAGATAGTACCCACTTTCAAGGACTTCGACAAGTGGAGCTACATAGGCCTATATGCAGAATCCCTAACCATGATAATGAAGTCCTTGAAAGAAGATGGCACGCCGACAGAAGCTATATTCAAATGGGACATGATCTGTGTGTTGAAGGACGACCTCCGTGATGTGCTAAAAATAGGAGGGTACCTATCAATCAACGTGATGTTAGACTACCAAGATTTGTTAGGCAACAACATGCCAAACACATATATGGCATACTTCCTACTAGTGGATGACATTCTGAAGGACAAGAGATCAGGTGAAAAAGAATGTCTGCAACAATGCTTAGCGATGTCCCTCCCAGACTACATCTTCTTGCCTATACTTCATGACAATCATTTGACTTTGTTGGTAGTCAACGTTATCAAAAGGACTACAGTGTTATACAACAACTCATATGTAGCCTTCGCACTAATAAAAAGACAAACATGACTATTGCAAAGATACCAACCAAAGAAAAGGCTCCCATATGCACTGAAACAATTGTCAAGATGTTAAAAAGTCACGTCAAAGGGTACAAGCACACAACAGGCAACAACTTCAAGAAGACGCAGTTCTTCCACAAGAGCCCTCAGCAAGTGCCTCTGTCAAATGACTGCGACTTCTTCTGTTGATCCTGGATGATGGCCCTAGCCAATCTGGATACAAAGGTGGAGGGGATGCAATACAAACAATACCATCTATTGCGAGAAGTGTATGCAAGCATGCTCCTAGAGTCCAAGTGATCCTCCAAAACTGACAAACCAGAATGAAGAAAGCCCGTTTATACATCTCACTCAAACTTTGATACCCCTAGACGGGGTGAAGGATAAGTTTGGGGGAGGATTCATAGGATAGAGAGGTACAATTTTGCCACCATCTTGCCATTCATTTTTTTCAAAAACTTTACTTGTACATATTTTAAGCTCCAGCCAAATTGCTCTTGCTTTTTGCTTAAAGAAATCTGGCTACAAGCCACAGTTTTATGTAGTTACCTTAGAAATTTGTCTATTTTCTAGGTAATAGTTGTAGTGATATCGTCTCATATAGAGAAAAATATGAGCAACTACTGCATATAATAGTAAAATGAGAAGCATAGAAATACAACTTTATCTCATTCTTACAATAAGACATTGTGTGTGTAACAACCTTAAGCTTATGAAACCCTTGAAAACTATACAACTTCACAAAGGCATACTCCTGACCAACCACCCTAACCTGATGGCTCCAACCAGAATATTTGCATCCCCATCGAGAAGGAAACATCTACCTCCTTTGAGTCTATCTATCCCCACTTTGGGATTAAAAGAGGATTGGCCGCCCAGAAGACCGCATAAATCCCACTAACCCAAGCCAGAGAGGAGATATAAAAAGTCAAAAAGAAAAGAAAAAATTACAATGAGAGTTTTGCCTAGAAGATGCCAAAAGTTTCCACATGGCTAGTGTATTGTTGTACTCATGAATGTAGATATGTTATGCTCATAAGTGGAAGATCGAAGACAAACTTACCCACCTCCAATCTTGAACAAAAATCACACAACCACCTGAATCTACGTCAGAAGCCCAAAGGGAAAAACTGTCCCTACAACAGTTGTGGGTGAGAAAGTTTAGGAGAGGAAGGAAATACTTAAAGCCTAAAGCTTAACTGAACACATAACCATAGGGCCAATAGAAAATAAAGAAAGAGTGTGAAAGCTACCCCTTAGGGAGATGTTGTATTGGCACGACTAGTAACCTAACGTAACAAGGGGTGATACGTTGAGAAGGAGAGACCTTTTCTACCAAAGGCAATGTCAAGAAGTTGAAGTTGTGCAACTCTAGTTGTAAAGGGGGAGGCACGAGATTTTAGGGTTGAGCAAACATACCAAAACAAGCTTGATGCAAGAATGAGATAATTCGGTAGTGTTAAGTTTTACAAAGATTTTGTCACACAAATTTTCTCTTTCTCTCTATATTTTCGAGCCTACACTTAGCCTGAGGACATGCTTGATTCTAAATTTGGGGGAGTTGATAACACCTCATTTTATACACTTCACACATATATTTTATACCTCCCCTAACATACATTTTAAATAGATTTCCACTTATTTTATAACTTTATGCCAAGTATCTCACTTACACACTTTTTCCTTGGTTGTAGGGTCACATCGAGCCGAGGTCATAGTAGACACCTCGACAACGGCTCATTTGACCATCAGGGATCACCCCATTGTGGTCGATGTCTCTTAAATCATCTCAAAACCCCGCACTTGTGGCCCCTCACACCCGCGGTCCACACGCACGTGGTGTGAAGCCATGACTGAGCTTTAGATCGCAGTTTGACCAAAGGGGTGTAACACTGAGGCCGCAAATGAGAAGGAGACTTAACCAACCTTGAACGAGGAGAAGATGGCAATGAAGCCTCGATCGAGATCAGGATTCAACTAAGACCAAACCTCAACCGCGCTCGAGGAGTTAAGTTGGTGGAGCATGCCTATAAATAGGCCACCTACACATCTTGTCAAATCATCAGATATGAAAGGACCCCAAAGTGCTGCCATTTTCCAGACTCATTCCCATCCATCCAATCAGTCTTAGATCTCCAAAGGCAGAAGCTGAGGAGAGAGAATATTGAAGGCTCCATCTTCTTTGAGAGAAGGAGAACGGCCATGCATCGACCTCCTAGATCAGGTCTGAAGAAGTACTATGTTGTGTCATGTTCTTCTCTCTCTATCTAGATCTATCACTTCCACCTCACTGTACTTCCCAACTCACTTCATGGAACTTTATGTATCTATCATTTTGTAACGCCTTTATGCTGCCTGTGAACATGTGTGGTTAAACCCTTAACTTGGGTTGGGAGTAGCCACTAAGGCTCTCCCAACATGTATATTGCCTCTCCTTTTTGAATATATATATACTCTCGTCAAGATTATCTCCATGAACCGATTTTAATGTTTCACTTGTATGCTTAGTTACCATCTTGTGATGTTTGATCGTTGATACCTTGAAAGAGTAATATCACTAATATATCGTGTTATGGAGTAGTATGAATGTTTGAAAATGCTAGAATGCTAAATCTTATGATCATATGTTCTTCCTTGTAGTTTTTGGATAGTCATCTTGAGAGAGAGGCTGCCCTTCGGCTTAGATCTATCCTCATCTCGAGAGAGAGAGAGAGAGAGAGAGAGAGAGAGGAATAGACACCTTTATGATTGTTTGTAATCTTGATAGAGTATATGAGGGGGAGAGATGATGTTTGCATATTGGTGAGAAGTCTTAGTAGGTGAATTCCAATCCAAATTTTCCTTCCATATCTTTGTTTCTATCTTATTTTGTTACGCTTTGTGCTTCTTCTCTTTGGTTTATTTCTTTTACTTTGGTTTGAGTACTATTGCTTCTTTGGGAACACCCTTTTAAATCATCTGTTATCTGGAGTATATGAGTGTGAGTCCCTGTTTTCTTAACACCTGCTAACCTTGTCCTTGTGGTTCGACCCCGATTACTACATCAGACCCCATATAATATATAATTGTGGGGGCTTAAGTGTCGAGTTACTATCATAAGAGTTCGACTACTCTAGATTCGCTCCTTTTTGGATGCGCGATTTAGGCCAGTCACATATAGAACCAATTTTATTGATCAAATTAACCATATTTTAAAAAAGTTATAATAAATATGAAATAATACTTTTTGATTTCACAAACAACCAAAATATTGAAAAAAAAATTATGAAACCTAGAAAAAAACTTGCATTGTATATAAAAAAAATCAATCATCCATAGAAAGATTCAATAATACAAAATAGTGGGTATGCACTCTAGAATCAAACTGAAAATTTACTAGAAAGGTTTCATACATTGGTCTATGCCAAGGAATAGATGTCTTCCTCTCATGTCACACAATCTGATGTGTGATGCGTGCTCAAGAACACACGTTGCCCACTGGTTTTAGATATCATCGATCTCTTCTTGGTTGAAGCAATGACTGATATACTTCAAATAATACTGCATTCATATATCAAATATATCAACATATTGTCATTTATCCAATGTGTTTAAAAATTTAAACAAACAAAAAAATATAATGATAAGTAGCTTACACATTCATGAATATTTTAGATTCTTGCATCAAAGATGTCTCTCATGTACTTCAACACATAACACCAGCAATATGTATTGCTCGACTGCATTGGACACTATATAAAATAATATGAGGTTAATAAAAATAACATTTTGTTGTACTAATGGTTCAAGTGTATTCTAACATATTTTCTCTTGAACTACTAAGATTATTCAACTAAGAGAGATAATACAAAAACAATATTCATCATTAACATCAATAAATATACAATCTTTGTTTAAAAATATATAATTCTCTTAACAAAATGTTTTGTAAAGTATATATAGCTTTTAAATCATAGAATTATGGAAGTAATTTGAGTTTATTGATGGTCATGGAAGGTTTGGACAGCTTTCACATGCATCACAATCATGTTTAATAGAGAGACCTGATGTGACAAAGTGGGTTTTTTTGGCTTAATTTCGAGGACGAAATATCTTTTAAGGTGTGTAGGATGTGATGGAGTGGATTTTTGAAATCCATAAATCTCCAATAACATACTAGAATCCATATCTTGAGTTATAATGAGAGTATCAAGTGTTTTAGTAAAGTTGGAATGTTGATTGAGATTTATACAATGATTAAGATCCATAAGTTTATGCCTATTTAAGGAATTTAATTGAATGGTCTAATAATTGAGTTTTGACACCAAATTCGTGCATAAGGAAGTTTGAGTAGTGAGGAAGCTATGGTTAAATTTTGGTGGCAATTGGATATTCCTAGAAGGAGTTATTTAGGTTTGAAGTTGGTGAAATAATATGTACCTTGTTGATGTTTCATTAACTATGTTTGGAATATATATATCCTAAGCCTGATTGCAGCCTTGTCACACACGCCTGTAGTTATCAAGTAGGTTGCGTGGCCATTTTCTGGCCATAGATGCTAATCTAGCGATAATCCATGAGTGCTATGATAAGCCACGGATCGGCTCAAATGAAGGTTGGACTCTGGCCTTTGGATGTGAGATCAAAGGCAGGCTAGGTTGTCACCCCCCTTGCAGTTACTACCTTGCCCGCAGGTGGTGACCACGACATCAGGGAGGACTGGTGAGATCGTGGTACACGTTGATCATGGGAGAAGGGTTGAAACCAATAGAGTGGTTGAAATCACCGGCTCATTACGACCAGTTTAACCCCTTAAACAAGATATGAGACCATCCCAATAGGAAGAACCATCTACTCGTCTCCCTATGTCTCTCCACAGCGTGGAGCAGGCGGCATGGCCTAGAGCTACTGT
The DNA here is from genome assembly GCA_963693085.1 of Alisma plantago-aquatica. Taxonomy (NCBI): domain Eukaryota; kingdom Viridiplantae; phylum Streptophyta; class Magnoliopsida; order Alismatales; family Alismataceae; genus Alisma; species Alisma plantago-aquatica. The sequence continues at coordinate 1,484,331,654 of OY856412.1, read as the reverse complement.
CAAGCAAGAAGGAACACAACAGGAGGATGCAGATCTGCGGACAGTGAGGAGGGAGAATGTGTGGAATGTGAGGAACTTCAGATCTCTTGCATTGTGCACGTCGGAGACCCTCCCAATAGTGGCTGACTCCCTCATCGTCAGGGAAGAGCCCCACGGAGGCAGTCATTGTCCAGGAGACGACGCACGTTGGCGTCGGGCGGATAGGGAACGATGCTAGGGCGGCAGAGTGGATCAGAGTTGCACAGCAGCAGCTCCTAGCTAGATCCTTGAGAATGCGAGGAGGAGGCCGCATTTCCTGCTTCCTTGCCATCAGGTTCGAGCATCGACGGCTGATCCCCAAGAAGGCCACGACGGTGGCTGATCCAACAGAGAATGACGGTTGCAGGTGCAGCATGTGGATGGGAGAATCACGAAGGATCCAAAGGCTTAGAGGAGGAAGGGTTGTAGCTTCTGGCCATGATGGATCGTGAGGAAGAGGAAGCCCCCAGGCGGCAGCAGTAGTTCACGGAAGTGAGAGGAGGAGAAGCCGCTGTTTGCTAACGAAGCACAGCAGCACTTTGCCGCGGCGGTGCTTGAGATGCAGCTGTGGCAGCAGCTTGGAGGTCAGCAGCGATGGCAAACGAATAGAGCCATGACGGCGCTATAGATCCTGGACCCTGCAGCTACGGTGGCGGCTCTGTGAGGAGGAGACCGATCATCGCCAGGCTAAGGCCTTGCGGCGCCGTCCGCGTTCGTGAGAAAGAAAGGACGAGGGATCGAGCGGAGACTCAAGATAGAGAGGAGAGGGGTTGAACCGGGTCCAGACCAAGAAGGGCCGGCCGGTTCAGCGTGGGTAGAGGAGCCAAGAGCCGTAGCCTCAGAGTGGACACGTGTCGCCTCCTTATTGGCCCAGATGAGGTAATTAACTCACATATACTCAGAATTTGTAAAATTCACAGTAATTAGCTCGATGATCAGAAAAATACATATAATATACCAAAATTTTCAGAAAAATGCATAGAACAACCTGGAACTATAATATCAGGCTTTGGATGCTCAAATCTTAGTGATATCATGAAAGATGTGTAATGATTGTTTAGTGGATAATAAATAGCAAATGATGACATAAAATTATGGAAAAATGTTTGTAACTCCATAATCATGTTTATAGTGCTCCTGATGTCAGTGATTATGATGTTGATGCTCGAAATTATGTAATTTGCTCAATATGGCTAATTAGGGTTTTAACCCTAAATAAAATGCAATAAGTACATACATGCTCAATAAATGATGAAATTTACAGAGTAAGTGCATATCAGTAATCTGAAACTAAGATGTAAACCGGATATCAGTTAGATGCATGGAATTCATGTTATATGAAGATGACCCTTAATATATGAGATGAAATCCTAATTTGTACAATACATGTAACCTAGGTTTAATATGTATAAAGAATGATACAGAAATGATATTCAGATTATGTATCTGATAAGTGTATATTTATCTCTTTTATTTGTATATTTTTTATATTTGTTTAGGATTGTTTTGTCATTTATTCTCTTAATTTCATAATTAGTTTTGTTATTTTATATTTTTCTCTTTAATTGGAGTTTTAATTCTATTTTCTTGGGTTTTGTAGGAAAATCACACAATTTGCAGCAGTCCAGAAATTCGTATATACCCTCCACCAAAAGTGACATAACTCTTACATTCAAACTCCAAATTGAGTGTACAGGTATTCATTGGAAAGGGAATTTAATTTCCTAAAATAAAGTCCTATTATTTGGACCGTTTCTGTGCTTTTAACGGGAGAGAAATACGTTCGAAGTCGCTGCTGCGAGAATCTGCATTAAAGGGAGTTACATGGTCAAGATAATTAAAGACAACAAACTTTCAATTTGACCAGATCCAGAAAATTCGAAAATTAGTCTCTCTCTCTTTTTTCCCACTTTTTTTAGGGCAGCCTACCCCCTCCTCCTCCTATAAAAGGAGAGACTTTTCACTTGTAAAAGAATTCCATTCTTCATTCCATTTCATCGGATTTTTAGTTTGTATTTCTTTTGTTCTTGTTATGTCTGAGTAAATCTCTCTGGGGAATGGAAGTAGCCCCTTAGCCCGGTTCTATTCAATATAATCAATTATATTTCTCCATCGAACAAATGTCTTCTCTCTGTTTCTTTGTGGTTATTTGGATGATCTGATATATTCTTATCGAGTGATATGACCGTGGATCTCTGTAAGAATGAAACAATAGTCCCTTAATTGCGATTATCATCTTTTCATCTATTTAATCTTATTTTTGTTATAATCCTTGGTGACGCGACCACCTGAGCCTTGGGTTTGAATGCCGGTTTGAATTCACATGCTTTTTGATATGACCGTGGATAATGGCATGTTGGACGGTTGGGCAATGATCCGTGAATGCCGGGACCAACGGGTTCACGGGAAGTCTGACCCTTGTGAGTTTGTCCGTAAGGACATGTAACCACAAGGTCCTAATTTGATCTTTGGAGTTTAGAAATTTGATTAGTTGAATAGCAACGTGGTTTTGGTGGTGATCTTCCGGACCCCAGATCTTAATTTCTTGATTAGTTAAATTTTATTTCAGCACTTTTATTTTTGTTCTTAGTTTTACCAACTCTCTCCAATCGGAATTTAATTCTTGTACTTGCAATCGGTTTTGGATTTCGAATTTTCTTTTCCGCCGTCCCTTGGATCGATACCTATCTATACTAAGTTGACTAGTTGTTCGTAACAAGTTGACAACCGGGTTAGAAGGTTAAACTCTAGGACTTTTCCTAGTGATTGTTGCGTGTACAACGACGCGCATCAATTTGGTGCCGTTGCCGGGGACGGCACAGTTGTTTTTCAGATCTGGTTGCTTGTATATCTTGTATATTCCTTGTTCATATTCTCTAACTTTCATAACTTTAGTCTTTTTTATAATTTCTTTTAGATTTTTGTAATTTTTTTTTTACCTTCCGAGCAAAATTCCGGAAGTGTATCTCTCTTTCTGCTGAGTTTCCATTCCAGCAGTACTGCTTTCTAATTATTTTTTTTTGTAATTTTAGTTTATTTTATAATTTTTTTTAGATTTATAATTTTTAGCTCTCTTTGTAATTTTTTACTAACCTTTTATCTCACAATCTTTCTTCTCTCATTCATTGATTCACATATCTTTCTGGAATTTTTTTTCAAATGGAGTGGGCATCCCAATATCCCCCACAATGTTATTATTGTGGTCTCTACCACCATGCATCTCTTGCCTGTCCAACTCTACCCCATGCTTATAATAGCACCCCTTTTAATTGCGAGCCCTTTCATCCTGGTGGGTATAATGTGAATCCACATTTTTCTGAGAACCATTATGAGGAACCTTGCTATCCATATTCTAATGGGGGATATGATCAACAAAATTTTGTGGGGTGTAACCAACAAAACCTTGGGGGTTATGAACATGTTTATGAAACTCAATGTAATCCTCAACAAGAAGAGAGACTTAGGGCCCTAGAGAAGATAGCATTAGAAGTTGAAAAAAAACTAAAAGCCAGCCGAGCCTTCTTAACTACCCTGCTAGAAGCCCAAACTCAAAATATACATTGTTCAAATATGTTTCCTCATGATTTGATGACACCTTATAATATTGAATCTTCCTACCAAGATGGACGCAATGGAAATTACAATCCACCATCTTCTGGAGATTATTATGAGGAGCAATGCCACCCAAAACAATATGAGGAGTACTTTGGACAAGGACACTATGGGGAGTGTGGCGAGGGTGACCAAAATTTTGGGGTGTATAAATCCTATGGTGAAATGCAAATTAATCTTGATCTGGAAGAGAGACTTAAGGCCCTAGAAAAGATGGTAGCATAAGCACAAGAAAAACTTGAATCCAGTCAAGGCATGTTAGCTACCTTTCTAGAGGATCAATCACAAACTCCCCCTATAGAGCTTGAGCAACCCAAGATGGTTCTTCCTAACGATGACAATGATGATCTTTATTTTGTGTCATATATGTCAGATCCTGAAGAAATAGAACAAACCATGGAGCCATATTTTGTGTGTGATGAGGACGTTGGTATCCCTATCTTTCCTTTAGAGACTCTTTTACTTGAATATGAAATGTCAAAGAAGGAGAGTCATTATGAAGATCCAACAACTCCTCCCATCCACAACATAAATCTGAATGATACCATAGACCAATACCCTTCTTTTGAGTCTATTTTGGATAATGAGAATCTTACCCCCTTTATGATTCTTCCCGAGCCATCACAACCAATTTCCATCCCACACATGGCTGATCTAGAAGGGGAGATACCACCTTTGGAAGAAGATCACACACCCCATTCTATTGTTTATAAGGAAGTCGTCCTCATCCCTCCTGAATCCTTGGGGACCCCTTGTACAAAAGAATTAGATCCATATGTTATATCAACAATGAAACTTACCAAACCCAATGTTGATGACATTATTTTTGAGGAGAAGCAAAACAATTTTGTAAATAATTTGAAATCTTTTTCATCAACATCAATTCTCCCATATACATGTCATCATGATGGTGGAAAACCTGAACCAAATCCTCCACCCAACTCATTTCATCATGCTCTACTAGAATCACTAGCCGGGTACCCACCAACCTCCCCAAATCCACATCCATCTTCAACACTTCCCCTTCTATTGATGGAAGATCTTTGGATCCTATTGGAGGGAATGCGAGGTGAAAGAAAATACGAGAACCCCACTGAGCTTCTACAATTACCCTATCATAGGGTACACTATGAGGCTCCTCAGATAAAGGTCCCAGCCCTCATCGACATTCCCTTCAGATGGACATATTTTGAGCTACCAGGACCTCCTGGTGAACCCAACAAATTTCTTCCCTCCATCTCGGGTTTGAGTTTTCCTCGGGACGAGCAAAAATCTAAGTCCGGGGTGGAGGTGGGTGGTATGTTTCTATTCCACCCCCTTATCTTTTTTTTCTGCATTATTTCTACTTTTTTTTGTTTTGCATATAGTTGCTTTGTGCATGGCCATTATCTAGCCGGTCATGTTTTTATTTCTTTTGTTGTAAAATGGCCTTTATCTAGTCGGCCAATATGAATAGATGTTTATCATTGTACCCCTTTGAATTTAGTAAATGTTTTGCAAAAATTGTTACAAATTGCCATGTCTGAAACCACCATGTCACCTAGGACCCCAAAATAACATCACTCCTTGGAAAAGTTGGCAAGCCGTATGAAATCAATCAAAACCAAACACAAATTTTCTCTATTTTTAAACTGTTGATTAACTTGATATAAATAATGTATAATGTGATTGACATGAATGTTCTTTCTGATGTAATGACACTTTCAAAAAAAATGTGTGAAGTTATAAGTACAAGGACACCTTTTGTTTCCCCCTTATTTTCTTTCTAAAAAAGAGAAGCAAAGAATCACCACCAGACAAAAATCAAGTCTGGGGTGGCATGCTTCCCATATAAAAAATTCCATACCCCACAAAGGGGCATACCATCAAAAGATGCCAAAAGTGTACATGAAAAAAAAAATTGTGACCAATGTAGCCACAACTCCACAAATTTAAATCCCAAGTCGAATAGAGGAGGGATCAAAAAAAGTTCATCACTTCCTTCCTTGTTTTCACACCCCCAAATTTCATCTTGTTCTTGTGCAACAACTCACATAAAAAAAATACAATAATAAAAATAAGAGTGTCAAAGCAGTAGTAAGATGAAGCATGTTTTTCGACAAAATCTTGATTTAGAAACAAGATATGATATTTGTTTTTAATAGAGAATATAGAATTTTGTGTTTTGTGGTTTTAGGAGATTGGGTTGCTTGGCCAAATTTGGAGGTAAGAAATAAAGTGATGTTACAAGGGTGAGGATAGACATGTTGTTAGTATAAATTGGAATAATTTGTGATTTTATTTGTTTGAGGACAAACAAAGATTCAAGTCCGGGGTATTTTGATAAATGTATATTTATCCCTTTTATTTGTATATTTTTTTATATTTGTTTAGGATTGTTTTGTCATTTATTCTCTTAATTTCATAATTAGTTTTGTTATTTTATATTTTTCTCTTTAATTGGAGTTTTAATTCTATTTTCTTGGGTTTTGTAGGAAAATCACACAATTTGCAGCAGTCCAGAAATTCGTATATACCCTCCACCAAAAGTGACATAACTCTTACATTCAAACTCCAAATTGAGTGTACAGGTATTCATTGGAAAGGGAATTTAATTTCCTAAAATAAAGTCCTATTATTTGGACCGTTTCTGTGCTTTTAACGGGAGAGAAATACGTTCGAAGTCGCTGCTGCGAGAATCTGCATTAAAGGGAGTTACATGGTCAAGATAATTAAAGACAACAAACTTTCAATTTGACCAGATCCAGAAAATTCGAAAATTAGTCTCCCTCTCTTTTTTCCCTCTTTTTTGAGGGCAGCCTACCCCCTCCTCCTCCTATAAAAGGAGAGACTTTTCACTTGTAAAAGAATTCCATTCTTCATTCCATTTCATCGGATTTTTAGTTTGTATTTCTTTTGTTCTTGTTATGTCTGAGTAAATCTCTCTGGGGAATGGAAGTAGCCCCTTAGCCAGTTCTATTCAATATAATCAATTATATTTCTCCATCGAACAAATGTCTTCTCTCTGTTTCTTTGTGGTTATTTGGATGATCTGATATATTCTTATCGAGTGATATGACCGTGGATCTCTGTAAGAATGAAACAATAGTCCCTTAATTGCGATTATCATCTTTTCATCTATTTAATCTTATTTTTATTATAATCCTTGGTGACGCGACCACTTGAACCTTGGGTTTGAATGCCGGTTTGAATTCACATGCTTTTTGATATGACCGTGGATAATGGCATGTTGGACGGTTGGGCAATGATCCGTGAATGTCGGGACCAACGGGTTCACGGGAAGTCTGACCCTTGTGAGTTTGTCCGTAAGGACATGTAACCACAAGGTCCTAATTTGATCTTTGGAGTTTAGAATTTGATTAGTTGAATAGCAACGTGGTTTTGGTGGTGATCTTCCGGACCCCAGATCTTAATTTCTTGATTAGTTAAATTTTATTTCAGCACTTTTATTTTTGTTCTTAGTTTTACCAACTCTCTCCAATCTGAATTTAATTCTTGTACTTGCAATCAGTTTTGGATTTCGAATTTTCTTTTCCGCCGTCCCTTGGATCGATACCTATCTATACTAAGTTGACTAGTTGTTCGTAACAAGTTGACAACCGGGTTAGAAGGTTAAACTCTAGGACTTTTCCTAGTGATTGTTGCGTGTACAACGACGCGCATCAATTTGGCACCGTTGCCGGGGACGGCACAATTGTTTTTCAGATCTGGTTGCTTGTATATCTTGTATATTCCTTGTTCATATTCTCTAACTTTCATAACTTTAGTCTTTTTTATAATTTCTTTTAGATTTTTGTAATTTTTTTTACCTTCCGAGCAAAATTCCGGAAGTGTATCTCTCTTTCTGCTGAGTTTCCATTCCAGCAGTACTGTTTTCTAATTATTTTTTTTTGTAATTTTAGTTTATTTTATAATTTTTTTTAGATTTATAATTTTTAGCTCTCTTTGTAATTTTTTACTAACCTTTTATCTCACAATCTTTCTTCTCTCATTCATTGATTCACATATCTTTCAGGAATTTTTTTTCAAATGGAGTGGGCATCCCAATATCTCCCACAATGTTATTATTGTGGTCTCTACCACCATGCATCTCTTGCCTGTCCAACTCTACCCCATGCTTATAATAGCACCCCTTTTAATTGCGAGCCCTTTCATCCTGGTGGGTATAATGTGAATCCACATTTTTCTGAGAACCATTATGAGGAACCTTGCTATCCATATTCTAATGGGAGATATGATCAACAAAATTTTGTGGGGTGTAACCAACAAAACCTTGGGGGTTATGAACATGTTTATGAAACTCAATGTAATCCTCAACAAGAAGAGAGACTTAGGGCCCTAGAGAATATAGCATTAGAAGTTGAAAAAAAACTAAAAGCCAGCCGAGCCTTCTTAACTACCCTGCTAGAAGCCCAAACTCAAAATATACATTGTTCAAATATGTTTCCTCATGATTTGATGACACCATATAATATTGAATCTTCCTACCAAGATGGACGCAATGGAAATTACAATCCACCATCTTCTGGAGATTATTATGAGGAGCAATGCCACCCAAAACAATATGAGGAGTACTTTGGACAAGGACACTATGGGGAGTGTGGCGAGGGTGACCAAAATTTTGGGGTGTATAAATCCTATGGTGAAATGCAAATTAATCTTGATCTGGAAGAGAGACTTAAGGCCCTAGAAAAGATGGTAGCAGAAGCACAAGAAAAACTTGAATCCAGTCAAGGCATGTTAGCTACCTTTCTAGAGGATCAATCACAAACTCCCCCTATAGAGCTTGAGCAACCCAAGATGGTTCTTCCTAATGATGACAATGATGATCTTTATTTTGTGTCATATATGTCAGATCCTGAAGAAATAGAACAAACCATGGAGCCATATTTTGTGTGTGATGAGGACGTTGGTATCCCTATCTTTCCTTTAGAGACTCTTTTACTTGAATATGAAATGTCAAAGAAGGAGAGTCATTATGAAGATCCAACAACTCCTCCCATCCACAACATAAATCTGAATGATACCATAGACCAATACCCTTCTTTTGAGTCTATTTTGGATAATGAGAATCTTACCCCCTTTATGATTCTTCCCGAGCCATCACAACCAATTTCCATCCCACACATGGCTGATCTAGAAGGGGAGATACCACCTTTGGAAGAAGATCACACACCCCATTCTATTGTTTATAAGGAAGTCGTCCTCATCCCTCCTGAATCCTTGGGGACCCCTTGTACAAAAGAATTAGATCCATATGTTATATCAACAATGAAACTTACCAAACCCAATGTTGATGACATTATTTTTGAGGAGAAGCAAAACAATTTTGTAAATAATTTGAAATCTTTTTCATCAACATCAATTCTCCCATATACATGTCATCATGATGGTGGAAAACCTGAACCAAATCCTCCACCCAACTCATTTCATCATGCTCTACTAGAATCACTAGCCGGGTACCCACCAACCTCCCCAAATCCACATCCATCTTCAACACTTCCCCTTCTATTGATGGAAGATCTTTGGATCCTATTGGAGGGAATGCGAGGTGAAAGAAAATACGAGAACCCCACTGAGCTTCTACAATTACCCTATCATAGGGTACACTATGAGGCTCCTCAGATAAAGGTCCCAGCCCTCATCGACATTCCCTTCAGATGGACATATTTTGAGCTACCAGGACCTCCTGGTGAACCCAACAAATTTCTTCCCTCCATCTCGGGTTTGAGTTTTGCTCGGGACGAGCAAAAATCTAAGTCCGGGGTGGAGGTGGGTGGTATGTTTCTATTCCACCCCCTTATCTTTTTTTTCTGTATTATTTCTACTTTTTTTTGTTTTGCATATAGTTGCTTTGTGCATGGCCATTATCTAGCCGGTCATGTTTTTATTTCTTTTGTTGTAAAATGGCCTTTATCTAGTCGGCCAATATGAATAGATGTTTATCATTGTACCCCTTTGAATTTAGTAAATATTTTGCAAAAATTGTTACAAATTGCCATGTCTGAAACTACCATGTCACCTAGGACCCCAAAATAACATCACTCCTTGGAAAAGTTGGCAAGCCGTATGAAATCAATCAAAACCAAACACAAATTTTCTCTATTTTTAAACTGTTGATTAACTTGATATAAATAATGTATAATGTGATTGACATGAATGTTCTTTCTGATGTAATGACACTTTCAAAAAAAATGTGTGAAGTTATAAGCACAAGGACACCTTTTGTTTCCCCCTTATTTTCTTTCTAAAAAAGAGAAGCAAAGAATCACCACCAGACAAAAATCAAGTCTGGGGTGGCATGCTTCCCATATAAAAAATTCCATACCCCACAAAGGGGCATACCATCAAAAGATGTCAAAAGTGTACATGAAAAAAAAAATTGTGACCAATGTAGCCACAACTCCACAAATTTAAATCCCAAGTCGAATAGAGGAGGGATCAAAAAAAGTTCATCACTTCCTTCCTTGTTTTCACACCCCCAAATTTCATCTTGTTCTTGTGCAACAACTCACATAAAAAAAATACAATAATAAAAATAAGAGTGTCAAAGCAGAAGTAAGATGAAGCATGTTTTTCGACAAAATCTTGATTTAGAAACAAGATATGATATTTGTTTTTAATAGAGAATATAGAATTTTGTGTTTTGTGGTTTTAGGAGATTGGGTTGCTTGGTCAAATTTGGAGGTAAGAAATAAAGTGATGTTACAAGGGTGAGGATAGACATGTTGTTAGTATAAATTGGAATAATTTGTGATTTTATTTGTTTGAGGACAAACAAAGATTCAAGTCCGGGGTATTTTGATAAATGTATATTTATCCCTTTTATTTGTATATTTTTTATATTTGTTTAGGATTGTTTTGTCATTTATTCTCTTAATTTCATAATTAGTTTTGTTATTTTATATTTTTCTCTTTAATTGGAGTTTTAATTCTATTTTCTTGGGTTTTGTAGGAAAATCACACAATTTACAGCAGTCCAGAAATTCGTATATACCCTCCACCAAAAGTGACATAACTCTTACATTCAAACTCCAAATTGAGTGTACAGGTATTCATTGGAAAGGGAATTTAATTTCCTAAAATAAAGTCCTATTATTTGGACCGTTTCTGTGCTTTTAACGGGAGAGA